>JACYFF010031957.1:48662912-48683372 GCA_017589665.1 Selenicereus undatus
TTATTTAGGGAATATTTTACTGTTTTATTTCCTGAATCTGACCTAGACCTTTTAGGAGCATCATTGGGTATTTTTCTATATTTTTATTCGTTAGGTTTTAATTGTTTAGAATTATTAAAATTAGACTTAACAAGTTGATTAGTAAAATTATTTAGAATCAAACTAGCCATTTAAAGCAATCTTTCCTCGTGGATCGATCCCTACTTTCCTACGCTATAAAAAGTATATAACAACCGAAGTAGTGGTTAAATTTGTAGCCCTCGACAGGCTTTACAGAGAGCCCGGGGTTACTCCAGAGCACTCCACTTTTGGATCCTGCCGCGCACTTCTACCAAGGCGATCACCATCAAAACTGCAGGATCCAGGCAGTTTCTCTATCCCATGTTGCATAGAGCATACGCAGATCGAGAGAGCCCTTTGCGATCTAGGCGCCAGTGTGAGCCTCATGTCGCTCTATCTCTGCAAGAAGCTACAATTACGGGACCTCCCACCCACCAGCATGATGATTTAGCTAGTAGACTGCTCCATCAGGCAGCCTGTCGGCATTCTGGAGGATGTCCCGATTCAGGTGGGCCAGTTCCTCATCCCCTGCGATTTCATTGTTCTTGACATGGATGAGGACTTTCCAACCCCACTCATCTTAGGTCATCCATTCCTCGCGACTGCCGGGGCGGGGATCGATGTTCAGGCCGGCACTCTATCATTCCAACTGTGTGGGGAGAGGATGGATTTCAGCTTCCCTCCTCCCACTCCACCTTCAGCGCCTGTTCTTCCCCCGCCCTCCAAGGAGCCTATCCCCATCTCACCCTTCGATGTTGTTCCCGGGGTGGACATATCTTATGGAAATGGGGGACCCCACCTGCTGCTTGAAGGCTCCACCACTTTCTCTGCGGCCATCCACACTCATTCCGCAGCTACTGCTACTTGTACTGGGGAGGTAGAGGATCCTACTTTGTACCATTGCCCCTCTCCTAGGCCACCTCCCGCATCATCACTGTCTATTATTTGGAGGTAAGGGTTAAGCTAAGGACCTTAAACAAGCGCTTCTTGGGAGGCAACCCAAGGCATTTATTGCTTTCCAAAAAAAAAAAAAATCTTTGTGTCACTCCCATCCTTCCCCCCCCCCCTTTTTCCCTCTTCGTTCCTTTTCCTTCCCCCTTCCCCTGCCTCTGCGCCATTTTCATTGCGGACCATGAAAACCTCAAGCATGGGAGGATGCGCTTATCGCTTTTGGGGGGGGGATGGTGGATTTTGGGGTATTGGCTGAATGGCATGTTGCATTTACATCATTTAGATAGGACTTCATGTAATTATACTAGGTTGTTTTTATCTTTTTATTATTAGAGCATGTATTTTAGAGCATATAGGGTTAGATTTTGCATCGCAAAAGGAGAAATGATCAAGCTGGGCTTCCTTAAGATTTTCAGGTACTACTTCTTGCCCTTCTCTTCGTTTCCCCTTATATCCTTTACCACTTTCTTAGTTAGATTCGTTGTTTTCTAATAAATGTGTGAGAAAACCCCTCTTGTGATGAGATTGAAAGGGGTGATGATTGATTGATCATGTTGGGTTGTGTGTTGAGGCGTGACTTGTCTTGGTGTGAGATTTTGTGCAAATTGTGTTTGTCTTTGTCATCTGTAATTTCTTTACCCTGTGTTGCATGCTAACTACCCCTGAATTTCATGTGGTTTGACTTGATTGACCTTGATGAATGGAACATACTTTGGAGTAAGTCACTCGACTATGGTAGGGTTACCTGTGAGATTCTTGAGCCTAATGACTATTCATTACATATAGTCTCTACTTCCTTTCATGTGTGACTCCTCCATGAAGCATCTCTAGAACTTGGTCTCGTTCTCCTTGAAATTGCATTTAGCAATAGCATGTGTTGACATGATTGAGGCAATTTTTCTTCACGTAGCCACATTAGCCAGAAAGTCACCCGTTGTTGCATGATTGTTTCCCCTTTGGAAGCCCTTTGTGCCTTTCTCCCTGATTGTCGTTGTTACACCACATCAATTACACACTTGACCTATGCATATTTCCTTCACCCTTATCAAGGTCTAGTGGGGAGACACTTCCACAATCTAGTTGGGTATATTTCGGGCGTTTGATTATTCACTGCGGGTATAATACTAGTGGCTCATTTTGGGAAAAGTGCGAATCGATTTTTGGTACTTCCGGCGCTATCCAATGCATCCTTTTTGCTTCTCCAAAAAAAAAAAAGAGAAGTTACAAATAAAATGCGTAGCGTGGAAGCTTTCTACAAATAAGCTTGTTTGGTTCCTCTTTAGAGGTTTTTGCGAGATTTGTTGCTCGATTCGCAAGTTTGTGTGAGGTTGTAATCTTAGTGTTGATTGTGGAAGTGTTCTTGCTCCCTAGTCTTTGACTAATAGCTCCACTTTTCCCAAATTATTCCGCTTCGCACCCTTGACCTTAGCCCCATTACATCCTTATCGCAAGTCCTCTTGATTGACACATTGCATATTGCATTCCTGCGGTGGAGAGTGGAGAACGTTACCAAGCATATGGTAGTTTGCCTAATTGGTTGGAGTATTGAGCGTGGCCTTGTTACATATTTCAAACACGTTGAGGGGAGTGTTCCACTTTGCCCTAAAGTGAGGTCCTACTAGTCTAGCTTACTCACCATTTGTTGAGGAAGGTTATGTCCTACTATGTGTTTCAATATTGGGGTGTGTGGTGTGTTTCATTTGGGTAAGGTGATTCATGGATAACATTGCATGCGCTTTTATTGAGATTATCTGGCACACCTTGACTCGCCCACGATCGATGCATGATTAGCGTGATTCGTCGGTCCTCCATCCTTTCCCTTGAAGAGGTGTGTTTAGAGGTCCACCATCCTCCCTGATCTTCATAGCGTAGTCTTGCTTGGGGACAAGCAAGAGATAAGCATGGGGGCGTGATGAACCTCTATTTTTGTAGAGAGGATTCATGTGGCCTTTCCAACCCTAGCTGTAGGTGGTGGGATGGGGGTTATTTAGAGGAGGTGCGGGGTAATTGTGGTATGCATTGACATGTTCAATGCTGGAGGGAGCATTGTAACATTCAATGGAGGTGTGCCCTTGAATGCCACACGTCTCACAAATGGCATAGATCCCCATGGACGGCCCTGCAGAAATAGCTGATAAGGTATCCACTTTCTCTAGTTGCTGTGTGAGGGCGTCTACCCTGCTCGCTAAGAGCGTCACAGTGTCAATCGCGTGCTTGCCACCACCTCTCTTAGGGATGACACTCTCAGTTGCCCAATGGTAGTTGTTGGAAGCCATCTCTTCCAACAACGCCCTTGCCGCCTCGATAGATTTGCCCATGAGAGAATCCCCGGCAACGGCGCCAAAAACTTGTTATGGTTTTAATTTACCGCAAGTGCACAGTGTAGCTGTAGCTAGCAACCGGCAAGTACGGGTCGAATCCACAAGGAACTTGGCTTCAACTACCAAAATTAATTAGACAACTCAAGCTAGGCAGTCAAATTTGTGGTTGAGGACTAAACTAAGTGAATCGATAGCAATTAAGAAGTGTAATGAACAACAAAATAGAAAGCACCTAGGTTGGAATTAACAGCACGAATATGCTAGTGAATCAGTTACTAACCCAATCACACATTCCCAAGCATGAATCAGAAATAGATAGATTGTCAATTAGCCCATCTCCTCCCTCTCTCAAGGGTCAAAGACTAATCCTAGAACCATAGTCGCCTATTTTCATGGGACTAAAGGTTGAAGGATTACAAGATTTACAATCTCTAATCTCAATTAGAACTTAACTATTTTCATGTTAAAATCCTAATTGTCTACTAAGACGCACTAGGTAAAGGTTTCGTCTCTCAACGCTCCCTAAACCCTAATAAAAACGAAGAATGTTCTTTTAAGCATTTCATCGAACATGTGGCGTGCATAGCAGAATTCGTAATCGCAAATCAAAGGGGTAACATGGATTGGGCCAGTACAAGATTCAATTATGCATATACGGCGTCAATCCCAACCTAAATTGAAGGATTTAGCCACACATCAGGTTTCTAGCAACAACCAAAATGTTCGATTCAACAAACATCGCAGACAAAACTCAAGTATTCAAGAACAAGAGATGAGAGAATTAGAACTAAGAACCTGGAATTAATCGCATGAATTAATGGTAGAATGAACCTCAATCCAATAACGAATTCAACAGTATCGAAAACAAAACTATCTATTAAAACCTAAAAATCGCCTAAGAGCGTTCTGGGAAACGAAAACTAAATAAAACTCAAAACTGAATAATCCTGAAAACAGCCCCGGGAGAAATTTAAGTCGTGACGCGAAAACGGGGGCCGCACGGTCGTGCCCAGAGGCATGGGGTGACCGTGCCAAAATGCTGCCCGAAGACAACCCAAACCGGCCACATGGCACGGGGGTGCCACATGGCACGGTCGTGCCACTTGGCTCCTCAGCCAAGTGTGTCGGTTCGGGGGTGGTTTGGCCGTGCTGCGTGGGCCCGGTTCCGTGGGACCTTCGTGCAACGCTTTTCCGCAACTTTCCTCGCCTTCCTGGCACTCCTTTCTGCTAAATGTTCATCTTTCCGTTTCTTCAACAAAGTTCCTGAAAATAACGAAAGATGTTATATAAATAAAAGGTGCGCTAAAGGAGGTCGATTTGGCTCTTTTTTAACATTATTGAACGTGAAAACGGAGAAGAAAATGAGTCAAATAGGGGCTAAAAAGTGGTACAAATAGAGGTTCATCAAAAGGCAAAAATAAAAAGGAAATAAGTCAACATATTAGCATAACTAATATCAAGATCTAAACTAAAAGAAGTTCAACAAAATGTCATTGGCTGTTAATAAATAAAAACCAAAATGAAAAAATTATAGAAGTTCTATCTTCCTAGTTCATGAAATAAAAAGATAAATGAACATAAACCACACTTTGCAATGAGTGGTAATGATCTCATTCCTCACTATCAATGGGAACCCAATTAGCAGGATCTTTGAACTTATCCTCTTTTGATATATTGGGCCACGCCCTGTGGATTCAATTCATGATAAGCATCATCATCATCTGCCATGGTCTTAATTGATAATTACCTCTTGGCTTCACCATCACAACCGCCCTTTGTCTTTATGATCCTCAACGTAAAATACCATATTTGCTTAAGAAGGGAGTATCTATAGGTAATCCTGTACGACAATTCCTTTATATATCTTCTGAGACAAATTCAAAAGGATAAAACCCCTTTTATCCTCCTTTTGACCCCGACTTGAGTTTACATCTACACAATCACATCAAAATAGAACTACTTTACGTTCGAAAAAGTAGTCCAACTCAATGGTGTTAGTGATCTTTCCATAGTAAGGGTTTCCATTACCTTTTACCATAACCCCATAGTTTTGAGCCTTCTTTGTCACATCTCAGGCTTGAGTGTGGAATCTACACCCATTGATATTACTAAATATCAAATAAACTGATGTGTTAACAATTTCACATTTCAACGACAGTGTATGTCTGTTAAAAAATGAAATAGTTAAATAGCAAAGAACATGCATGTAAGTTAGATAAAATGGATTTGAGGGTAAGGAGGCAAAGACTCTTTCAGATGTGAACCATTTGATTCAAAGACTATATTCAAGCATTTCAATCAAATTACTAGATGTCCATTATAGGCTCACTAAGTCATTTTCACCTACCCGGTTTGGTTTCACATCCATTCGTAAGTTCGGCCTACAACTTCTTGATTGATGAATTCTTAGATTATAATGCACTCAATGCTCGACCTCTTCTTTATTAGGCTTATGATTTGAAAAATCACTTGTAGATAAGAGGTAAGTTGTGCTCTTTTTCTATGGATCACAAACTAGATGGTAACCCCAATTGGAGACTTCAAATGTTCCATGGCAAGCTACACATCGTTCTATATATTTTAGAATGCCCAGGTCATCCCCTCAAAACCAAACTCCAACTATAGGGAACCGATCTTTCATTAGAGTAAACAATGTTAAAGCATCAAATGAAACGATTCATCCATGGAATCTAACCTAACAAAAAATTAAACAATTCATTCATGGAATCACCAGCACACTCGAAAGCCTAGAAAAGAAAACAAGAAGAGAACTCTTCCAGTTGATGAAGCTCAATGTGGCCTGCTCTCTATGTTTCCTTAACTCAAGCAACCCCAGTAGTTTTGATATTCCTATTCTATGTATTTTACAAATTACTCGATGAATACTTACACCCTATTATATATGGACAACAATGTACTCAATCCCTTTGATAGAAATGTAGGATGCCCTCATTGGGTTTTGGTGTGAGCCACTTAGATTAAAACCATCTTAACAGTGCCTGTAGTTGTGTTGAAGGCTTTTGCTGGCACAATAATCGATGGTCGTGATGTATTTTCCTAGGTTTGCTATGGTGAGAACCCAGTGGATGTAAGACAAGAGAAAAATGGATTCCTAAGGTCAGTTAAGAGGCTTATTTCTTTCAGTCTTTTTGCGTTCGCTTATGAGCAGATTGGCATGTCTGGAGCTTTCACACGTATTAGATTGGGCATCATGTTTAGCTCACACCTCTCCCTATCAACTCTCTCTACGGTTTCCACTTTGAAAAGTGATAGTTTTTGCCTAAAGGGCTCTTCTTGCTCATCCTAAAACAATCATATTCTTCACTTTAACAAGATCAACAAAGTTGTCACTAGTTGTTGAGTAGATTGAAAGCTATCTTAGTCGCTGGATTAATCATAGGGATGACCATCGAGGGCCTAAATAGGGTGATCTTTGTCTCTTGCCAGATTGGAGTAGACTGTAAAGATGTGGTTTCCTCCATAAAATCTCACATTTAGGAAAGTAACTATGTCAAAAAGATTTGAATAAGGAAATGGATAAATGAGACTAATTCCCTCAAGCTCATGGATTGGTATGCTTATGAATGCTATGGGATATTTCTTTTTTGGCTGAGTGAATGTTATGGAATACAACTTATCCGAACTTCTTGAAGTAATTAAGCAAAATGTAATCATCACATGTACCATTTTCATTGACCTCATTGAGTAGCAGACACCAAACACCTAACACATGGATAATGCCTAACAAGGAAACTGCAAGGAAAATTCACACCTCAGTTGCCAAAAAAAATCCCCACCAAAGAATATTACAGAAAAACATGAATGTTGAAACTTAATCATGAAATACATTTCACAAACATGCTAAAGAAATAAGAAAGCATATTTTTCTTATTAGTAATGAATTGAATTAAACTACACAAATAAGCATCAAATCAATAGGCATTAACCTATATCATGAGCTGCCAAAAGAGATATGCACCTAGATTGAGTTAGAGATACGATGACTTGAGCTTTGAAATGTAATTCACACTGCAAGCCCCTAGTAAGAAGTTGTAACTGTTAATGCACATACAATCAGAAGATTCTATGAGTGAGAAGCTTGCAGAGTTCTCTTAATTTCTCATAAATTAAGTTAATTTAGATTGAGAAAATGAATTGAGGCCACCCGATTTGCTTACCTCTCTATTATGATGTATAAATCACAATCCCTGATGCTTGTTCAAGTCATTGTGTTTGATTTTGATGCTTTTTCAACCAGAAATTGCAATTAGAATTGAAGGAGAATTGCTCAATCACACCCCAAAACCGGAGCAACAAGTTAGGGCGTAGAGGCTTCTAGGGATTCATTAGTGCAATTGAAGAATGAGAAAACTTTTTCTCTTTCCTTTTTTATAGGACACGTGGACAAATCAGATGCACGTTCCCCCCTCCCCCCATTAGTTACTCAACTTGGGGGGGCTCTATGTGTATTTCTTTTTCCTTTGGCTGCAAGTATATATATAATTTACATATAAATACAAATATTGAAATATTTTGTAAAACCTGTCTAATTAACAGAATAAGATGTAGTTACAGAAAATATTTTTAATTCCCCACAATTAATAAGTATTGTAACAAGGTTATGACTTCCCCACACTTGTTAAATGTGGAATCAAGGAAGTACCAACTTTAATAATTTTCTCTCCACAAATAAATTAAGTGTAGTGATACAAATGCAAGAGGATGCATTATTTTTTGTGGTGGGATTATGAGGACTTGACCATGGAAGTAGGCCTAAGATACCAAACAGAGCGAGCGTCCTGGTTAGCCGATAAGAATTTAGGCTAACCACCACTTGATGAAAATAGGAGTACACTTGACTTTGGGAGATCCTAGAATACAAAATGAAAAGATCCCGTGCAACCTCCTATCGACATCTATCGTGGTAAACTTGTAAAAAATCACATTAGAATCTATAGATCTGATTTTAATGGCCCAAAATGAGATTTCAAGATATTCTGGGGAGAAACTTCCTTTCTTGGCTGATCGATGTCATGACTACTAAGCTCATAAGTAGAGGCCAGAGAAGGAAGAGCAAGGCATCCAAACAAGTTGAAAAAACACTGAGTTTACACATTGAGCTATTGTACTAATCTTTGTTTTGAAATCAAAAATTCACATGTGAGGAATTGTTCTTTATTAATGAGTTAACTTAGGAGTTCTGAGGTCAGCTCCCCCAAATTTAATTCAAGAGGTTGGTTTAAGTGTTTGGGATCTTTAGAAGCTCTGAGAGATTGTGAAAGAGTTCATCTTAATAAGAAAAATAGAAAATTGAATCCTAAAGTTGGACAACTCTAGGCAGAGATTTAAGCCTAATTGAGGCCAAACCTTGTTAAAATATCCTTGCAAATTGTGTCTGTTTAATTTTTGTATGTGCTTTCAATTTTAATTTTAAATTTTTACAATCACCCTATTCACCCATTCTAGGGTGATCTGAATCTTCAAGTTCATTTAGTATTGTCCTTAGGTCCTTTTTAAAAAAAAATATTACTCATAAGTACATATAGAATGGATATAAGCTTAGGGTAATAGCCAGTTGTTTCCCGTTTCAATCAACATTTTCGGGGGGGGGACACTAAACTACTACCCAGGGGTGAAGGGGGTACAATTTACTTGGCTTAATACAGTTTAACAAATTTCATAAGTTGGTAATTGGGTCCTTTTTGTTTATATTTGATAAATTTGGTAAATTTTTAATACATGTTTTTGTGGCCATTTAAAGCAAATAAAATTGAAAAAGTAAAGAAATCTTTATATAATAAATGTAAAGATGTATAAGAGATTGAGAAGCTTCCCTCCTCCAATTCAAAAATCTCAAGCAATAGTATTTATAAACCGCTGATCATTCTGCAACATAAATTTTAGCCATTGAGGTCCTGAATACATTAGGTCTCAGGTTCGATTCTCTCTCCCTTTATTGTATTGTACTGCCTTCGTGATTCATTTGAAACAAAAAAAAAAAACATAAATTTTACCCTTTAGATTATTTTTTGTTTTTTTGGGGGAAAAAAATCCAATCTCATACTTGCCTCAATATCAAAACTCCCATAACCCCCTTTCTTCAGTTTAACCATTGTGGCACAGCCCATAACTATTTTTATCTCATCAATTTTCATAGGCCAATAGATTATATAGTTAAATTTTAAAAAATAATAATAAAAGATCACCCAATAAATTATATATAAAGTTTAAAACGTTAATATTTTTAGAAATAAATATTGTTTGTAGACAAAATTACAAAAACAAATTATATTCAACATTGAAAACATCAACATCAATTTTTATGGATACATTAGAAAGATAATAATGAAGTTCATTCCTAAAAAGAATAAGTTACTACGTTTAAATTATTTTGAGGAGGATAGAAAACTTTAGCTACATTTATAAGTCACATCTATGAATCCTAAGAATAAAAAGTAAAATAAGTTATAAGTAGTATATATAGTAAAAATTAGAAGATATGTTTTATTTGTTTGGAGTTCACTGCTATATTCTAAATGATGATTTTAATTAGTTTTAATATTTAAATATTAAGATTAGTTATTTGTAATACAAGATATGACTTAGTTTTATTATTCAACTCATAATTTTTTTTTAACAATAACATCAGATTGTTTTCCTATTAAAAAAAAGAAGAAAAGGAGATAATTAATTTTAAATATTTTATTTTTAGAGAAGAGAAAATAATAACTATCTATAGTACTTATGCTGTGAATATTTTTATAATAAAAATAACTTAAACATATTGCATGAAGATTATATAATAATGTATACAATTGCATTATTGATCAATAGAGTTGTATCACACAAAGAGGAAATACTCTTGAAACTTCTAACATTAGGATTTTAGAAATTCCAATGCATAAATTTTGGTCCCCAGTGTTATCTTATATTTCAACCCGTGTAACTATTAAACTACATGTCAATATGAGCAATTTAAAATCTAGATAAACATATGAATATTAAATCAAAGAGCACATTAAACCCTAAACCCAAAACAATAGTCTTAAACCCACAAATTATAAATCTTCAAATCAACCGTAAACCTTAAAACCCTTGAGGCCCACACCCTAACCTAGCTTTGCATAAGATCACATTTTTAAAAAAAAATTATAGCATCATATTGATGATAGTCTTTTTGACTTTTTCGTGTTTTAAAAATAAGAAATAAGGAAAAAAATAGTTTCAAATTTTAAGAAGATAAGAGTTAAATTTATAATAAAATCTTTAATGTTTTACTCTTTTTGGGTATTAGTTATTGTGCATTGTTTCGTTTGAATTTTACTCCTTAATATTTTGCTCTATGTGTATATATTAATTATCTATATCATGTTTTTTATTGTATAATTTTATCATGTTATCATTGCTATACATTATGTATTTTTTGAAATTTGCAACATCTCTATCGAAATTCATGTCTAATATCCTCTTGATGTGCTTTTGAAGGATTGAATACATTAAGTTTTCTATTGAAATAGAAGATTATGATAAGAACAATTTTTTACTATTTACATTGTGAACTAAAATTAATTATTTAGACTATCAAATTATTTCTTTTCTATTTTAGAACTAATTATGCCTAAGTTATATTTTAAAATTTAAATAGCCCGTATAATAGCACAGTACAAACTAGTTAAATAAAAGAAAGAACTAAGAACAACTTTTATGGTAAAAATTGAAATATTTGGACTCTATAACTGGCAGGGAGAAGACAAAAGAATTTTTTTGAGTGATACGCATGATCTGCGGATTACGGATAGGAAGATTCTACCATAGTTGAAAATTTATTTAACTATAGTAATTAAAAATCATAATCACCCTTCATTTTGTCTTGACAAATCTAACCCGTTGTTAACTATGATTTTTATCAACCGACTACAACCGGTAGTTTTTGTCAGCCACCCCCTATCCCACTGGTCTCCCACTATCTTTCTATGCCTTCCAGTCCCTGATGATTCTCTCCCCTCTATTTTATTTTTCTACCTGTTTCTCCCATCTACTACAGCAGGAAAAGGTCTGTGCCACTTTCAAGCCCACAGCCTAACTCATCACTGCAGATGTTGGTAGCCATGGGAGACGTGACCCCCTTTGACTCAATTCCATGGCCCATTAAACTAACTGAAGGCAGAATTGAGAGTTCTCATGAAGGAGGCGAAAGAGATTGGGGATAAAAAAAACTCTCTCTCCAAATATCTCCATTCAATTCATTTGCAATATTCAGATGAATTCAGGACAACTCAAGAGATCGATATTTAGTAATTTGAGGTCTTAATAATTAATTTAGTTTTGTTTATCTGTAGAAGAAGATGACAAGGGAACAATAATGATATGGGGAATTAAAAGGAGAGATTGTTGTGAACTAATTGAAAAACATGGAATTTGACGTATACTAGAGCGAGGCAATTGAAGAATATAGACTACAGATTAAGCTTCATCTCCAACATTAGTTGGAGAGAGAAGCAAAAGCAGAGAAAGTTTGCTTTAAATAACCCAAAAAAAAAAACTCGTATCTCAGCATGAACCAGATGTGATAAAATAGCTCTGCCAATAAAGAAGCAAAAGCATATGAAGAATATCTCAGTCCTCAATTTTTCTTCGCGTTAACCGGCTCAGCAGGTAGTTGGTAAAAGAAATCAAAGATTTGGATTAGTTGCTATGAAATCAACGGCTTACATAATTAACAACGGCTTAAATAAGTTAATTATGATAGTTAAAAAGGTTTTCAATTATGGTAGAATTATGCTTACGGATATGATTTGGTGCAGTTTCGTTTCTACTGTTTTATATAATTTTTACTTTTTACTGATTAATTACTTATTTCTTTTACTTATTTGAGTAGTTTATTGTTCTTTTTACGATTTCATGATATTTAATGAATCAATGATTTGGAGTAGTTTATTATTCATCAAGCACAAACACTTTTCATGGGCGCCTTGTTTTATATCGGACACGTGTTAAATACCGATACTCCTTATACATGCATTTGACATATGAAAAACTGAAAAAGTTTATAAAATTAAAAAAAATGTGGGACATATGCATCAAACACATAGGGGCTGTTTGGTCTTTAGAAAATTTGGTAGACAGAAAAGTTTAAGGAAAAAAAAGTATGGAGAAAATGAGTTTTTTTCTTTTGTTTGGATTGAGGAAAAAAATACAAGAATTTGGATGAAAAATTTGAATGTTGATGAACTACTTGAACCATGTTGATATCATTTAAGCAATGAAAGGTTAGAGGAGGTTGAGAACTTTCCTCAAACTTTCCTCACAATTTTATGAGGAAAATTTTATCACTTGTTTCTAATAATTTTTCCACCTAACTTTCCTCTATATTTTTTTTCTTTGTGATTTTCTTTAAACCAAACACAAAAAAAAGTAACTTTCGTAAATTTTTTTCTTTCCACCAAACTTTCCTAGATCCAAACGGAGCCATAGATTCAACTGTGTTAAATGGAAATCAACAATGTTGTCAGATGTTCTTATGTTTTATTATTTACAGTAATATCAAATTATACTGTTAATATAACTCTACCATTGTTTTTATTTTAGGATTGTTGTCGTTGAATAGCATTTATTTCATTTTCATGTTCTGAGTACTTGAGTATTAGTGCTATCTTAGATCAATGATCATATTTCAGTTTCAATAATAAGAGTGGTCCATAGGTTTCAGTGTTTGACTTTCAAGAGAGTGTGCTTCACTTAAACTGTTAGAAAATAAAGACTATAAAGTTTGTCATTTTAAATTTGGTTTTATAAATTTGAACAGTCATGTTCATAGCATGTCTCTATGCTAAATTCTTACAAATCGACTAATCTCGGGTCGATATCATGTCTTACCCATGTCATATGTGATGCATCCGTGCATCGTACTTTGTTATACTTTTTTGTTTCACCCCTAGGAACAGAAAAACATACACTTTATTGTTTGAGTTCAAGTAGGGTTATGTTTAGTTGATGAGATTTTGGTCTGGTTCTAATTGGGTCAGGTAATCTTTAGGCAGTGTTTGATTGCGGGGAAAATGATTTTTCCAGAAAATTGTTTTCCAATTTTTCGTTGTTTGGCACAATGAAGGATGAAAAACTATTTTTCAAGGATGATTTTCCCCCCAATGGAGGAAAATGATTTCCTTTTTGAGAAGATAGGACGTTTGATTTTCTTTCTTCAACTCTTTGATGATATGGTCAGCTGAAATTTAAGTCCAAAATCCGATTTCAACAATTTAGATCGAAATTTGACTATCTGATGGAAAATATTAAAATAAACTCAAATCTAAATTTTCAGCACAAATTTCTTTCATTTGATCGATATTTATCTCCACCACGACAATTTAATCGACATTTTTTCCTACAAAAACAATTCGATTGACTCGTCACTAAAACAATTTTAACGGTTTGGATCGAAACTTGATCATCAGATAGAAAAAATTAAAATATGCTTAAATTCATATTTTGAGATTGAGATTCTTTTATCTGGTCAATATTTTTTTTTCACAACGATAATTCAATTGATAATTTTCGGCCCTTAAACAATGCAGTCAATATTTTTTACCACTAGAACAATTTCAATAGTTTGGATCAAAACTTGATCATTGGATAGGAAAGATTAAAATAGGCTCAAATCCAAATTTTGAGTACGATATTCATTCATTTATTCAACATTTTTCTCCGCCACGACAATTCAATTGACATCTTTCGCCACTTAAACAATTCAGTTAATCTCTGTTGTCACTAAAATAATGTCAACAGTTTAGATCAAAACTTGACTATCCGAGAGGAAGTACTGGAAAAAACTCAAATATGAATTTTAAGCTCAAAATTTCTTCATTTTTTCAACATTTATCTCAACCACGACTATTCAGTCAATATTTTTCATCATTTTGAACAATTCAGTTGTTGTTTTCCTCTTTCTTATGGAAAATAATTTATCTTGTACCAAACAACAGATAATGTGACATGAAAATCAATTTTCCCTCGGAAAAACATTTTCCCTTGAAAATGATTTTCGGAGAAAATCATTTTTCTTCCAACCAAACATTACCTTAGTTTAGGATAGCTTTGAGTAGGCTAAAATTTGGTCTAATAAAGTCATCTTATGATAGATTTGTTGTGGGTTAATACAGATTTCAGGTCAAATTAGTTTAGCCTCTTTCGATTGGATTTAGTAGTGTAGGCTATCCTTGGATAATTTGACATTGGGTTTCTTCATCTAAATCATCCCTATTTTGATCGATCTATTGCAAATAATCTCTACTTCCGAAAGACACGAGAGTAGCCTCTATTTTCAGCTTACTTAATTCTAGTATACCATCACCGAGTTCCCGCCATTTCAACTTGGTGGTGGAGCGGCGTGGTGGTGGTGAAATCCTAGGTGGTCGTGCAAACAGTAAATAATTTTTTTTTTAACATATCAGCGTTGTTTTGAATTGAAAAGTTTAAAAATATTTCAATATGGCAATATTTACATATATATTCATTTTATGCAATATGCATATAGATAGTCATTATTTTAAGATTTTAGTATTCAATTTTTATCAAAATCAAATTTGCATTCTGATATTGCTAAATTAATATTTATATCTTTACTTTGAAAAATTGCATTCAATTTTTTGCAATATTCACTTGTTATAAAATAAATATTTTCTTTGCATTGATGATTACTTGAAGTAAAATTATATTTAGTTTTTTTAACCTATTCACTTTTTTCAAATCTGTTTATATATTGAATATGACAAGTATTTGTTTAGAATCATTACCATTAATATCAAAAAAGAAAATAAACAAAAGGCACCCACCACCCCTAGCCCACACCACCACCACCACATCCCCAGCTTTAGCACCGCCATCGACAACCACCATTAAGATCTTCTACTGCCGATGATGCCATGCCTTAATTCGGCTTTCTAAGGTTACCACTGGTCACTCCACTATCCACAGGGATAATGGGGTGGATAGCATGTGAGTGGATTTTGTGGTGACATGAAGGGAGCAAAAAAAGAGGTTTGGGCTTGACATAGGGATCTCATCGGCAGGGAAGAGAGAGGGGGCGGCGATGTCGATGTTGGTAGAAGGTTAATTGATAAGCGAAGGTGGCGAGAATGGTGAAGGCCGTGGTTGTTAGGGTTTGGCTTAAGAGAGATGATCATCAAGCTTGTGGGGCCATTCTAAGGGTCGCCTGGGCTTCGTTGGCCAGCGGCAACCTTGGCTGTTTGTTTGTTAGCGACTTGGCTAGTGAAGGCGGCGACAACAGGGGAGTCGGTGGGGCGGTGAGATTGACTATGGTGGAAGAAAGATGTTGGACATTTTTTTAAAAAAAATTTGAATGGTAATTGCATAAATAAAAAAAATAAATTGTCATTGAACCAGTAATTTCAAGCAAATGAATGTTATGTTAAGAAAAAATGACTACTAGAAAAGGGGACACACCACTTGATGGAAAAATAAATTCTTTTGGTAATGCAAAAGTGAATATGATTCTATTTCAAACAAAAATTAATAAATAAATAATACATTAATGTATGGAAAATTTAACAATGCAAAAAAATTTTAAAATAAATATTCTTTAAAAAATCAATTGGCTTTTTATTTCTATATATTTATTTAAATGTTACAAAAAAAGTAATTGGATATATATATGTATGTATGTATGTGTGTGTGTGTGTGTATATATACACGTCTATGTGTGTGTGTTCTTCTCTCTTTCCCTCTCTCTCTCTATATATGTGTATGATTGTGTGCATGCGTGTGTGTGTGTGTGTATGTGTGTGTGTGTAAAAGGATTTTTTTTTTCATTTGGTTGGAAGCAATTTAGCTTTTTATGTTATATTTCAAAAAAGATGTTATTTCACTCAAGGAGGATAAATCTATTCATTTTTATCTACTAACAGTAAAGTCAAATAAAACCTTTATTTTGTTTAGTCAACTATACACGTGTACTAGCACCGCCGCCACACTCTTACCACCAAGTCGAAATAATTGTTACTTAGTAGTTGTATACTTGAATTAAATAGGTTGAAAATAAAGCTTGTTTCTATATATTTTACAAGTAGAGATTATTTGCAACATATCGGCCCGTAGCTATTATTAAAATCCAGAAACCCTTTGGTATTTGATATAATAAATTATGCTCCTTTGTAGAAAAGCATGTTTGTAGGGAATATCCATGTTTTAGTTAGTATGATAGGCTAATGCGTGGCAGCTCACTTTTTTCAGATTAGTAGGCTATCTCACTAAGGGTCCATATTTTATGAGAACGCCCAAGGCAAAGGAAGGTATGAGAAAGCAAGGTAGAACAAGTGGAAGAAAATATCCTGATATCTTCTTGTTAAAAGGCAGATCAACTCTGACTACACAAACTCTTTAGTTGTTTTGTTTGATAACTTGTATAACCTAATAAAGACTTTTATGTAATGCTTTGGTTAAATATAATGTAATATAATTTATTTTATAAGGCAATGAGTGCAGAATTTGTGATAATCGTAATTACAATATAGTTGTGACGTGTAATATTTTGTTACAATCTAATAAGATTGTGGAAATGCAATTACAAACTTATTTATTTACAAGATAGTTTACATCTAATGAAATATTACCTTCTAATAATAAGAAAGGACTTCATTATGAAATTTTATAAAAGAAAAAATAATTTTTTTGTTTGGGGGAATGGAGGGGTTGTAAAGTTTTGAATAGAGAGTAATTACGCTTGCGTTCACAGCGATGAAATGTTGTGTGAGTATGCCATCTGTCATAGTGATATATGTCTTGCTGCAAGACACTTTTAAATCTCTTGCCTTATCGTAAATTAATATATTTTATGATTTAAAACTACAAAATTTTCAATGATTATACTTAATTATGAATTGCTAACCTTAAATATTCTTCGGCTGCACCGACAAAGTATTAAATGATACCCTAATTGCATTAATTCTACCCGTAAGTACATATGATACGCGTATTTTAAAAATGTGACAAATTATGCATAAAAAGATGGTTTTATACAATTAATAAGTTGTAATATACTTCTATGATTCGATCCTACCATTTTTTTAATTTAAAAACATAATGGTATGATTTTTTAGTCAAAACAAGGCACTTATGAAGTGTATTAGTGTAAAACACTTATCATTTTACTTTCATAAATCTAGAAGTAACATATATTACGTAGGTATGCAGCGACCGTACAGTTTACATTGGAATTAAATTTGAAATGTACGACTACAATTTATTAATCATATGGTCGCTGGTAATTTCTTCTTGGCTTCCATGCTTGACTTGATGAGGACCCACTACTTGACTTTCACCCCCGCGTCACTGATCGAGGAACCAACATATCTTGATAACTTCTTTTTTTTTTTTTTGAAAATAAAGAGGTTGAGAAAAAAAGAACACTAGTAACTTACATTTGATGCCTTGAACACGTCATCACCAAAAAAGGAAAAGAATTGATTGTAACATCCGTACCCATTAAATCGTCATTCGTAGCATCAGCATGAACCATTGTGGTCATACCGTAAATGGTCCATGCATAGCTATCAATCCTGCTTTGCCATGCAGATGAGCTATTTGATCAGTTCTTAGCAGTTGCAGATGCTATTAATCCTGCGTGCTAAAAGTGCACTTGCATGATCTTGAACCTGCTTCCACGCATATGTGACGTGGTGGGTTTGAGTCAGGGTGGCTCCAACCGCGAATCGCAGCATGTAAGCGCCATCGACAAGGGATTGAGTCATGTAGATCTGCCCGGCAGAGTTGATGGACTCCAGGAGCTCTGCGTTTAGATCATTGAGGGTCTCCTCCTCAAGGAACTTCAGTCCGTGGCCATGGCGGTGGCAGCTATCATACAAACTCTGGATCACCGCTGAGGCCGAAAGCCTGAAGCACACAAGTGCAAAGCTCCTCGGGACCACCACCTCGAACCTTCCATCCATCAGAACCAACTGCTCAAAGTAAGCAGCCATATCAACGTGGCTCCTCAAGAAGTTCCGGAGGTAGTCGACTCCGTAGCTTCTGAGCACCAGCCACATCTTCAGGGACCTGAACCGCCGGCTGAGGGTGATCTGCCAGTCCTTGTAGTCGACTACCTGTTGGGTGTCAGTTGCCTTGTTCTTCAAGTACTCAGGGTTTGTTGAGAGACACCTAACTAGGGAGCTTGGATCTTTAACCCAAAGGCAGCAGCAATCTAGAGTGGTTAGGAACCACTTATGAGCGTTGAAGCTGAACGAATCAGCGTTCTCAACCCCATTGATCATGTGCCTGAACTCTGGGCATATGCATGCGTTTCCAGCATAGGCGGCATCTATGTGCACCCACATTCCGTAATCTTTGGCCACCTCACAGAGGAGCCCCACCGGGTCCACTGCAGCCGTCGATGTGGTTCCCACGGTGGTGCAGAGAAAGAATGGGACCAAACCTGCATCGACGTCGGCTTGGATTACCGCCCTTAGCGCATCTGGTCTCATAGAAAATGCATGGGCTCTTGAAGTCTTCACCTGGCGGAAGTTATTTGGTGAAATCCCGGCTATCTTGGCTGATTTGAAGAAGGAGCAGTGGGTTTGATCGGAGCCGTATATGACAAGCTTGTTGATGTGTTCGCGTCCGATGCGATCTAGGATTCGATCACGTGCTGCGGTTATGGTGGTTAGGATGGCTTCGCAGGTGGTTCCCATCATAACCCCACCTCCTTCTCCTGAGAATGTGAATGACTTGGGCAAGTTGAGCATCTCAGCAAGCCAGTCCATGACGATGCTCTCCAGCTCGGTTGATGCTGGTGAGGATATCCAGTTGAACCCGACCACATTGAACCCCGCAGCTAAGGTCTCTCCAAGTAAGCCAGCTGTGCTGCCACTGCTAGGGAAATATGCATAGTAATTAGGACTCTGCCAGTGCGTCAGGCCTGGAACGATGTCGTCTTGGACGTCTTTGAGGATCGTCTCAATAGACTCAGGCTCATATGGGGCGGACTCTGGTAGCCTCTTTCGAAGGTAGCCGGGCTCCACTTGGCTTCGAACTGGGAACTTCTGGATGTTCTTGTAATACTCTGCGAGGAAGTCTATGACCATGTACCCTTGCCTACGGAATTCCTCTGAGTCTAGAGGGTTTGTCATGAGGGGTGATGATTCTTGTTTGATATCAAGTGAACCCATTTGAGAAGCGGAGAAAAGGCTAAGTCGTATCTTTCCTTATCAGAAGATCAAGTACGAGAGAATATGGAAATAATGGTGGCTGACAAGGAGGGAAAGTGTCTAGATGATCAAGTCCTTTCTATAAGAGAAATTATGAATCAATAAAAGAATCAAAGGGATGAAGACTAGTACTTTGCTTGGCTTGAAATGCAAGTTCTCCTATTGGAGGAGGATGGATAAGCTAGAATAGAAGATGGCGAATATTGTTTTAGGTGAGAAATCAGTGAAATGATGGAGGCATATATAGGGATGTGGCTAATGGAGGGAAGGGGGGATGGTGAGGCCTTTGAAAATGTATGCACTTCATGTTTAGAAGACTAAGGGATGGAAACTACGACCAAGGACATATTTCAAAGTGATAGTAGGTGAGGATTTGGTCTGTTGGGGAAAGAGGGGGGGGGGGGTAGGTGAATGAATGTCGAGAAAGTGGGAAAGTGGGGTTGGCTTGTCAACACATCTTAGAAGAAATTCCAAATTGCAAGCGTAAGGCAACGCACCAACCGCGCTAATCACCACATTTTTGTCATTTTTTTTTCATGATAATTTGATCTGGCCCGTCAAAATAATTGATCATTATTTGCAATTAATCAGAGGCTAGCTTTTTTTGTTCGAAAAAGCAAAAAAACTGGAAGCTGGCCTTTTGTCATTGCTCTCATTGCCCTGACATTTTTGTCGAGAAGAAATTCCAAATTGCAAGTGTAAGGCAACGCATCAACCGCGCTAATCACCACATTTTTGTCATTTTTTTTCCATGATAATTTGATCTGGCCCGTCAAAATAATTGATCATTATTTGCAATTAATCAGAGGCTAGCTTTTTTTGTTCGAAAAACCCAAAAAACTGGAAGCTGGCCTTTTGTCATGACTCTCATTGCCCTGACATTTTTGTCGAGAAGAAATTCCAAATTGCAA
>JACYFF010031957.1:48683382-48716609 GCA_017589665.1 Selenicereus undatus
AATTTGATCTGGCCCGTCAAAATAATTGATCATTATTTGCAATTAATTAGAGGCTAGCTTTTTTTGTTCGAAAAATCCAAAAAACCGGAAGCTGGCCTTCTGTCATTACTCTCATTGCCCTGACATTTTTGTCAATCAGATTAGTTGGTAGGTATGGGTTATTCAACATGGAAGTACATATTTAATTGACTATTTCTACTGTTCTATTATATTTCTGGCTAGCTATACTGTTCTGTTTCTTTTGGGACACTGTTGATGGTACATTAGTCAAGATGCATGTTAGCTGTTGCTATATATGGCCGGCATGGTAAGTACTAACTACTAAGTAAGGATTAAATGAAGGTGAATCAGGCAAATATAATTTCGATGAAATATAGGTTGGTGGATTTAATTACTATCCAGATCAAGTACAAGTTGAGCCTATATGTTGAAGAATAGTTGGTCGGGTGGCCAACACTCCACAAGTCCTTCTCCCCCACCTAGGTTCAAACTTAGGGGGCACAATTTTACCTTTGTGCAATTGTGTGTGGGAGGTTTGTGGGCTTGAACTTTAGTCTGGGCTATTGACATTCCCCTTCCCCATTGGGTACCCCTGAGATAAGGACCGAGTGAGTTGGGTTTGCTTACCCTTGTTAAAAAAAAAAAAAAAAGTTGAGCCTACATATTTAGGATTTAATGTCAAGTGACTGAGTGAGTATAGTAGTGTTTACACTTGATAATATGCTTTTAGTAGTGTTCACTTTAGAGTAATTGAAATTTTGGTATCTTATTGGTCAATAAATAAAATGGTCAAAAATTTTGCGAAAATAACAATTTGATACCCTAAGTTTTTAAAAAGATAAATAATTTTGTCTTTTTCTAGCAAGGGATTCTAAAATTATGTCTTGGCCAAAGAAAGGGATACTCTTTTAATTTAATTTCTTTTTGTTGGTTCTTTTTACTGAAAATATGCCATTCCTAATCGGTTATGGGCATTTTTAACAGTCAGAATCATACTTTTTTTACTATCAAATTTTGTTCAATTTGTCTTTAATTAATACTATACATAGGGTGCAAAACTTCTTAAAAACAAAAAAGAAAATAGTGAAGCACCAAAAGAAACCATTGCGAGGTCAAAAATAATTTCTAAGAGGTTTTTAAAAAAAGAGGCTACATTACGATATCATTAAAACCTCTGGCAGTAATTATTATTTGTAACAATGTATTGCATGGCCATTTCCTGGGGCAGCCAATCGTCAAATGTTTTTTATTTTTCTTTCACTAAGTTTAATGGCAACTTATATTAGTTTACAACTCCAAAAGCATTAACTATAGTTGTGAAGACTCTCTCAATATTAGCGGTAATGTCATTGACTATTTTAATACTACAACTCCAGGACATTGGATATTTGAGTGGGGTATTTTGCATCTACCACCCCTCAGGTTTTTGGTGTTTATTATTTCGACCCTGCATCTTTTTTTGTTGAGTTATAACTACCTTGAGTTTCTATACTCTTGATTTTTAACTACCTTTTAAACGTTTAACTTTAACAGTACTAGTTATCACAATCCACTACTTATATCTTAGATATCATACTTTCTGTGGTTATAGGCCCACCATGCTTAAAATAATTAAAACATAATTAGCGAGTTTCGACCATTACCTGAACTTAGTGGGTGCTGAACTCCAGCGTTCCTCTAACTTTCGGTTTACAGAGATTGCTACTATCAAACACACTTTTTTTAGATCAGGCACAACACAGATCCGTTTCGTTTTCTACCTCGGACCGTTGCCACTAATCAAGTTCTTTATATTTGTAAAGGATAGTGGAAGTTTAATCAAGCAATTATAATATTTAAGGCATAAGGTTCAATTGAATAACGTTTCCTAATAGAAAATCTCTTTTATTGAAAGCTTAAAAGTGGAAATATTACAATCAAAATCTTGAAGAGGGACTTAAGCTAAGATTATTAGAGATGCTTACTCATAGAGAAATGGAGAATCCCGACTTCTCTTGTGCTCAAGAATGCTCAAATGACCGTATCCCTTTTCAGCACTCTACCTCTCTATTTATAGAAGGGATTGGGGTACCTAGGATGCCCTAACAACTACAGTACATACTAATTTTTCGCATGACTACAACACACATTGAAGGCTACAGTACACTGCTTTTTTACAAATCAGACACTTGTCAAGATAGTACAATGATAGGGCAACCACTTTTCAGAGCTTTTAATGATGATAAGACTAGTCATCATTATTGAGATTCTGCATGCTTTCATCTCTAGTTATATCTTCTAGACCATCACTATCTAGGCAATCGTCAAAATCTTCATCAAATTGCTTAAGATGCTCTGGATCCCATTTTTCAAATAATTCAAGTAGATATTTATTTCCTTTTGCTGATAAGAATTTTTCAGGTCCAATGTTAAAGAGAAAATCAAAAATATCATCTGATATTGCCCCTTCTACCTTCATCTACTCTTTAAACTCATTGTCATAGGCGAAGGTAGTATTTCCACAATGTATTAACGTTTTTCCCTATTCAATTAATGCCCAACTTTGATGATAAATGTTGAAAAATCCAATGGCACTTGCTAAAGCAGAATTAGTAACTAGACGTGTTGGTAGTTCAAAAACCCATTCTTATCGTTGATCATTGAGATTGTTGTAATCATCAATCTGAATAAGATAATGGGCTGGTTTGACTTTTCCATTTTCATATTTGATTAATGCGCCATAGACTTCTAAATTTAGGCATCTGCGAACTGGGACTTTTGTTGGACCATTAAGAGATGTAAGAATCCAACGAATCCTTCTTAACATGCATTGCTAAAATTTTGTCAGTTTTGATAAAAATGGAAACTTCGGATATGGGATTTCAATGAAGTAAAGCAGCATCTCGTATTCCCAGGCTTTAAAGACAAGGTCATTTGGAGATAATGAATTTTTTGGGAAACTAACACCACCAACTCCAGACCTGTTGGGAAAGTAAATTGTTGTACCCCATGATTCCCAAATATCATAGGAGTAATGATGATAAAAGTCGATGCAGACTACATACCACTCATTGAACCATTTTTCTCTAACATGAGAACTTATTTTTTCTTTGATATCATAAGAACGCTGTAGGTAATTAACTTGTAACTCTAAAAGGGAAAATCTTTGGGTTATTAGGTAGGCTATAGACAGTAGACCAAAATGTGATCTACTTTTTGTTGGAATTCCAAGTTATCGATAAGGACTTTACTAGAAGGTGCAACCCGTTCTAGTAGGAATGACATTTCACTAAAGATTTCCTCCTTTTCTGGTAGGGGGTCGGCTTTGATGATCACCATTGCCGAGTTCTGAAGTTAGATTGTCTGTTAGAGAGTGCTTCGATCCCTGTATATGTTTAATAGATCAGAAAAGGAAAATTGGTTAAACCATAATTGCCAATGTAGGAGTCGCCCTTGCGCTTGCATATTTGATAAATTCTTTCTCACAAAACCAAGTATTCCTTTACAATCAGTTCGAATAAGAAAAGGTTTTGGGGGTAAAAAGATTAAGAATTTTTCAATTCCCCTTATAACTGCAAGGATTTCTTTTTTCATTGTAGAATAGTTGTATTCTGCTTTATTAGAACTTCCACTGCAATATTTGCAAAGTTTTTCTCCTTCTTTGATTTTGAGTACCGCACACCAGTGATCATTACTGGCATATATCTCCAGAATTAAATCATCTCCTTCATTAGGCAAATTAAGAACATGAAGATTCTTACATATCTTTTTGAAGTTTTGAACAATCTTTGTATCATTAATGGTCCATGTCCAACTTACTTCTTTCTTGAGTTTCTGCTGCAATGGCTTTCTTAATTTAGCTAAATCTTTAATGAAATCTAAAGCATAGGTAAGGCATCTGAGAAACCTTTCTAGTTGCTTCCTATCTTCAATTTTTTCAGAAAAATTTTCTATTTTCTCCAGAATATGCTTTTGTAGGATGATTTGCCCAGCTTTTATCTCTAAGACTAAGAACTCAATTTCTTGTTCAGTATAAATGCATTTGTTTTTACCAAGTATAATGCCATGGTCAATGCATCTTTGGGGGATTGCTAAGACATTATCTTTGTGCTGTTCTATAGTTTTGGAAAAGATAAGGATATCATCAATGTAAACTAGACAACAATGATTAAGGTCCTTAAAGATATTATCCATTCTTCTTTGGAATATTTGAGGTGCATTTTTAAGACCAAATGGCATTACTATCCATTCATAATGTCCTTGTGGGGCACTAAATGCAGACAAAGGAATACTTTCCTCATCCATTTTTATCTGCCAATAACCGCTCTTGCAATCCATTTTCGAGAACCAATAGGCTCCTTGAATTTTGTTGAAAAGGACTGTTTTGTTAGGAATATAGTAACCATCAAAGATAGTAGTATCATTAGGCTTTTTGTAATTGATTACCATTTTCGTTTTTCCTCTTTTTTCTTCTGCATGATTTCTTACCATGACAGTAGGACTGGTGTGAGGGCTCTTGCTATTCCTGATTAATCCTTTATCAAGGAGGTGTTTAATTTGTTTATCAAATTCTTGGATATCTTGGTGTGTATACACAATTTGTTTGACTTGAATAATAATGTTGGGATTTAACAAAGTAATTTTTGCAAAGGTCTTATCTTTATCCCAAAACTTTAGTGGATTATCAGAGTAGAGTTCTTTACATAATTTTTCTTATTGTTCGATAATCTGTTCTTTAATAGATAATTCGAGTAATGAGATTATTAGTGCTACTTCACGTTGTACTGACATTACCTTCTCACCACGCTGGCTACGTGTGAACTCAACATTCTGATGTGTATAAGCCTTACTTAATTTGTCAATAGGAATAGAGTGACCATTTATCATGAATATTATCTAGTTTATGGTATGTGTACATGGAGAATATAATCTCTAAAAATTATTTTCAATAATCATATCATGAGAGGGTTGATCAATAACCCATAGAACTGGTATAATGCATTGAACTCCTCCTAATTCTATGGTTAACCCTTCTATGGCTTCATTGTCACTGATAATACTATTATCAGTTATGCTTACTTGTAAAGAATTTTTAGTTCTTTTCCACATAAACTCAAGAAACAGTTATATTTTCCCAAAGCATACAGAACAACTACTATCTATGTAAGCACATACTTCATATTTATTACATCCCTCTAAACCTATCTTTATTGGGATATAGATGCTATTTGGGTTTGTATTGGTAGCTTTATAGCATATTTCCATAGTCATGTTCTTGACTAATTTATCTTCATAGATTGGTTCACTAACAGTTCTAGTTTTGTACCCAATGACTTTTCTCTTTAAGCTCATAATTCGATCTACACTGGTTCTTGCAGCTACAAAACCCATTCTACTCATTTCACTGGCCAGGCTAATGGTATCATCTTATTTAAGCTCTTCTTTAGCTGATAAGGATCCTTCACCCCAATATGATCTTGTACTCATTCTTCTTAATAATTGAGGTTTTATGATAATTTTACCTTGCTCGTCAATTTTTATTATATTTTTCTTATTGATCTTGTTAGGGTTGGTAAAGCTAGATATCCATGAGCGATTAATTTTTATCTCCTAGTGATTGGACTAAATCCTCTGGATCTTTTGCATAGGGGTAAGGCTTTCAAATTTTTCTACTTCTATCATAGTTACCTTAGTCTTTGGGTCTATTGCATTATCAAATTTATAGATAATTTTTCAAAATATCCTTAAAGGATATCCTCTTCTTTTCATACCCAAGGTTTTAAGGGCCACTATGAGCTATCAAGTGTTTACGACATGGTTACTGATAATTGCAGCAGAAGACTTACTAAAAGAAGGCGCTACCGCCGTCCTGATAAGGACAAGGCTCACTGAAACCATTTAATCTTAAATCTCGTGCTTACAATCACAAAATCTATTAACTGAAACACTTCAAGACCAAAGTCCATAATAGTTCAACCATACCATGTACTAACTCACATTCCATCCCACACAAGTACTTGGCCCTAAGGTTGGTTACAATATTCATGCTATGCTGAATCCACTATGAGCATCTGACGAGTTCCAAAAGGGCTTGCTAAATGGAGAAACATGTGATACTTCATTACCTAAAATGAAAAACATGAAAACAATTCGAAAATATGAGCAAAAACTCAGTACATACATCCCTGTATTGTAAAATGAGCATAGAAACACTGTTGATGGGTACCCGACTTTGCAATTCATTTAGTTGGCAATAATAATGAAAATGAAAGTAATATGAAATTGAATTGCTCATTATTATCTGGATGTGAACCCTTGCACTGATATGATATATACATAGGTGTACACTTGCCAATCCGATCAAGAGTTGGCCTGAAGCCGCGCAGGTAAATGATGGGCTGACGCCCTATAGATGATAACTGACGGGGTCACAAGTTAAATGGCAAATCACTGTATAAACTGATCCATTGATAAACTCATTAAGAGTTGTAACTTGATAAACATGATCTGCTTTCTAAAGATACAGGCAATGGACGTACCTTGAGCCTTTAAAAATTGATACAAGTTAGTTGTTTCATAAATATCATCAGACTTGATAAATATGTTCTGACTTCATAACACTTATGCATAATGGGGAACGATAACTAGGCCTCAACTCTATTTCATAAATGTCATTGTAAGTATGTCTAGTCAGTAAATGATCGTTACTCGCATAATTGAGTAAGTAAAAGTATGGGTAACAGAAATTAAGTAATTAAATGGTATACATAACTTCTGTATTTCAATATAACTTCAAAATTGAATTGATGAAAGTAATTAAATTTGATATAAAGTAAATGAAAGTAAAATAGTCCACAATGAGATAAATGAGATTACAAAGGAAAATGCCTTGATGGTGATAATTGAAAGAGTGGTTATGGCCTTTTCTGAAATAGGTTACTGCTATGGATTTAGGCTTGCTGATGTATAACTTGGTTCAAGATAACAACAAGTACACTAGATTGAAGTGAGTAAGTAATAAAGGTTTGAGGGAAAGAGAGATATATCTTGGTTCACAATAGCATAAACTGCAATAACTTGATTTGATAAATATGGTTTCTTAGTCATAACTCTCCCCACTTCTCATATTTCATTCATAAATCCATTAGATAAAAAATTCCACCTCAAATGGGTCATTGAACTCAATAGAAGCTATTAAGCTCACCAAGCACGGTATTTTCTTTGTAAAATCCATAATTGAATCAAAGCTCATAAACAAGTTCCCAATTGTATATTTGTCTTCTTTTTCCTCATTAATCAAGCTAAAAGCTCCATGAAAATCCATGAATATTTATTTCCCCCTTAAATGACTTGGCCCAAAATACCCAAAATGAGTGCATGATAAATCTCACTTAATCTTTATTATTGCTCTTTATACAATTACTCAAAATGCTTCCAAAAATCACCAAACTCAAAATACTCAACCAAAATTCATGAGATCTTATAAGAAATTCAAAAATAATAATATGAAAAATCTGCAATAAAATTTTCATAGTTTTCCTCCAAGTATACACTGCACAGAAATTGTAATAACAACCTGATTTACACCCAAGCAGGTCAGTTCACTTCAAAAATTCATAACTTTCATTCTAGACCTCAAATGGAGACCTAAAACTCCAATATGAAAATATTAAGAAGTTCCCAAAAACCTTCATTTACAAATCAAAACATGATTCCCACAATGGGATTCCCAAAATGGGACTAAAACATAAAGTGTATCAGGTTTGATCTCATTCTGCGTAGTTTTGGTAAAACAACCATAACGTTTTTCACAAACCTCGGATTAAGGTGATTCAAGAGGCATTTGAAAGATAACACATTGAAATATCTACCTACCAAAAATCACAATTTTTAGCTGAACCATTCATTATCATTTTAATCCCAAAGTCAGCCCTAATTTTCTGAAATTCCAACCCTTCATTGATTTAGCTTTCTCTTCCTTTTTCACATAAAACTCACTTGAAATCATTTCAAATCACCACAATCAGATACAAAAGATCATTTAAGGTCTCATATATATATCCAAACTCTAAAGAACTTCATTACTACATAATTACTAAATTCGTATATAAAACAGGGCAGTTTTCTTCATAATTCCATAACTCACTGAATACAACTCCAAAATTCATAAACTATTTCCAGAAAATCCCAAATAATATAGAGAATCTACAGTAAACATTTTAGAATTTTTGGACAATCCTATAATTTCCAAAATTTTCGACAGTGACACTTCAACAATTACAAAATCATGAAATCATGCTCTTGATCAAATACCCATAACTCCAAACATATCCAAACTCAATAACAATTGCACAATAACTATCAATTTGATCATATAAACAATAATCACAACCAAAACAACCCCAAAAATTCAAAATAAAATAAGTTAGGATTGAGGATATACCTTACTTTAGGCTTGAAATAGAGAGAGGATGAGGCTGTTTTGAGTAATTTGAGGGGTTGGACTTGATAGCTAGCAGCAAGGGGAACTCGGGGCATCTGAGAGGTGGCCGAAAAAGTAGCCGGAACCACCAAAATGGGTGGCACAAAGCTGGCCCTGTTCTGGCGTAAGGGAGAGAGAAAAATGGGGGATTGAGTTGTCATATTTTTGCTGAATTTTGTGGCCGCAAAATTCTCAAGTAATGGCTACATATGGCTGGAAATTTTCAACCCAAAAAATAGCCTTTTGCTTATTAAAATTAAGCGCTAACATGAGCAATTAGTGAAATAACAAAAGTTAATAAAGCTTTGGGCTTTTGTTTTGGGCCCAAAATTCTAAATTGGGGCTTGAAGAATTATTTGGAGTGTTGAACAAAAATAAAAATTTGTATTGCTCGGAATTAAATTTTAGCGAAGATAAGAAAATAATTAATCACTAATTTATATTCACCGAGGCCTAATATCGATTCACCCGATATTTAATCAATCAATGAAACTTGAGTTACAAAGTAGTACCCAAAATGAAATATCTGCCAACCGGGATGATTAAATATGATAAATGAAGGTGGAAATTTTAAATAACTTAATAGAATTCGATAAATAAATAAATTGAGTGTAATTGAATTTAATAAACATGATTTGGTTAACCAAATAACCATGAGTGATTAGGTCAATAAACATGATAAAGTAAATGAATAAACATGATTAATGAAATAAATAAAGATGATTTAAATAAATAAATATGGGTTAGGGTCGGGTTATTACAGAAACGGTGTATGGTTTGATAAATCCTAATATGTCGTTGGAAATACCAAATCTAATGGCATTGTTCTGCATGGTTCAAGATTAGACAATGTTTATGTCATAAATCCTGATCATATCTGTCTTTTGCATTTTTCTTATCTAAAAGCATCCCTTGATAATGCATGGCTTTGGCATCATAGAATAGGACATGCTAGCATGTGCACTCTTCATAAATTAGTCAAGCATGATTTAGTAAGAGGATTACCTCGTTACAAATATGAGAAAGACCATGCGCGTAGTGCCTTTGTTAAAGGTACGCAAGTGGGTGCTTCTTTCAAACCTTTAAAGAGAATGTTTACCTGAAGGTGCTTAGAATTGTTGCATATGGAACTATGTGAACCAATCTGGATTAGAAGTTTAGGAAGTAGTTCTTATATATTCATTATAGTGGATGATTACTCTAGACTTACATTGGTAATCTTTTTGAAAACCAAAATAGAAAGCTCTCAAGGATTTTGTAAAATTGTGCAGGAAATTACAGATATCAAAGAACTTGTCAATTACTGCCATTAGGATTGACCTTGGAAGAGAATTTCACCATGAAACGTTTATTGATTACTATGGAAAGAATGACATTTCCAACAACTTTTCAACACGAAGGACACCACAGCAAAATAGAGTTGTTGAGAGGAAGAATCAGACATTGGAAGACATGGCCAGAACATTGACATGTGAACATAATCTTCCAAAGTCCTTATGGGATGGGTAAGTTAATATTGTAAATTATATACTTAACAGATGCCGTATTCAACTACTACTCAAAAAGATACCATATGAATTTTTCAAAGGTAAGAAACCAAATGTTTCAAATTTCAAAGCCTTTGAAAATGAGTGCTTCATCCACAACAACGGTAAGGAGAACCTTGGTAAATTTGATACGATGACTGATGAAGGTGTATTTGTTAGCTATTTCTTTGTTAGTAAATCTTATCATGTTTACAACAAACATACCAAGGTCATTGAGGCATCTCTTTATGTTATCCTTGATGAAACTAATGGTAGTTCATCTTCATTTGATGAGTTTCGACTAAGAAAATATGTAGATGATGGAGATGAGGAAGCCTTAGACAAAAGCAATCACCAATGTGCTCCTAGCAATGTGGGCCAAAGTCCAAATAAGGGTGATCAAAGACAGCCTGATAACATTGGAGCTTCTCCAGAAGCCTCACAAGATGCTTGTGGGAGACCCTAAGTTGATAATGAGTCATCCTCAATCATCCCAAAACTAGTTCAAAACCATTTCGATGAACTAAGGAAGGGATTCAAGTATAAGTTTGCCCATCCTTTGGATAATTTACTCACTAACATCAACATAGGTATAAGGATACATTCTTCATTGAGAAATTTCTGTGCTTTATTTTCATTTGCTTCTTATATGGAACCAAAGCACCATGCTAAGGCATTGGAAGACGTAAATTGGACATTGGCCATGCAAGATGCACTCAGCCAGTTCGAGAAGAACTAAGTTTGGTCACTCACTTCTAGACCAAAGGACCACATAGTGATTGGGACTAAATTTAGAAACAAGCTAGATGAGTATGGCGTAGTAGTTAGCAACAAAGTCAGATGGGTTACAAAAGTGTACAAGCAAGTGGAAGGGATAGACTTTGATGAAACCTTTGCACCTGTAGCCAGATTAGAAGCCATCCGCATACTACTTGCATTTACATTTCACATTGGCATCAAGCTATTTTATATGGATGTCAAATGTGCTTTCTAAAATGGTTTTCTAAATGAAGAAGTTGATGTTAAGTAAGCCCCTGGTTTTGAAAATCCAGAATTTCCAAATCATGTTTTCAAGCTTTATAAAGCTCTTTATGGCGTAAACAAGCCCCAAGAGCTTCATACAAATGTCTTCACAATTTTAGAAAATAATTTTACACAGGGAAAGATTGACAAAATCCTTTTTGCTAAAACATAGGGGGAAGACTTCCTCATTATTCAGGTTTATGTAGATCATATCATATTTGGTGTAATAACAATGTTCTAAGTTAAGACTTTTCCAATTTGATTAGTAAGGAGTTTGAGATAAGCATGGTGGGAAAACTCAACTTCTTCCTAGGGCTTCAAATTAAGAAGTGCCAAGATGACATATGTATCAACCAGGGTATGTATGTGAAAGGACTCTTGAAGAAAGACAAACTTGATGAGGTCAAGCATGCCAGCACTCTAATGGCATTGAATACAAAATTGGACCTTGATCCAAGTGCACAAATACTCTGAATCACACAACAGCTATGAGACATTCGTTTTGATTTTCAGAAAGTTCTCATTCGATGTGATAATATATGTGTAATAAATATCACACAAAATCCAGTTTAGCACTCAAGAACCAAACATATTAAAGTCGGGCTTCACTTCATACAAGACCATGTCAAGAATGGTAACATCATTCTTAAATTTGTTCCTTCACATTTTCAATTAACTGACATTTTCACCAACCACTAGGTGAAGATCAGTTCAATTTTATCTGAATTGAATCTAACTTGTTGAAAATGGATGTATCAATTGAGGGGGAGGATCCCTTAATAAAAAGTCCAATGCGATAAGTGATGCAGGTTATCACCAATGACATTGGAATAGATATTGAGATGTCATCTCAAAGTCCATATCAAATCTATGTTATTGGACTTCAGATTTTTGTCTCACACATCAATTATGACAAGTAGCTGGTAGATGGGGATTTAAATCAATTAAATACCTCAACAGATACCATATTTTGAAAACTATGGATTTTCAAATCTTTTCAAAACCAATTTTTCTCTTGCTTTTTAAAGGGCATTGATGCACTTTCCTAATAATAGTCCTTGACCCTACCCCTAAGATTTCCGACATCTTCCAAAAACCGCCACCTCCCACTTTTTTTTTCCCTCTCTTATTCTCCATCAAAAGGGCATTCCTTAGCCTCAACAGTACAACCACTCCATCTCTTGACCTCTCTTGACCTCTTAACCCTGACCCCTCAAAATTCCCTCCCCCAATGGTAGTGGCCAAAGCCCACAAATTCTGTGTGTAAAAGTATGCCAACCCTATCAAAATCAAGAAAACCAACCAATCTCATACTATCCTTTACTCAGTTCCTTGGATCCTATACCACATCCTAGTTAGGACCATCTACCCTTGAGGATCTTCAAAAGAGACAACCAATGAGACCCTCCTAGAAGCCCTCTACTACATTATGGAGGGTTATTTTGTTGATTTTTTGGAACTTATACTTAGGTATGTGACCAAGGCTTATAAATTATCACAAAATTTTCCTTTGCCCTACTCTAATCTCTAAACTTATATCTTCAAGGCCTTCTGAGTCCCGCTTGAGGCAGAAGAAGGCTTTCATATTCAGATCCTAATCGTCAATGAGAACACACTCAGATGCCTTCCCTCCAGTCATTGGAAACATTAGGAGGAGAATTCTGCCAATGAGACGGAGACTCCCAAGCCTCAACCCAATCTTGAGATTATCCCTTCTCCATGGTCAGAATGGTTTAAAGCCGATATTAAAAATATTAAGGGGGAGCTTACTAGTCTGAAGGCTGGTCAAGCTAAGATCAAGAAAACATTAGTTGATCTCAAAGGGGTGTGTGAAGAGTTGGCTCAATATGCATCAAGCACAATAGTGTTATTTAATATCTGAAGGTAGAGGAAGGGTCTTTGATAACGATAAATGATGATTTTGGGGAAAATATAGCATGGTTGGAAATGATATTGAACATAGCCCAAGTTGAAAGGAGGAGAACATTGAGGAAGAAATTAGTGTACCAGAGGTTGAAGAGGAACCAAAGTCAAATGCTCTAGGCCTCCATCTAGATGTTCCCTCCACTGATCAAGCATGATGCCCTCTCTTTTTCTGGTCTCAAAAGCAATTTCATTTTTTATGCTTCTAAACAATTTAGTTTTGTTAAAATAATTGTTCACCACACATTTTGTGAGACCATCCTTTTCGATAAAAGTAAAAAAGAGAGAGAAATGACGTGGACTCAAGGACTTTGATGATGAAAATGGTGTGGACTCAAGGGTGTTGATGATGCATGATCAAAGCCTACCCAAAAGGCTTTGAGAGCTTTTAGCGTTCATAACTAGGTAGAGGCGCCTTTTGGTCTTGCTATAATTATACTATATTTTGGTATGATTTGTAATTATTGCTTAATATGCTCACTTGCTTGATATGCCTATATGATTTTCAAATTAGAGCTATGTCTCCCATCAAAAAGGGGAGATTGAAGATTCCTTCAGTGTCAATGCCAATGTCATTGACTATTTCAATGCTACACCTCAAGGACATTGGGTGTTTTGAGTGAAAGACAAAAGCTTAATTTGAGTATATTGAGTTATATTATACTAACCCATCTTTTCTCTGCAAGACTCCAACATCATAGTCAAAATCTCGAACTTTGATATTAGCAGAGTCATTTTTGGGGAAAAAACGATATCTTATTTTATTCTTGAGATATATTGTTGTTTAATGTCTTTGGAAAGAATCTCTTATTCATGTATGAGTGGATTATGTTTTTTGCAATGCCCTATATCCTTATTTATCATCCAAGATCTTGTAGAGATTTTACTTGATCCATTTTAGGAAAGTTGTTTTAAATCAATTAGGAGTTCATTTGTAGATTGTTTTGATTGATTTCATGAGATCTTTGGAGATCAAATCAAGATCTTCTCTCATAAATCAAGATCCATTATTTTTGACAATCAAGAGCTAGTTTTGGAAACACCAAGGTTTGAATCAGCGACAGTGAATTCCAGACAAAATATATTGAAGAATTGGCAAGTACTACTCTAATAGTCAAGAAGGTTTCAAATTTATAAAAGGCAAAGTTGAAGAATATGGCAAGATAAAAGAAACAATTACATCATGACCAAAGCTCAAATGCAATAATCTTTAATACTCACTGGGTTACTTGTTCATTTGAACATTTGTAAGGGTGAATTATAACAAGTTAGGGGACTTACTTAGGTAGCTAGCTGAGGTTCCTTAGTTGAGTAAGTTCGGAATGCTAGACAATGGGTAAAGCCAAGGTCATTGGTGTATACTTCTTAAGTGAACAAGAATTGTAGGTGATTAAATCTTAGGGAAAGAAGTGCCTTAGGCAATGACTACGCGTGTTTGGAAGGTGAACATTGTAAACGTATCCTATGTCTTATCCCATTTTATTTCAGCAGTTTAATTTTTGTTTATTACTGACATTGATGATTAACCTTCAAGATTATCTCCTCTGAAATTGGCAGTGTAGGTTCAAAGTATATTGGAATTTCTATAAAGTCTTATTTTTAAGATATCACCCTACTCACCCCCTTTAGAGTGATCTGACATTGAGTTATGGGACCTTCAAGCTATTTTGTAATTCATGTACCATGGAAAATTCCTTTTAGATGCTGATATTCATAGCAAAGAATCATACTTAAAAAGTGTATATATTAAATAGACATCATTATTAATGGCATGAAGAAAACTAAGGTATAATAAGCGCAATATCATAACTACTTTGAGTTTGTTTTGAATGAAACTTCTTAAGAGATCCAGGATATGATGTGACACCTCAAGTATGTGTGAATGTCTATAAGGGAACTTTTTTCCACATCGTTAGGTGAAACTAATGATACTAAGTATATATGATTCCATGTCCATAAGCCTATCAACAGGAGCTATTAAATCATAAGCAATATAAAGAACTGACTCTGACCATGAATGAAATAGTAGAAATCAAAGTGTAGGTCAAAGTTTGTGAGCTTAAAGTGTTATAAATGGATCCTCAAATATTACGAGCCAAACAAAAAAAAGAAAAGGAAAGGGAGGAGATAAAGCACAGTATTTGTTCACAAAGCTTACCCAATCTAAAAGGGATAAGAATCTGCCTAAGGCCCTCTAAGGATTTCTACACTTTTATAAAAGCATCTTGAGTTATCACATGTCAAAGTTGACACTTGAACATAGACCACCAGTTCAAGCACCCCTATGAACTTGTCTATCGAAAGTCTATCCCGAGAAACAATATTTCACAGATCACTCTAGAACTATGACAATCTTCCCAAGATCCCTTATAGGTAGGCTCTGACAACATGTCATGACTTTCAAATCTTTGTCACATAAGTGTTTATAAGAGAATACAATGATAAGAATGGATTACAGCTCTAGAGTATAAGAAAGCATACAATAATATGACTAGAGAACAACTCATGCTGCTCTCATCCTTTAACGTCTACTAAGTTTTTTCACTTATAACACTCTTTGTGCATGAAGACATTGCATAAATCTATTATCCACCTTTATTGAACCACTATAGCCTAGCTTGTTGTCTTCTTAAATGAAACGTTCTATTTAGGATCAATGACCATTTTTTTGAACATTGAAATTGCTACCAAATATGTGAATACAAATCTTGATTTACACTAATTGGTTTCTCAACCCAACATGGGCTTAATTTACTAGAAATCTAATGACTTGATCATTGAATACCAAATTAAGACTACCTTGCTTCTTTTTCACCTTGACAGTGACTTGCATGACTGTTTTGGCCATTGCATTATTTCTGGGTAGACCTATGTTTTTAACATTTTGGTGAATTTTTGAATCTTGCAAGAAAAGCTCTTTTTGAAGTTTTTTTCCCCTTTGTATGGTCCATTTATAGCTTACTCAATCAAACCAAATCAAGTTATGAGTAATTTGCTAATTATGATATGAAAACAACACTCACTGTGAACAATTTCCAAAAATGCAGTTCTCATATAATGCTTAATCAGTTAAAATAAACGAATCAACTATTCATGAAACTCATCATGGGATATAAAAGAAGTTGCCCAAAATTTTAGTTTTACAAGTACTCATATGTAAAATTATATTCGTAAAACCTAGTCTTTATGCTAAACTAGAATTAACTAACTAAGCCTAAGATTTCTTGGATTCATGGACTTCGCTCATTCTATAATGATATGGGCAACACCAAAGTCATGTTACTCTATTACAATGATTTACCCTGACTTTCATTAGGGTTCCCCAATATTGTATTATGACCAACTCTGACGAATCCATTGTTGGTGTCCTTGACCTAGTTAGGATTGGTTCCTCTATCGCAAATTCAATAGGATGACTTTGACACATACGATATCCAGACTACAAGTAGATTTGATGTATTGAACTTAAGTCATTATGTCCTATGTGAGCATGATCAGAGACACATTTCATGGCATTCATGATTCATGCAATGCAATGAGTTCATACAAATGAATTTGTTTATCACTCAAGAGGGTTAAGATAAGCATAGAGTTCAAGCACCACTACTTGACTTGGATAGTATGTTCAGATTGGGAGATTCCAATTTACCTTTTTTTGCTAAAATACAACACTCATTTTTATGATAGTTGTTCCCTTTTTAAGGATAGATCATTAAAGTCTTCAATTTTTTTAGGCACAAATCATGAATCACATAATCATGTTATCAATTTTATTTTCAATATAGGTGAAAACATGTTTTAATTAGCATAGAGTCATAACCATGCATTTTTCAAACTGGATAATGGTGAGCAGGGACTCAAGGGAATAGATAGTGCGATCAATGCGAATATGATTCTTAATAGTTGATTCCATAATGCTAAAGTTTAACTAGATCAAAGCATATTGTTAAGCTTCATAAACTATCTAAGCATAAAGTTTCAAGATTAATATTGACTTAAAGCTCATGAAGGCATGGTGTTTAACAGGACCAAGCAAAGAATTGTGTTTTAGGAGTTAATTGCTCACTGCTTGCATTCATTTGTATGCCCTTATATACAAGAGTTGACAAAGTCAACAAAATATTCTAATATGCTACTTTCTGATAAAAGTGTCTAAGTATAAGATACTAAATAATAAAGATAACGCAATATTTACATATAGAATATACCCCAAAAATATATCTTATCCTCAATACCCCCCCAAAGTTGGTGCATGCATATCACAAATGCCCAACTTGCAAAGAAGGTACTCAAATCGCGCTCTGCCAAGCACATCTGTGAAGATATCCGAAAGTTGCTCATGTGTGGGAACAAAAACTGTACTAACATCTCTTTAACAAGCTCATCTCGATTAAAATGCCAGTCAACCTTAGTATGCTTGTTCACTCATGAAACGCTGGATTTCAGGTGATATGTGATGCTACCTGACTGTCACAACAAGTTGCATTGAATATGTATGCTAGACTCCTAGTGATAACAAAATCCCTTTCATCCATTTGAGTTCGCAGGTTGTCATTGCCATAGATCGATATTATGCTTCTACTAAAGAACATGACACAATATGCTGCTTCTTAGTCTTCCAGAATAAAGGAGAGGCCCCCAAAGAAACAAACCAGCTAGTGAGAGATCAATGTGTTAAAGGGCAACCTGCCTAACCTTGCCCTGGATTCCCTTTCAAATATCTCACAACTTGTAACACTACCCTCCAATGTTTTTTTTTGGTTGTTGCATGAACTAGGAAAGAACACGTATGCAATAGGATAACTCAGGCTGGGTTAAAAAGAGATAGATTAAAGGACCCACTAGTCTATGATATCACTTTGGATCCTCTAGAAGCTATCCATTGGCTAGTGCTAATTGATGTTGTTGTTCCAAGGGAACACTAGCAAATTTTGCTCCAAGTAATCCTGCCTCTAAGAGTAAATCCAATGTGTATTTACATTGACATAGAAAAATTCCATCAGAGTTTCTAGTGACCTTGACACCCAAAACATATTTTAAGACTCTTAGTTCTTTCACGTAAAATCACTCACTCAAAAAAGATTTTAATTTCACAATAGCCTTGTGATCATTTCCTAAAATAATTAAGTCATCCACGTAGACTAATACATTGAGTAGAATATCTTTGTGTTGGAAAGTGAACAGTGAATAATCTGAATAAGACTTATGAAACCCATATTCCTTCAAAGCTATTGATAGTTTAGCAAACCAACACCTCAATGCTTGTTTTAATCCATACAAAGATTTCTGGAGCCGATAAACCTTCTTTGACCCTGTGACCTAAAAACGTGGCGGCATTTTCATGTGGACCTCTTCTTGAAGATGTTCATGCAAAAATGCATTGCAAACATCTATCTGTTGAAGTTCCCACCACTTACCCACTGTGACAACTAGAAAGATCCAAATTGTAACCATTTTAACCACATGAACAAATGTTTCTAGAAAAGCCATGCCTTCAATTTGATGATTGCCAAAGATCACTAATTGAGCCTTGTAACGTTTCATAGTCCCGTCAGAATTATATTTAATTTTGGAAACCTACTTGCATTAGAGAGCCTTTTTGTCAGGCGGTAAATTAGATGTTTTCCAAGTCCCATAATCCTCTAATACCTATATTTCTTATCGCATGACCTCTATCCATCATTTGTTTTGGACAACTTCTGAGAAAGTCATGGACTCATGCCCAAAGTTAATATCTGTAAAAGTCTCTGTCGTATGGAAAAATTATCATAATTTACATAGTTTGCTATAGGATGAGGCGTACCTGGAAGACACTATGCTAGAAATGAGCATGCAGAGGAACTGAAGTTTTGGGAGGTAAATGCAACATGGTTGCACAGATGAACTTAGTATTTCTTCTTTCGATGCCCTTGGCCCAACAAATCTTCGTGGTCAATAATTTTAGAAGGTCGCGGCGTCAAGCCAATCTGGACTGGCTCATATGGCTCCATGCTTGACCCAACCCCTGTAGCCCTATGTGCCTTAGCTTCCCTCAGCTAGGACTAAGCTTGTTGGGTCTCGCTAACATCTTTCGTATGGGACCAACAGTGAACGCCCCCATTAACCACAATGTTTCTTTACTGGGCTTCACCTTCTTGAACCTCACCACCCCTTGCTTCCTCAAACAATGAGTAGGCCTGTGTATCCTTATCCCCTTGCCTCCAAACACTCAACTTCTTCCAAACAACCATGGGCAGTGACTTCATCATAACTTGCCTTCCTCATTTAACTAGTAACATTTAAGACAAAAGGAAATTCATGTTCGAAAAATACTACATCACTTACACAAAATATATCCGAGTCTCTAAATCATATAACTACCATCCATTTTTGCCATAAGGGTATCTAACAAAGAAACATTATCTACTTAATTGGTGCATATTTATCCCCCTTTGTTCCTTGATTGTGGGCATAACCCAATGACCCAAACATTCTAAGATGCTCATATGAGGGTTTATGTCTGTAAAGGGCTTCATATGAAGTCTTGTCATCTAATGCCATGGTAGGTGTTTGTTCTATCAAGTAACCTGCAGTTACAACACATTCCCTGCAGAAACTAATTAGGACATGACCTTGAAAACACAAGGCCCTAGCAACATTCAATATCTGTTTATGTTTATGCTTTACTGTACCATTTTATTACAGTATTTCAACACAAAATTATTTGATTTTCTAAGAAATAATTTTTCAAAAAAATATACTCTGTATGATTACCACTTCTAACAATTTAGACTTGTTTTCTGAATTGTCTATCAACCATAGCAAAAAAACTTCTTCAAAGTTTGCAACACATCCTTTTTATCTACTAATAATGTTACCCAAGTTGCACGGAAAAAATCATCCACAATTGTTAAGAATTAGTGTGCACCACAGGATGTAGCAGATTTATAAAGACCACACAGATCATAATGAATCAACTCAAATAAATCGGACGCTTTATTTTCAATAAGCAAAAAATTATTTTGAGTTTCTTTTGCCTGATGACAAATATCATAAAATTTATTCCAAAAACTGCTATCTTTCCTAATGCCCACGACTGAAACTAACCAGGTAACTTTGAGAGATGGATGTCCTAGTTTAGCATGCCACAAACGAAGCAAGCCCATTATATCCACTTTATTAGCATGTATCTGCGGTTTTCTTTGAAGGCAGTAGAGTCCATCTTTATGCTCACCCTTACCAATCAGTGTCTTCGAAGTGATGTCCTGTAAAGCACAACTATGTTTAAAGAAAATTGCAATGCAATATGATTCATCAACAACTTCCGACATAAAAATTAAGTTACTAGCTACACCAAGGACATAAAGAACATCAGAAAGAACTAAATTTTTGTCAAGTTTTGTCGATCCCCTTCCAGTAGCAAACACATGACTACCATTCGGTAAACTCACACGACACGTTGAAACTTTTTGCAAATCGTTCAAATTTTTCAAGCTTCCAATCATACGGTTGGAAGCTCTTGTATCACCAATTCATGAGTTATTTTTAGTCTTACCAATTGTTTTTTCAGTAGAGTTGACTTTATGGGCATTTATAAATTGAAAAAGTGATTGCCACTATTCTAGATTCAAGTCTGGTAGCCCTTATTGCCACCACCAATTGTGGAGGTTCGGGTTGCCATGGCTTGATTGTTTGCCACTGGGTAGGCCATATTAGCTTGAAGCACGCCACCTCTTTCTCGGCCTCCACTCACGCTACCTCTACTATGTACAATTGCCTTTGCAGCATGAGCGCGTTCACCGCACCAATTCGAGTAGCCAATCAGCTAGAAACAATTTAATTTCTTGAATATTTTCCACAAGTCTTAGCATTATCCGAATATGATACAGTAAATGGAAGATCAATTCAATAGTGTTTAAAATCCATATGCCATTGCGAATCTCCAATTTTTTCTTATCCACTTGAATTTTCAAGAAGATTAAATGCTATTGAAAATTAATTATTACTACCTAAATGAAGAGTTAATAACTTCGCACAATTCCCAAAACGAAGCCCTTTGACCAAATCATGATACTCTTCTCCTATTGGGTTCAAAATTATTAGAAGTAAAAAGAATTAATCAGATAAAAATTTTCTTTCCCTCAATCTTGACACATTTTCTTGATTTAACACCACAATCAAGAATTTTTGAAAGTTGAAAATTTGATGTGGTATTTAAATCATCAAAAATGTGATAAATTGGAGATAAATTAATATTTGAAAATTCAAGCATGGATTTTACCTCACACTTACCACTTTGGAGAATGGATAAATAACAAGAATCATTATTTTTCTCACCATTTTCAAGCAACTCCTCAATTCGGGCATGCTTGACATCATTATGAGTATGGCATTGAATTTTATCACCACTTTCATATTATTCCTCTTCATGTAGTTGATCATCCTCCACTTGCTTAACATTTTCATCCATGATCATTTGATCCCTTGCCACAAATTTGTTTAACACTATTGTAACACCCCGAAACCTCTAATTTCATTTCTTATTTACTAACCATTATCCTACGTGGCAGTTGAACCTAATTGGGGTGTTACCGTCGTATTTTCTTCTTGGAAATACCAGGCTGGATATCGAAATAACAATTAATACAAAAAATCTTGAATAATATTTCAACCTACCCATTATTCCAAATTTAATAACATCTACTAAACCAAACAAATGTTTTTATTGTCTTTACAACTAATTTCTTCGTGTTGACTCATGCCTTCGAGCCTCGCTCTACCTTCTGTTCCCCAGTCCCATGCACAACTATTTCACACGAAAACAAAACATTTTATAAAGTTGAAATAAACTCAGTAAACAATCACCTCTAACAATCAACTATGCACACAAATTCATTTGAAAACATTTTAAAGGGGTAGGGGGAAAATAGCAAGACTCCCAACACGCATTTATCATCAACACAACTTTTCCTGGTTACCCACTCCCAGATATGCAACTCCTAACTGATGGCCCAAACACAATATTCAGTTTTTAGGTGAGTGACCGAACTGGGTCTCATGGCCTGCGCGTCAATTCACCATAGCCACCTCACTCGTCCTGGCCTACCACCACCATGGATGGTTACCGCTAACCTGACCCACGTCCCAACACGGCATGTGGCTGCTCACATGCATGCACTAGTTTCCCGGGGAAGGCTAATGGCCTTCAGTCAACATAATCAGTTTTGGTCTCACCCAACTCAACCTTTATAAGTACTATCACACTTCTCTACCTTAAAGGTCGATTTATCATGCTAGGTTCATTTAGTTTCAACCCACTTCCCCAATGACATTTCTACAACAACAAACTTTAAGTTTCCTATACAACCTTACCTAGCCTCAATTCCACAATCATAACACATCAGGCAAATTCTGTTGCATAGTCACACTTAGTTAATTCATGCTATTAATTCTCTCAAACAGCACACCAACAATTCTTGACATGTTCAAGCACACATGATTTTAAAACCCGGGGAAGGGTTAGGGCATGATTGTTACCTGGATACCGTACAAGTTACAGGCCCAGTTACTATTTTGAACTTACTACTTCGTACCTGGGCCAACACATAGCCTACACTCAGCCTAACTCAAATGAATTTAATCTCTGGTCCTTTTCTTGCTTCTAAAAAAATTTTATAAGAATTACCCATGCTTTTAAGGCCTCAAAATCCAAGCCCACTCTAGGGTTAAGATCGGGCCAGAATCTGGGCCCCATTTCAGAGGTCCGAACTTCCAGTCCCAATATCCAAATCAAAACTTCTAACCCAATCCAGAAACTTTGACTCATCCCCTACTATTTTCGTGTTTAGGGTTTCCCCTGTTTCTATCCCGAGCTAGGTGGTTTTCTCACTTGTTTGAGGGGTATCACTGACTATTTTGGTCTAGACAGTCCTAGGTAAATTGGTTATAACTTGGGCCCCGCCACTCCAATCGGCCCAATTCCAAAACGGATTTGTGGGACACACTCTGGGGTATCGACTCTAAAAATTTGGTGATTTGTGGCTCATCAACTCACCCTAGGTAAATTTTTAAATTTACTGTGACTGCAGCCCACAACCTAGCCCAGTAGACTCAACCCTGATTTTCTAGCTCAACTTCCTGGCCCCATAAGTTTTACAACCGATGTCCAAAATTCACCAATCCAGAAAGAGAAGTTTGTCCTCTACAACTTTTTTGTTTTGTATTTTCGCTAATTTACTCAATATCTAGGCCAAAAATCCTAAAACCCGAAAACTATCCTTGACTGTCGCAATTTTGACAGTCTCTAGTAAACAGACCATAACTCTCTCATTACAATTTGAAATTTAATGATTCAAAAACCGTAGTGTAGAGAACAACTGGATCTATCTTCCATTCAAATTTTGTTGTTTTTGGACCAGAATACCCATATAAAATGTTTTTTTTAAAGTCACATGAATTTTTTGTCCTGCCCAGTGGCAGGTTCTCATCACTTCTCCTCCCAAAACCCGATCTTTTTACTTAACGACCACGTCCCCCATACCCATGGCCCATTATCTAAGAATCCCGACAACGTTAGTCCCACCCCCAAGTTATCCAAGTCATGAAAGACATTAAATTTCACTGCTAAGAACACAAAAATACCAACATGTACTTACCTTGATGTAAACCGGAAATAGTAGCAAAGGAATCGTATCCCTTTTTGTGGTGCAAATCTGAAAATCATGCAAAAACTCTTTTTAAAACAATTTCCTTGAACTTCAAACAAAATCACACAAGGAAGATAGTAAGTGCTTAAAGTTTTGGGTGTAAAGACGACACGGGGCCAAGGTTTCACCATGTGCTTCTTACCAAGGAAGAGGAGAGGGAGGTGGTGGCGGTGGTGGCCAGTGCTAGGCTGCGTTGGGGTGTAGGGTTGAGGGGGATATGGGCTAGAGATAGAGAGGAGGAAAGAGAATGAGAAGATGTAAGGGGGGGTTAGGAGGGGGGTTCTTTCACGGTTAGGGTTTAGGGGGGTTCACGGTTTGGGGATGGAAAAAGGAAGAGAAAAGAAAAAAAAGAAAAAAGAAAGAAAGGAAAGAGAAGGGAAAAAGGAAGGAAAATAGGGGGGGGGGGAAGAAGGAGATTAAGTACAAATTCTAGGGTTTGATTTGAGGGGGGAAATTTAGATTTCAAAATAAAGATAGCTATGAGGAAAAAAATAATTGAAAAGGTAATTAGTTGAGTTGTGAGACAAAATATGAAATTATTTAAATCGAATAAAGAAAAACAAAATAACCTAGATGGAAATAAGTATTTTGTTTTCATCGTTGAAATAAAGTTTTAAAGGACAACATGCAGCGAAAAAAAATAATGTTTATAATCACTTGGATTATGAGGGTTGGTCCACGTCACTAGGTCTCTCAATTTGATTTTGCAGGGTTTTACATACTACCCCACTTAAGAAAGTTTTGTCCCCGAAACTTCACTAGGCTGCGACACAGTACCATGGCGAATACGAATTTCCCGAGTTTTACAACTATATTTTGACTAGTACCATACAAATAATAAAGAGTCTCCCAATTCTCCTTGGCACTATCACAATGTGAGATAAACTCATAAATATCAATAGTAAGAGCCCAATATAAAATGTTTAGAACTTTAAAATTTTTGGACATCCATTTGTAACCATCTTCAGTATATTCACATTTCCATTTCTCAATAACTATTGAGCCTTTGATCACGATCTCCCAAAGATCAAGACCCTTGTGCTTGATATAAAGTTTCATTGTTTCCTGCCACAAAAAGTAATTACTACCTTTAAAAAGTAGAGGGCAATTAGAGTCAAAATTATAACTAGCCATGCGATCAAACTATTAGACGGTAAAGTCTTAAAAAAATAGCACTAGCTCTGATACCAATTGATGGCTCGTTTTAGGCTAGTTAAATCACCCTAGAGGTGGGTGAATAAGGTGATGACCAAACTCTCAAAATAATCAAATGTGAAAAAATAAATGTGGACAAGACACGTGTATTTTTTAACGAGATTAGTCTCAACCAGGCTTGGTCCCCACCTAGAGTTCCCTAACTCTAGGATTAACTCAATTTTTTTATGAGGGATTACACAACTCTAGAGTACACCAACTCTAAATTCCAAGCTACAAGTTGGCCCTTAAACAAGTCCTTGGTAGAGTTGACCCTTCAACTCTATAATCCCACCCAATTACAACTAGAAGAAATACAACTTTATAGCTAAGAGGTGTTGGAGAGATTGGAGTAAAACTTGGTAAGTGACCGGGGCACCAAACAAGGAACGTTAATCTTTCATCTCGTTTCAAGGCCTTGAATCTAGTTTTTCAAGCCCTTGAGTTTCGCAGTTCTACTCAATGTTCTTCTTTTGATCTTCAACGACTAATTTTCTTATTTTTTGCAAAAGATCTTGGCTGAGAGAATCATCTAGAAACTGGTTCATTTTAGAGCACAATCTTTTAAATATTATATCAAAAGATAATATCATATTTTGACCAAATTTTGACATTTGATAAATATAGAATCATAATCTCATAATCAAATTTGAATTACAAAATATAATATGATAAAGATCATATAATGAAATTTGAATTCTAAATCATGTCAAGATATTGTAGCAACTTATATCAACTCAATTAAGCAACATGCACTAGCATGCCAATATTCACTTAGAATCATAACATATTTAAATAATATAAATTTTAAGATAATTCAAATATAACATGATGAATACATCAATTGACCAATTAATTTTTGTCTTTCATCAAAACATATTAATAAATACATTTTAAACTTAAGGGAAGCTAAGAACAACAATCCAGGTGGCCCTTGTTCATTATATCTTGCTAGTGTCTCTATACTTGTCCTTTTGTTCGATGGGTCTTTGCAGGTCATACGGTATCTTCCCCTTAATCCCTATAGGGATATCTCCCTTGGGTAGGCTTAATATGGATTTTGTCCTCGTCCTGACAGTCTACTGTCTTTGACCCTTGAATTTCTCTTCCCCTGTTTAGCCATTGTTTGGGCTATTTTTTTTAGTTATGAGCTCTTGTTCATTGTTTTCTCTTGGATGTACGCAGAAAAGGGTGGCTTGGGACTCACTGTTTTGATGCAGCTGGAGTGGTCATGGTACACTCCATTTAGAAAATCGAGTAATGCCACTTTGTACTACAGACATGCAATAGATAGACATGCTTTGCTGAACCTCCATATGAAACACCTAATTGACTCCATTTCTCTCAGAACCATAGACGTGACGGATGAACTTCTCTATGTGGGTCATCTGCTTCCCAAAAAGTGATTTAAAAGCTTTATTCTGAGGTCCTCCTATCACTTAATTGATGAAACAATGAGCATGTTGAACGTATCACTTAGTTAATGAAACAATGAGCATGTTGAACGGGATACGTGATGCCACCTGCAGTATGGCGGTCAAGCGTCTACACATTACAACCTAAGGGCCTGTTCTTTTCGTGGGTCAATCCATATTTATCCACTTCAACCTATTTCAACCTACTTTAACTCACTTGAAAAAAAAATACCAACTTCAACCCACTTCAACCTATCTCAACCTACTTCAACCCACTTCCACCAACTTCAATCCACCCCCTTCATAATTTTAATAATTTGTAAAGTATCATGTGAGATTTAGGGCCTGTTGTTTTCGTGGGTAAATTGGGTGGGGAAAAGGGTGAAGTAAGTCGAAATAGGTTGAGGTGAGTTTAGGTAGGTTGAAGTTGATATTTTTTTTTAGGTGAGTTGAAATAGGTCAAACTAGATTGAAGTGGATTTATGTAAATTGAAGTGCGTTGAAGTTGGTCTATTTTTTACATAGTGGATTGAAGTGGGATAAAATAATAAGAATGTAATTCATGTGTGAAAATTTATGAAGTTATCGAAATTTTGTGAAATTTTTGTTTATTCTTTCTTATTTTTCAGTTTTTATATTTTTCATATTTTATATTTTTTACGTTTAATTTTTTATTTTTTATTTTTATTTTTTTCATTTCTTATTTTTTTATTTTTTATTTTGTATTTATGTGTTTTTTATTTTGTATTTTGTATTTTTTATTTTTTATTTATCTGTTTTTTATTTTTTATTTTTTATTTTTTAATTTTTTAATTTTTTAATTTTTTAATTTTTAATTTTTAGCTTTAAATTTTTATTTTTTATTTTTATTTTTTTATTTTTTGTTTCAATTTTTTATTTTTTATTTTTTATTTTTTAATTTTTAATTTTTTGCTTTTTACTTTTTATTTTATTTTATTTTTTATTTTAGTTTTTGTTTTTTATTTTTTATTTTTCTATGATTTTATGTTTTTTATGTTTTTATTTTTTCACTTCTTACTTCGTATTTTTTATTTTTTATTTTTCATTTTTTATTTTTAATGTTTAATTTTTATCTTTCATTTTTTTACTTTTTTTTATTTTTTATATTTTTTATTGTTTACATTATTTATGTTTTTTTTATTTCCTATTTCTCATTTTTTATTTTTTAGTTTTTACATTTTAATTTTAATTTTCAATTGTTTATTTTCTTATTTCTTATGTTTTGATGTTTTGATGTTTTGATGTTTTTATTTCTTATTTCCTTTTTTTTGGAATTTAAAGCAAAAAAAAAAATTAAAAAACTAAAAAAGTAAAAAATGAAATATAAAAAAATAAATTAAAAAAAAATCAAAAATCAAAAAGAAGAAATCAAAAAAAAAAATTAAAAATAAGAAATAATAAACAAAAATTAAAAATTAAAAAATTAAAATTAAAATGTAAAAAATAAAATATAAAATATAAAAAATTAGAAATAAAAAATAAAAAAATAAAACAGAAAAACATATAAAAGGAAAAATAAAATATAAAATATAAAAACATGAAAAATAAACAATAAACAATAAACAATAAACAATAAAAAATGAAGAAATAAACAATAAGAAATAGAAAAATAAAAACATAAAAAAACATAAAATTGTAAAAAATTAATAAAAATGAACAGTACAAAGAAAAAAATAAAAAATAATAAAAATAATAAAAATTTAAAAAAATGAAAAATGAAAAATTAAAAATAAGAAAAGAAAAAAGAAAAAAATTAGAAATAAAAAATTAGAAATAAAAAATAAAATTAAAAATTAAAAAAGTAAAAATAAGAAATTAAAAAAAGATAAAAAAAATATGAACATAAAAAATAAAGAATAAAAAATAAATGAATAAATGAAAATTAAAAAGTGAAAAAAAAAATAAAAAAAAAGTCATAAAACATAAAACATTAAAAATAAAAAATAAATAAAAAATAAAATATTAAAATTAAAAATTAACATGTTAAAAAAAAACAAATAAGAAATAAGAAATTAAAAAAATAAAAATAAAAAGTACAAAATAAAAAATAAAAAAATAGAAGAATAAAAAAATAGAAAAATAAAAAAATAGAAAACAATTAAAAATTAAAAATTAAAAATTAAAAAAATTAAAAATTAAAAATTAAAAATTAAAAATCAAAGATCAAAAAAATCAAAAATCAAAAAGAATAAACAAAAATTTCACAAAATTTCTATAACTTCATAAATTATCACACATTAATTACATTCTCATTATTTTAACCTATTTCAACCCACCACATAAAAAATATACCAACTTCAACTAATTTCAACCAACATCAACCCAATTCAACCTACTTCAACCTATTTCAACCCACCTCAAAAAAAAATATTCACTTCAACCTACCTCAACCCACTTTAACCTACTTCACCTTTTTCGTCAACCTAATTTACCCACAAAAAAAACAGACCCTAAATATGGGATGGCATGAGACATGCATGCTGGCTTTAGATAGGCATTCACATGGTCATTCGGGTCGTTGATGTTATCAAAAAGATAAATCATAGGCACTTTGGCATTATCTAGTAATGATGAGTGTAGGATCTCGTGATCAAAAGGAGAATTGAGTTGGCGTAAATCCAAAAGAAACTTTGTTTTACCGTTGACCTTGTTCTTTTCATGGTTTGATGGATCTATCCTATTCTTTTTCACTCTCACCCAATTCTTCCGCTCTTTTTCCACATCTTCTCACATTTAAAAAAAAAAAAAAAATTTCTTTCCACTCCTTCCCACTCCCACCTACTCTCACCTACTCCTTCCTATTCCTACATATAACTACTATTTTTCATATTTTGAAAACTTTTATAATTTATATAATTATGTGCATGAATAGTCTAATAACAATTATGAAAAGTTTTATTTATTTTTCGGATGTTATGAAAATATTTGTTGTTCGTGCCGAAAATTATAGGTGAAGTAATTTTTGTTATATATATTGAAGAAATAATATTTTTTCTGCGTTGTTAAGCAAATGTTAGTTATTTGTGAGTGGTAGATATTTTGGACTTAATTCTGTATATGGAAGAGATGCTTACATTTTTTTTTGTTGGGTTGGTTACGAAATTTTTATTATGGGTCACCAAAGCGTGGATGGTTATTGCAGTTTGTGCAACAGATTTGTTTTTCGTTTATTGTAATTCGTGACAGAAATTGCAGATGTTTTTTCGACATAATGAAGGAATGTGAAATTTTTTTGGCATTGTTTGTAATTCGTGACGGGAAGTGCAGATATATTGTACTTGTATTTTTAGCAGATACTTTTTTTCATGTGTGTTAGTAATAAAATATTGGAAGTTCTTCATACAAATTGCAGATGATTGTTTTCCGTGTACTGAGTGTCTATTATTTTCGTTGGGAAATATAGGTTGGTCAATGGGTAAAATTGGTTGAGATTGGTATAAGTGGGTTGAAATAGGTTGCAGTGGGTATTTTTTTATTGAAGTGGATTGAAGTTGATTGAATTAGGTTGAAGTGAGTTGAAGTTGATTGAAATGGGTTGAATTTATTTTTTTTTGTATGATGGCTAGAAGTTGGTTAAAATAGTGGGAAGTGGATTGAAGTTAGTATTTTTTATTGAAGATCGTGAAGTTCGTTGAAGTGAGTTGAAGTAGATTGAAGTTGGTTAAAGTAGGTTGAAGTTGGTTAAATTGGGTTGATTTTTTTTGTATGATGGGTAGAAGTTGGTTAAAATAGTGAAAAGTGGGTTGAAGTTTGTATTTTTTTTTATTGAAATCGTGAAGTGGGTTGAAGTTGGTTGAAGTTGGTTGAATTTTTTTATTATGATGGGCAGAAGTTGGTTAAAATAGTGGGAAGTAAACTGAAGTTAGCTGAAGTGGGTTGAAATTGGTATTTATTTATTGAAGTTCGTAAAGTGGATTGAAATTGGTTGAGATTAGTAAATTTGGATTCACCAACGAAAAGAACAGGGCCTGAACATATTTGTGTTTTTTTCGTTATTCGTATTTGGTTAATATATGAAAAAAAAATCTGCAATTCTTTTTTACAAATAACGAAAATTACATTTTTTTGGGGTAACAATAGCCACGAAACAATATTTTCTACTCGAATCAACACAGAAAAATATTTTATTCAATTTAACAAAAATTTTATTCTCGGTAATTTCTATCACAAATAAAAGATTATATTAAAAAATAAAATATGTAACTTATATTAACTCTCTTATTTCATTGAACTCTTTTTCACTCCTTACAACTTCTTTCCACTCATTTCCCCCCTTTCTCACACCCACATATAATAAACCACTCCTACCCACTTTCACTCATTCCTTCCCCCTTTACCCACTCCCACCCATTCCACACCTATAATTTCCCAACGAAAAGAACAAGGTAGTATCAAGGTTGACATCTCCCTACACCGTACATTGGATCTGACCAAGTTGCCTTCTCTCAAGATCAATCCCTTTGACATTCGCCAATCCACGATCCATGTAGTGGGCCCCATTGGACGGTCCCGAACAATCCTTTGTGAAAGGCCAAGAGGTCCCAACGTGACCTATTTGGTCTAGTGCGGTTGTAGGCTACATGGACCATGGTCCTTATTTCTTCAAGGAGTAGGGCGCAATACATGACGTCGGCGCGAGTCTGAAGCATTTGCATGGTGATCCTTTGAGCATCCCATTGGCTCTCTGAATCACTTGGCCATCCCTCACGAAGGTTGCACCCCTAGAGGAGGAGATTTTTTATTTTTTATTTTTAATTTGTGTTGGTCTTGGATGCTCCATTTCAATAGAGCCGAGCTATTGTTGGCCGAATAAGAGGCAGAGCTCTCCCATCATATATTTTCTCCATTAACAAGACTGGAACATAAGACCTTATTTAAGGGAATAAATATCAAACCATTTCAACAAGTTTGTACCACAAACCCTGAGCAATCTACTTTTAGCTTGTTGTATTGCAGCAAATTGGACCGCTACTATGATTTAAAGATAAGATTATAGCATAGTAGGATTGAATCCATGAGGAAAAGTAATATAATATACAATTTTAAATCTAATTAGATTTACTACTCTAAAGTTTTTTTTTATTACTCCACAATGTTTTTACATCGTCTTTTAGTGGCTCAAATAAAACGAACTAAACAATAACATCTGAAAAAAATTACTTCCTAATACTTTGAAAAGATCTAAGCGCAATTCTAGAAAGAAAATAAAAAATGTTTAACCTAAATATTCTGAAAAATTCAAAACAGAATACAAAATAAAAAATAAATAGAAAATCAAAGTAGAAAATAATAAACAAGAAAGTTAATATTTTTATTAAAGAAAATCAACATAAAAGATAATTTGCATAGAACTAACTTAATTAACCAGAAATTATGTTCAATAATGAAAAAAGGAAAACGCGATGCAGATAGTAGAAAATAAAAACTTGAATTAAATATGAACTTAAACAATAAGTATAAAATAAAAACTTAAATTAAATATTAACCTAAACAATAACTAAACGACACTAACATAAAGAGGAAAATTAAAAATAAAATTAACAAGAATGTGAAACCTAATTTTATGCACTTAATCAAAGCCTAAAAACATAATAGAAAATAAAACACCAATTTTATAACAAAACAAAACCTGCATAAATAAACTAGAACAAATTCTATAAACAATTTATGAAAAGTTATCAAATAATCATGTCTCTATCTAAACCCTAAATTGGCCTTAAAACCGAAAATACCTTAAATATAATTTTAACTTTAATTCTGACAAACATATAAAGATTGTCAAAAATAGAATAGACAATTAGTCTAAAACTTAAACCATATTAAGATTCAATATCTGACGAATCGAAAATTATCCCGGCACATCTGAAAGACTACTCTTCTGAGGGGTAAAAAAAGTTTCAAAATAAAGATTAAAAGAAATTAAATCAACTAGAAAACAAACAACAAAATTATCATATTTGGCTATTTTATCAAGACACTTAGTATAACCTATATCCACAATGGGAATTACTATTTATCAATAGGTCATATATTGATTAATCCAGTTGCTGGATCGCAGAAGACAACATCTAGCAACTCACATTGGACTTAGTGCCCAAGTAGTTTGGCCAATAGTGGGCCCAGAAATCTTGAATGATCTATCCTATTTTTTCTTAGTTTTCAGTCTAATCAGGTATAACCCTATTATAAACTTTGTTGGTGTTGATAACCTTAGTACTGATACAAGAATTTAATCAAACTAAACTATGAATTATTATAGAAACCTCATTTGGCAATTTGTGAGCAATTTACTAGGAAATTTATTAACAAATATATATAATAATTTCCCAATTAAACAAGTTAAGCCATCTGCAATCAATTAGGGGTACTTGCACCTAATAGATTATAGCATATACATACCAATTAATTCTTTTGAACTATTATATGAATTTATATCAAACTAATAAGTATATACACTAATTAATATAACACAAATATAAACAACATTCTCAAATCCTTACAGAATCATTAAGGAAGTCAATAAGACAAGAAAGAAATAATATTGTCCCTAGATAATTAATCTAGCATGGTTTGGCATGGAGTATGCCATGTTAATACACTACTCAGAAATCTTTATATAACAAATGCTAAAATGGGTAGAGTGCTCACAATTGAAGAATTCACAAATACTGCGTCGAGAATGATTTGTGGAGTTTCAGTAAATACCAACTGTGAATTTAAACTCGACAGTGAATCCTAACCTTTTAATTATTCACATTATATTAAATTTTAAAACAGTTAGAAATTAATTTGATTTTAAATTTTAAAATTCATAAAAATTCACAGGTGTCACAGGTCCCAGGATCGAAACCTGACTCTGACAGAAGAGTTGTTTCCCTGCCGTCCTTTGTTTTTTTGCTCTTCAAATAGCAACCGTGGATTTAAAGTCGACAATGAATCCAGGCCTTTCAATTATTCACATTATTTTAAATTTTAAAAT
>JACYFF010031957.1:48747749-48788563 GCA_017589665.1 Selenicereus undatus
GGGATCCTGGCGGTGTGACATCCCTAATAGGTAGTAGGGGTGTTACAATTTCCCACTATCATCAATGCAGTGGGAAATTTCTCACTGTAAGAATGTAGTGGGAAATTTCTCACTAGGCCATTGATAGTTGGAAATTTCCCACTGTAGTTAGAACAGGGGCAAATAGTGAAATGATTAGATTTACAGCGAGAAAAACAGTGAGAAAAATCATCAACAATTTAATCAAAAATTTGTACAAATTATAGGCACATGTACGTACACCTGTTAACGTAATACTAAATAATACATCATATATGCACCTGTCAAATAAAAACACATGTACTGTAAATATTACCGGTACATTAGTCACATTCGAATGTTCCAACCAACAGGTTCCTTCATGATTGTACTAAGCTTACTTACATTACAAAATAGAGTCGATCCCAACTAACAAAATAGGCCATTCAAACCCAAATATCATATGAGTACCAAATAACACATAACACAACGAGAGTGCCAAACAACAAAATGCTAACTTTTAGAGATGCATATGAGTATCAAAATATACAAACATTGATCCAACCATCAAAAGAAGGTTCACTTCGGTGCACAAATAGGCCATTCAAACTCAAATATCATTCATCTGCACCACCACCACCACCATCATCATCATCATCATCATCATCATCATCATCTTCCCCACCGTCCTCACTCTCACTCAATGAATCTATCACCGGTATAGGTGGGGCGAGATTAGGAATGATGGTCTTCATAAGGGAGTGCCATTGAAACATTTGTGCTTGTATATCTTGAGTTGCCTTGGCATATTTCAGAACCTTCTTGGTTTGTTTCTTGCTTTTAGCTTGCTCCAAAGTTAGTTTTGCTTGGACATCATCCAAAACCTTCTTTTGTTTTCATCAACTAAAGTAGCAAATGTATTTGTATAAGCCTTACCACGATTTTGGATGGAACATGGGCCTTGAGAGTTTGTATAAATGTCTCCTTTGGGTCCAAGCCTACAAAGACGGCCCCGCTTTGTCAAACCATTTGCATCAATCCAAATTTTCATTTGCTCATCATAAGAAGGTTCACTTGGGGTCGATGGGGTGGAACCATCAAATGTAGCTTGAGTTGATTGAGTTGCTTGAGTCTCGGAGAGCTTTTGTACATACTTCTCCTAAAAAAGTGTTTCATTTACAAATTAGTTATACATAACAAATAGTATAATCAGCTTAAATATAAAGATACGAAGCAACTTACATAAGCGGCTTTTGATTTGTCATCCACCCATTGGCTACCTTTGGTTTGATGTACGTGAAGATACAACTTGCTCACAGTAGAAGTCTCGCCTTCACCAATCTTTTGACATATATGATGAACTATGATTAGATAATATTATTAATTTTCAACACATAGATGCACAAGAAAAATGGAATAAAGAGGGCTAAAATAAAATAGTCATGGCAAACGTAGGCAAAATGTGAGAATGGCGTCTCCCATATTGTCTTACTTCCAACAAACATAGCAAAACATAAGCAAATAACATATTATAAGTGTAAAACCCCCAACCCCTAGGGCTGGTGATGTTAACGGTTTCTTACTTCTTCCTACTTAACTTCTGGGGCGAAACGGACAGAGTTTCCTCTGAAAATTGACCATTTTCCAGGCTAAAAGCCTTACAATAAATCTCTACACTGAATAAAAGTATTTAAAATTCTAGAATAAGCTCAACGGCTACACGCCGGAGTTCACAAATCTATAGGTCACTCACTCGGAGTATGCCAACCAATAAAGTTCATAATAATGAAGGAAATAATTATAAAAGCCTAACGACATCCGAACATACGATAAAGCCTAACGACGTGAAGGGGAAGGGTTCACATGTAACACATTCAAGCACTTCACAATTCAACTTGGTAGAATATGCCAATAAGTCACACATGGCCTTGCAATCCACACGATTGCGGTCAATCATAACCCAGCCCTCCAACTACCAACTTGATTTCACTTTCATAACTGTAACTTGCCATCATAAGAATCACAAAGAATGTGTAATAGTGACATATAAACATAATAGCACATTACCATCTTCTTCTTATGCATATTAATCAGAATGGAACCACCAAGATGAACAGAAGAACCAACACCCGTTGTTCAGGCACGATTCATTTTTGCAGCATCACTTTTTTTTTGAAAGCATCTGAATTCCAATATGCCCATAACTCTTTCCAAATAGCTTCATCTAACCATTGCGGACGCTTATCAGGTTTCTTTCAAACTTCTTTAAATGTATCTTTTAGTGTCTCACAACCACGGAACTCAAAGCATTGTCTTATCTCCACTTCATGATGCTCCTCCCACCAATAGAATTTCTAAAATACATTATATAATATTATTAGGATGTGCAAACCAACGTGCATGTTTCACATAATCAATTGAGAGATCAGATAGAGATCATGAAATGTGATGTATAGTATATGTTATAGAATTATGAATATGAAATTTTGATAAACTCATAATGTGTTGGGTTACCTGTGATGGCTTGGGTTCCTTAGAGACTGAGGATTCTCAGAGTAGATAGCAAAAGTGATAGTGAAGAGCAGAAGAGGGATAGGAGGGGGTTGTTGCCTACTTTTATAGTTGTTAGGGGTATAAAAACAAGCATAAGTTTAGAGTGTTTACTGGAGGACACCTGCTATTTTAAAAAAAAATAAAATTATGAGAACCTTAAAGAGTACTTATAGTTACAGTTTGAAAAGCCTCAAAGAGTTAAATCAATCATGCTAATGGATTAACATTAAACTAACATAGAATGATTTGCATGATCCATAGTAATGCGACTGTGAGTTTAATTAAATATGTTTTACTTGTAAGATTTTTTGTTGGGGGGGGGGGAACAAAAATCAATAAACTAACAGAAAATGTGAATGAGTTGTCTAATTAATGATAAATTATAATATTTGCACCACAAAGAAAATTAAGAAAGGCGAAACACAAGTCCTAATAAACTAAAAAATTATCATTAGTAAAAATCACATATACAAAACAAATAGGAACATATAGATAGAGAGAAATTATAAATGTGGATGTATAGTAAGTTTACATGCATGACATAGGATATTAAGTTTCATTCATAAATTAGAGATGAAAAGTTACAACTCCAAAGAAAATTGTAAGTTACTTGCCTTGAGTTCATTAAACCACATATCAGGAACTGATTGAGGAATCTTCCGCCATAAAGGATAAGCAACAACATATTTTCCCTCATAAATTTCAGTGATTTATCGAATGACTTTCTTGTGAAACTCCGAGCAAAACAATCTACAAAAAAAAGACATTTATTATAAAACATAAGACTATGACATTGTGATGTATTTAAATGAAACTCAAGTTTTATACTAATCTTACCCTTTTCCATCTGGCCAAATCTAAGTCTTTCCTCTTCTTGTGCTATTCACTTCAGTTGAAGAATCAAGATTTGGAGAATTTTCTAATTGTACGGCAGAAAAAATACTACGACTAACATCCACATCAAGTTGTGGCGATTGCTCAGAGTTAAAAACTGGAGTTTGGATTCTAGGGGATGAAAAAGGGCTACGATCTGGATTAAGAAGGGGAGAAGTACGGTTAGGAATTGAGGTTGTGCCAGGGGTAGGGCTAGGACTGGCGCAGACGGTTGGTGTAGTATTTGAAGGTGTTGATCTAGAATTCAAGAGGTGGATAAGTCTACGACCTCCTTTAGCTAAACCTTTACTTAAAGGTGACCCTGGCATTATAACTTAAAAAATATATGCAAGTTCATTCACACGTACCATAGTATACATAGCAATATTCAAATTAGAGAAATTAAATAACAACTGCATTCAAACTGCAATCAGACATAATCATCACAGGTATTCATAGATAGAATAAGAAATTAACAATCGAAGTCAACAGCATAAATTGCACAAACTTAACATAAAAACATTCGTCGTCATCTGAATCTGGATCATCATCTTCATCCTCACTATCATCCAAACACATATCACGAACACCTAATTCCTCATCTTCATCACTAATGAAATCCTCAAACTCCTCCTCCTCCTCTTCCCCTCTTCCTCCTCCTCTTCTCTTGTTTCACCCACATCAAGTACATTAAGATCAATATCTTCGTAGTGTCCAACATCATATCGCAAGTTTTGAATAGATACATCATGGTCTGCTATAACATCAACGTTAGACATGTTATCCTCTTGATATGCAACTGGTAACATGTAGTGGTTATCAACTCTAGATCTTGGCTTGGTTTTAATCACATCCCACCAAGGTAGTTTGTCCCTTGTTTTTTGTGGATAAGACATGTAATACACTTGGGTTGCAACATAAGCTAATATGAAAGGATCATATTTTCTATATCGCCTATCATGTCGAATCTCTACTATTCCATAACTTTTATTCACCGTCATGCCACGATTTGGAGTAGGATCAAACCAGTCACAATTGAACAACACACATTTCTTAAGAGGTTCACCTGGATATTCTATTTCAATTACCTCCCTAAGAATACCATAATATTCACTTTCAAACTCCCCTTCTCCTATCCCAGTGACACAAATTCCACAATTCATTGTGGTTCTCCGTTGACTCCATTCGTGAGTGTGAAATTTGTAGCCATTAACAAAGTAAATATGATATGTGTTCACGACTTGTTTAGGGCCCACAACTATTTGGCATAAGTAGGGATAATACTTCACATCTCCTAATTGAAGCTCTTTAACCTATATCACAAAAGAAACCACAGTTAATCCCTATGAAAAGCAATACTTTTCATATGAACTACTATTATATATTATATTGGAAGCATACGTTGTCTCTAAACCATGGCATAAATTCATTTGCAATCATCCCATCTAAAACCTCGTCAGATAAAAATGAGCTTGCATATCCTCCTTTTTTATTTTTAAAAAACCTGCATTTTTAGTGATATGCTTAACTTCCACATAAAAGTCAAACTATATGGAAATAGTTTCCCTAATAGACTTTAGTAGTGCATATCACTCACTCTATATAAGGTTCAACCTCTACACAATTTAACAAGATATGCAAGCGGGCAACCTTATATTCTTGTTCGTTCAAGTACCGCTTTCCCGGCTTCCCTACCGAACGACCTTGTAGTTCGAAAATGGATAACGTTGGTTTAACACCTTCATCATGGAGTTCGTACTCACTTCGTCTGCATGTGGTCCTCATAGATGGCACATGAGACTCAAAATAATATGAACAAAAATAAGTTGTCTCCATGTATAAATACGCCTCACATATAGAGCCTTCAACACGAGCCTTATTCTTTACCATTTTTTTAAGCTTTCCAAGAAATCTGTAATAAGATGTGTTAATAAAGTACCCAAATAAATGCATATAGTTCTATAACTGTAAGACATGAATGTCTAATTACCTTTCAAAAGGATACATCCATCGATACTACACGGGACCTCCAATTATTGCCTCTTTTGGCAAATAAATGGGCAAATGCTCCATTACATTAAAGAATCTAGGAAGAAATATACGTTCCAACTCACAAAGAATCACGGGAATATTTCGCTCCATTTCTAGCAACTTGTCCTCGCGTAAAACAGTTGAGCATAAATCTTTAAAAAATTGACTCAATTTAGTTAGAGTCTTCCATACGTACTTCGGTAATGCATTAAAGGCAGTCGGAAGTAAGGATTCCATAAACCCATGATAGCCATGACTTTTCATCCCCGATAATGTAGCATTGCTCATATTAACACAACTGGACATATGAGAAGCATATCCATCTGGCATTTTCAACTCTTTCACCCATTCGCACAAAGCCCTTTTTTGCTCTAGTGTAAAGGTAAAGTTCGCTTTTGGTTTAACAACCTTGCCATTAGGACCAACACATAACTCTAACTCTCGCTGCTTACAATGCTCAAGTAAGTCCATTCTTGCTTTCACGTTGTCTTTTGTTTTACCTTTAACATCCATGACGGTATTGAATATATTGTCAAAGAAATTTTTGTCAATGTACATTACCTCAAAATTATGACGCAACAAATTGGTCTTCCAATATGGCAACTCCCAAAAGATACTCTTCTTGGTCCAATTATGCCTCTCCCCAAAACCTTCCGCTACAAATTCAACATTCTCAACTATAGTAGGTAATTGCGAGACATGTTGCCATATTTGTTCACTTGACAAGCATTGAGCGGGTCTGCTTCTATCTACTTTGTCCGTTTTAAACTCATTTGCATTCCCTCTAAATGAATGATGCATAGGTAAGAAACAATGATGACAATCAAACCATGATGCTTTCCCTCCCTTCCCCAACCAAAACGCCATTGACCTGTGCAAGCATATTGGACATGCCAACTTCCCATGAGTGCTCCACCCAGACAACATACCATATGTAGGAAAGTCATTGATCGTCCAAAGGAGTGCAGCCTTCATTTGAAAGTTTTGCTTCTTTGAAATGTCATATGTCAACACACCATCCCATAGAGTTTTCAATTCGTCAATCCAAGGCTGTAAATACATATCAATTTTACCCTTGGGATTCTTTGGACCTAGAATTATGCAACTTAAAAATATGTAGGGTGTCCTCATACACATTTTCAGGAGGAAAGTTATATGGAGTGACAATGAAAGGCCAACATGAATAAGTCTTGCAACTTTGACCAAATGGAGTAAACCCATCTGCACATAATCCCAATCTAACATTACGAGGCTCAGAAGAAAAATCTGTATGTAACTGATCAAACTACTTCCAAGCTTGCCCATCGAATGGGTGACACATAAACCCTTCCTCCCTTTGATTAACATGATGCCACCTCATATGTTTAGCAGAACTACGAGAGGCATACAATCTTTGTAGTCTTGGAATGAGAGGAAAGTAATGCATCCTTGCAAAGGGAACTTTTTTACGAGTCCCTTTGCTGGACTTGCTAGCTTGCCATCTAGGAGCATCATGAAACTTACATTTCTCTAAAGATTCATCATCCTTGAAATATAGCATGCAACCATTATGACACGAGTCTATTTTCATGGCACTCAGACCAAGTTTTTTCACCAACTTCTTAGCCACGGAGAAATTAGAAGGAACAAAGTTGTTAGGGGGCATGCCTCTTTCATGAGTTTAGCTACTTCATCAAAACGACTTTGAGACATATTATAATAAGATTTAATACTCATCATTATGAGAGCAAGAGACAACTCAGTGTGATTATTACATCCAGGCCACAAGGGTCGTTGAGCTGCATTAAGTTTGTCATAAAACCTCTGGGCACTTGGCTTTGGAGGCTCGTACTCATTTTCTTGACGTACTTCCATAATATCATCGACCATGGTTTGTAAACTATCAACCCCATTATAATCATCATGCTCTACATCCATGCTACAAGAACTATAATGCATGTTCACCCCAACATTTGGTACAACCTCCCGATGTGAAGTCCAATGCAAATAAGCATGCATGAAACCCCTCTTGTAAAGATGGACTTTGACATCTTCTGGTATTAGATACTTTTTATTCTTACATTTAGAGCAGGGACACTTATATTTACCCTCCCTCAAATATACTAGTTGAAGCCTTACAAAAGTATCAAACTCTTCTACCCCTCTAATAAACTCATGAGTACACCTGCTACGACCCAAAATAAGTCTATTAGTCATCCATATACGAGGTGCAGGAATTTCCATATCCCATGTGATAAGATTAATCATCATACATCAATCCAAGCAAAATAATGCTAACAAAAGCCGTAAAATAATGCTAACGAAAGCCACAACATACAATTTGTTAAGCTCAACTACCTGTCAAATCAATTTGCGCACATTGCAGTGACAACGAAAGTATATTCATGAAATGCCAAACCACCTTTCAATTATGTTGACATTTTGTAACAAATGTTAAAACTGCTTACTCTCACTATGAATGACCAAATTTAGCTTGTGAGAAGAAAATGCTCACCGTGAACTTAGAAATCGCCAGAAAAAGAAGAAATGCCAAACCCTGGTCAAATAGGTGAAGATGTGAACCTCTGCGCAGATCACCTCAGAATCACAAAAGTCAAACCTACATTTGACTTGTATAAGAAAATAGAAGGAAAAGGAATAATAAATGTACTTGTAACTTTTTCTTTCTCTTCATTCTATAAATGTTTTCATTATGTGGAAATATTACCTTGTTTCATTTTGTGTGAAATTTTTTTGAACTTGTTACTTCTCACCTTAAGATACTTATATTGTCAATGGAATAATAATTAATGAATACTTGAAGATAACTGTAAGCATATAACTAATCATAGGTGCCTAAATTGAAATAAAAAAACAAAGAAGTAACACGACCTGGAAGAAAAAATGAATATTTAGAGATACGTTAAAACATGCATCACTAAGATTCCTTAAAACACATCACTAGAAAAGCAACAAATTAAGCACAATATATGTTCAAAGTTGAAAAGAGTAACTTGTAGAAGCCTCACTAAAAGAACGCTAACCTTAGGAATAGCTCTATTGCTCAAGGTAATGTAAACATAACAATGAATATTGACACTTTAACTCCATATCTTCATACAGAGTTCACATATCATGTTCATTTGCACACAAGGCCCTCTTATTTCCTTTTAGAAAACACTAACTGGGAAACACTGCTATTGATGACAAGTGTAAGATGAAGGTGCACGTCGTAAGATATAGGTTCCCATAAAATGTAGCAAGTGCAATTCACAACCACAGAGGACCAGGCTGCTACTACAAAAAAAGCCATAGGAAAACTTGTCCTTGCTTTAGTAGCTAGCAACCCAAATAGAAGCTATATGTTTGAAATTTTCCCCTTTTTTGGGTATGGACGACAAGGATTCGAAGGTAGGGGTGAAGGGAAAATTTGACCACATGAACTCGAAGGCGTAGCTTTAACAACGATCTCATTGCTATCTTACCACAAACGACATGTCAGTATGGTCCCAAACTATGGCTAGGCAAATCCACCCCACCTAACAAAGGTACTACATAATAATGCACATTTGAAAATCAAACAGTTCACACTTCCTTGCCTCTCCTCATCATTGCAAAATCAAACATTTTGTACATAAAGTCACATGTTCCCCACAGTTTATGCTCATTCCAATGTACATCATGAAACTTTGAATGAACTTTTTGTGTAATTCTCCATATTCTTGATGGCAATGTCATATCAACAAATTAGATCATGCAGCATGTTAATGATACAACATTGAGAAACTAATGTTGTTAGAATACCTTGCTCATACTTTCTCGCATCCCTTATAACAAATGTGATATAAATTAAATAAATAAAATTTAGCGCATCGTAAGAGGCAAGATGATGTTTAAAATGCTTACTAAGCGGAACTCGGATCCCACTAGACATTACATCCTTGAGAGGAAGAGGAAGTTGTTCAATTGTGTCGACAACTTGCCCAAGAGCACTTCTCAACTTCTTCGTCACTGCTTCTTCAATGACAGTGGGTGGCTCTAGCAAGCCCTCAAAATATTGTTCTCTAATTCTAACTGACCCCTTAATAGATAACTTAGATGACGAGATCAATCTACTTCCTAGCTGAACAAAAGCACAGTTGAAAAATACTAAGAGCTCAATCCAAAGAGCAGACCCTCTTCATAGTGTATTCTTAGTAAGTTCCCTCAATCTTAACATGATTTTTCATATTTTATTTCAATTCAGTTTGTTTCAGGAGTGGGCATTACATATCAATAATAAATTTATGAAGCATTCAACAAGGAATCAAATTCACATAAATAGCCAAATGTAAGACCAAGATAGCCGTGTTTTAAGTTGTTGAGGAATAACAAGGTCAAAGCTCAAATTACGTGCCTCTCATACCTGTGCCTAACCCAAAATGCGTCTTGAAAATTTGCATTATGTACATAATACTGGTTAGGGTAGAACTTCACCATATGAATAGAGGCTTAGAATTGTTTGAATCAGGGATTTTTGAGTTCATATATGCAAATAGTATCACATATTTCCGTACCTTATAAGAGAAACTATATCACCGTGAATGCGCGAACCATAGCACTGGCCGGCCGGCCACCCACTAGCCACCGAGCACAGAGAATCCCACCACAGAGCAGAGCTAGCGACTAGCCATCGAGCACCGAGAAGCCCACCACAGAACAGAGCCAACGACTCTAGCAACAGCACCGACGACCTCCAACTGGCAACAGCACCGACGACCTCCAACCGACAACAGCACCAACGGCCTCCAACCTACAACAACACTGACGATCTCCAACCACAAAACAGAGCCAACGACCCTAGCAACCGCATAAAATGCCAACCGGAGACCTCCAACCAGCAGCCACGGGGGTTGGGGCGGCAGACATGGCTGCAATTTGGTGGGGTTAGGGTTTGAGCGAAAATGGAGGGGGGGAGGGTTCGTGAGTTTGGGCTCGTGTGACTGTGTGAGTAAGCAAGTTCAGTTTGCCTAAGGCTTTTGGCCCTCTTTTTTTTTTTACAATTAAAGTCAGCAATTTGGTAGGCTTCTGGTCGTGTATTTGAGTTGGGGGGGGGGGTGTTTGAGTTGGGGGGGAAATTAAAATTGAACTTTGAAAATTGGTGGGATTTTGGGGTTGAGATACAAAATGAGTTCAAATAATATGGGGGTGGGAAATTTAAAAAAAAAATTAATTTAGTGGAAAGTTAGTGGGAAATAAGACTTAAAAAAATATAAATAACAATTTATATGTTAGATAGTGGGAGTTTAGTGGGAATTTAGTGAGAAATTTCCCACTACCATTAAAACATTGGAAAAACAGTGGGAAATATAACGTAGTAGAAAAACAGTGGTAAATTTGCTACTGTAAATTTTTAGTGGGAAAGTACAGTGGGAAATTCGATGATTTTTGGTAATGTAGTAGAAGTAAGGTTGCCTATACCTGGATCTCCCCAAACCCCGCGAAAGTGGGACCCATACTAGGAGGTGATAGTGGTGGTATTGTCTCAAATTCCTCTTGTGTTAGTTTTGTTTATTTTATTACGTTTTTGGTATTTTTCAGACCTTACGCGCTTAAAACCCAACAGGGGTATTAGAACAAGGTTGCGCTAGGGAGAAGGGTTTGTAAGTTGTAAGAGGGAAAAATTGAAGTAAAAGAACATGGGATGACATCGGTAAAAGGTCGAGCATTTCGATGAAACCTTTTCATGGTCGTAGTGATATATTTCTCCTTATGGCAACAATGGGTGAAAAGTTTGCTGACATAGAAAGAGACAATTAAGACCTTGAAGGTGAAGACTCGCAAGACCAAGAAGATGATAGATGAGAGTGCGTGACACTCAAGGAAAAAGAGAAGTTGAAGAAGATGCCAACGGAGGAGTGGGAAGATTTGAAAGACATGGCAACAAGTATAATATTGTTATGTTTTGCAAATAATATTTTTTTGGGATTTTCTTTGCATGACAAACCCGATAGATATTTGGGACAAGTTGGAGAGTCAATACAAAAGCAAATGGTTAACAAGTAGGTTATATTTGAAGAAGCAACTGTTTGGTCTCCAAATGATGGAAGACATAGACTTCAGTCAACATCTAGACAAGTTCAACAAGATAACGATGGAGTTGGCTTCTCTAAAGGTAAAGATTGAAGAGGAAGACAAACCGTTGCTTTTGTTGACTGTGTTGCCTTCATCTTTTGATAATATCGTGACTACTCTTTTATTTAGAAAAGAGATCTTGAGACTTGATGAGATGGTTGCTGCCTTGTTGATGAACGAGACTCGGCGAGGCAACAATGGACTCTTAAATGATGGTCAGGTGTCCATAGTTACAAAAGACTATAGTGAAAGAGGATGACAACCAAAAGAGAAGGAGGAAAGGTCCCAACGTTCAAGTTCAAGTGGTCGGAAGTTCAAATGTTACTACTGCGATGAGGAAGGTTATATGAAAAGGGATTGCCCAGAGATGAAGGCGGACTTGAGAGATAAGAAGCCATCAGTAGTGGGAGTTGCAGAAGGTTCGAACCTATTTAATGAAGGTGACATATTTCTAGCAACTGCTGAAAGTCCAGGAAAGTCAGATTGGATCTTAGATTCTAGTTGTTTATTTCGCATGTGTTCAATTAGAGTGCACTTTTATATGTGTCAACCATGTGAAAAAGGTACTACCAACATGGCAAATGGTACACAAAGCCGGGTTGCTGGGGTCGGAAGAGTACAGATGCGCATGTTTAATGGGGTAGTGTGGACAGTAATTGGGATTAGACATGTGCCAAGTCTAAAAAGAAATATGATTTCTTTGCGGACCTTAGATGCGAGAAGCCATTAGTATTTGTCTCAAGGTGGAGCTTGAAGATCTCCAAATGAGCGATGGTAGTCCTAAAAGAAATATTTTCTGGAGGCTTGTACAGACTTGTAGGGAATGTGTGGAACGACAGACCTATAGGGGGAGCTTCTGTAAGAAAATTAAGTTGAAGAAAAGTAACAAGGAGGAAGCAAGTATTGTTTGCTTCTTTTGCTAAGGTGGAGATGATCTCGCCAGATTGAGCTAGTTGAAGCCATTAGTACTTATTTTTATCAAAGTGGAGATTGTTGCGACTGATACAAATCAATGGAAAGAAACAAGTAAAAAATAAACCAAAAGACAAAGGAAGTTAAAAAACCAGGTTTGATAATGGAAGTAATGTTTTAAAGCTTAATTTTTGGGAAAGTTGAAGAGGCGAACACATTTATGGGAAGTAGTTGTGTGAAATAAGAATTTTGTATTGATGTTAAACTAATTAGTTTTTCCCTATAAATGAGAAAGGGAGAAACTGATGGAAATTAGAGAAAAACTGCACAAAGACACCATTGAGAAAAATACCAAGAGGGAGCTTCGTATGAGTGGGTGAGTGTAGGGAGCAACTAGTAATTAGTTGCTGGAAAATACATATGGGTAGGGGGTGCGGGAAGGGCCTGTTTATAAGTGTCTGGTAAATAGCACGTGTAAATAGGGAGAGTTGTTTGTATTTTTTTTCTGAAATTGTGGAAATATATATATATTTTTCTCTCAAATTCTTCTTGTGTTAATTTTATTTATTTTATTACGTTCTTGATATTTTTCAGACCTTATGTGCTTAAAATCCAATAGTATGCCTGCTCTACAAAATATGAGCAAGTTGTTGGTAAAGCTGCAATTCTTTATAGCCTGCATGAAATTTAAATCCAGATTACTGAGCTGTGATACTAAGGAACCCAACAAGGTGTCCCATGACAACGACAATTGAGTGGGAAGAAATTGGGTCTTCTTATCTAAGATCTCATTTCGTACCAAAAAAGCATGCATCTTCCATTTATCTTCATAGAAACATGGCTGGAGCAAGGTAGGCCATGATTCTTTGCAAAAAAGAATAATAGAACTCAAACCGAAGTGGTTGTCCCTCAACAAAGCCCCATTTAACAGTATTATAAGCCTTCTTGAGGTCCATTTTCATAATGAATCTAGGGGGCACACCTTTCCTTTGGTATATTTTAAGCACATCCTTACATATCATAATACTATAGAGAATTGATGTTCTTTGGATAAAACCATTGTATGATTTATCCACTAAATATGTTACAACTTGTTTTAACCTGATACAAATAAGCTTGGTGATCCCTTCATAGATGGTGTTGCAGTAGGCTATTGGCCTTAATTCAAATAGAAGCATTGGGTTTTTACACCTTTGGCATTAGTGGTAGAATAAATGCACTCTTTGTTCAAATGTTTGCCAGTTAGAAAGAAGCTCCTATGTTAGAGAATGAAGGATTAACCTTGTATGCAGATAGACTATCGGGAATAGCCTACATAATTTGAATGTTATTAGATGGATACTAGAGTGGTCTTGAAGTTCACACCCTAAATCTAAATCCCACTATATGGTAGGGAGGTCGTGAGAGAGAGGCAGAGGAGAATTTGAGATCTATGTGTGTAATTGTGTGTTTAGTCAACCCCCTAAGCCTCCATATATAGGTTTGAGTCGACTAGGGTTACCACCTATAGCAGCTTAAGTGGTCATCATCCCTGATAAGGAAATGGTCAACCAACAGCTACCACTTAGCCACATAGGCTGCAAATAGCACGCACTCCAGAAATCACAACTCTTTAAGCTTCCTACTTAGAATAGGACATGCGACGAGAAAGTAACCATCAGTGTTATGTTAAGTCACCATCTAACTAACATAACAGTTTCACATAATCCTAAAGATCACCACTGGCATTTCTAATTCCTTTATGCATATGACACATCATATGATTATATACCCAATATAATCGCTCGGGCTGATATGGAGAAGATGGATAGATTTCTCCTTAAACACTCATGATATTGCATCTCAGCTTAACTAATTTCCTAACATATTCTCATTAAACTGTACACATTGTGGCCTTTAAGAAACACATTAAAGTAGCAACATCAAGCTTTAACTTCATATCATAAGTTTAAGTCAAAGGGTCATTGTTCATAGGGTCACACAGTAACAAGAGATAGGGAAGTCAATTGTCACTCCGTATATGGGTGATCTTTAAGCACACATAGTGTGAGACGCATGTCACGACATAGCTCTCACTTAACTAGACTCCTCACTCTATATGCCTCGCGAATCGCTAGTTTAGATTTTCACCCAAAAATCTAACGTACGCCACTAGATTAACATACTAAATGCAAATGTCAACACTTAAGATTCGACTTTTAAGGCTTCAACAAGAAATCATATTTCATATTCAAGGCCCTCAAGTCTCATCTTAGACTCACTAGGGTGACTATACTCATTCTTATTCGTACACTTCTAATATGAGTAATCAATATTACACACCTAGTGCCAATATGATTTAGTTTCATCCTGGCCGCTACTCAACCATTAGGGGAATTGCCTATGTGACTAGGCCAATCAGAAGTCTATGACATTTCTACATGCCTAACAAATAACAATAAATGACAAAGCATTTAGAAACAGAAATACTAATCTCTTATTACATAAATGCTTATTACAAGAAGGACGTATCTGCCACATAACAAGTTTCATACAAAAACTAAACCCTATGAAGTACTAGACTTAGTGCATGAGCTTTGAAAGCATCTCTAGTAATTGACTTAGCTAATAGATAATAAACATCTTGTTAGTGGATATATGCTTGATGTCAGCTTTCTTTATCTTCATGGCATTTTGTACGAAGTGATAATGTCTCTGGATGTGCTTGGTCTTCCGAAGGAACTTTGAATCCTTAGAAAAATTGGATGGGAACTGTGTTGCCACATAGCATCTTAATAGGATCATCAAATCTAGGAGTGAGATTAAGATCCTGAAGGAAACTCCTAAACCACATCACCTCTTGCGTGGCTAGACCACATGGGACATGCTCTGCCTCCATGGTTGACGGAGCTATGCAATCCTACTTCTTAGTGCACCTTGATATGGCTCCCTCACTAAAGGTGAAGACATAAACCGAGGTTGATATGGACTCATCTAGGTAAACAACCCAATTGGGATCTGACTATCCTATCAACTTAAGGTGCCTGCCTTGCTAGCAAAGAACTAAGTCGGCTATACCACGAATGTAGTGCATGATTCTCTTGAAGGCTTGCCAATGAGCAAGTCCTAGACTACTCTTGTAATGACTTGCCAAGCCAACCGCAAAACGAATGTTAGGTCATGCGTATAACATGGCATACATTAAACTTCCTACGGCACTAGCCTAGGGTACATTATTCATTACCTCCTTTTCATTATCTTTTTTACGGGATTGATCAAGGACTAGGGTTACACACTTCTCAACTAGAGTGTCTATGGGTTTGGAATAATATATCCAAAATCGTTCTAAGACCTTTTGATATATGCTTCCTGTCACATACCTAGAGCTTCTTAGGATGGTTTCTTATTATTTCCACACCTGAGATAATAACTCTTGATGCAAGGTGAATTCCATTTAACCAAATAAAGGTATGAAATCCATGTAGATGATCCCAATGGATGTTAAATACCAATTTCTCCAAAGATAATCCAAGCGAGAGAATCCTCAATTAGACGAAAATGTTTAATGGAGATGAATCAATACTTGAAATGTATGACCTAGAGATAAATCTAAGAGGATATATCTAGGATAAAGGTTGAACCACCACCTAGATTAAAGCCCCCTCTAACCCTCTAAAGCCTCGGCTCCAAGGATTAGATTAAAGATAAGACTCAAATCACCACCCTCCTAAGAAAGATAAGATTTTGAGATTTTGAGGAAAACCAAGCTTCAAGCTCTTATATCATTCAACCAATCTGATTTTTCATGGAGATAATTTGGTGCATAAATACCCAATGAGAAGGGAAATTAGCTATACATTAGTGGGGCAAACGGACCAATATGAGGGTTGCAAAATATCCTAGGAAAATAAATCAATATGCTTAAGATAATTACAATAACTATGCGCTGCATTTTTCGGGATTCATCCTTCATCTTCTAGAAAGCCTTAAGTAGGTACTACTCCTCTAATAGAGGTGCTGCCACTTGTTGACACTTCTCTTATGTGTGAAGAATCATCTCGTGCTGCTTAATCTCCAAACTTACAGTCATAACCTCCTCAATTGAGCCCGTAATCAGAATCGTACATTTTCCAATCCTGGACCGACTATTGCTCAATATTTAGTCCATAAGCTCCTCAATACTTAGATTTTGAGTGCGACTGAAGACTTATTAGACAATAAACATTCACGACTTTCCATACGTATATAATTTGTAAAAATTAGAACTCATTTTCCTGGAAAAATTTGGGCTAGAAATGAAGTAAAGTATTCTGCCTAGAAACTAAAAATGAGCTACTGAGATTGTTTTGGGAGGATTAATTGGTTAACTCCTTATTTAGGGATACTATTTGCCCAACCACCTTTGTTAACCCTACTTGGACCTTTTTAAGTGGCCCAAGTCAATATTGTCATAGGGGGACCTAGTTCTTTACCTAGGGTCAATATTAGGCCAACTTAGTTCATGACCCTTACTATTGAGAGTAGGCCCAAGCTCGGGAGTTGCTCCATATCAACCCCTGCCCCTTGAAGAGGATTTTCCCTCAGATCGTTGGTATTAAAATTGTTTGAAATCACCCTTGTATACCATTTACCATCCTTGGGTTTGAATACACCCAAGGTACTAAGGACTCCTCTCTTCTTGAATGTGTAGGAGTTATTAAAGATCTTTGGAAAAACATCAAAGCATTGAGTAGCTGTCGTGTGCCCCATGAACACATTGAAGATCTCAACATACTCATCACAGGATATTTCAAAATCACCATACTCACAAGAGGTGTCACTTGTGGCTTGATCACTTGCATAAGTGCCTTCTTTTAACAGCATTTTGATAGGCAATGGGACCTTAAGAATGGGTGCTTTTGGGGTTTCATACTCAAGCTCTTGGCGATCTACAAGGGGTAAAGGTTTCACTCGCTCACTTGAGTTTGTTTTCACCATTAGTAAGGCAATCATAGGTTTGCTATTACTAGTGGCACATTCTTCTCATATTTCACTCTTGTAGGGGCTTTTTCTACTTCCCTTCCCCGGTTTATGTTTGGTTGGAGGCAAAGGAGCCAATATGATGCTTTCACCATTGTGCTTTGAGTGAATAAGTATTAGCATAGCCATCATAAATCATATGGTTGTCAAACAACGAAGGCCTACCAAGTAAAACATGACATGCTTCCATAGAAAGGATGTCACACAATACTTCACCACAATAAGGATGAATTGAGAATGAAATACGAGCTTGCCTTGAAGCAGTTACCTTATTGCTTGGTCCTAACCATCGAAGAGTATATGGAGTAGGATGCTCTTTGGTGGGAATTTGAAGGTTATCAATGAGTGTGTTGGAGGCCACATTTGTGCAACTTCCACCATCTATGATTAAACCACAAACCTTGCCTTCAATGGTGCACCATGAGTTAAAGATTTGCTCCCTTTAGCTATCTTCAAAAGGAACTTTTAGGGCATGTAGGGACCTCTTAATCAACAACATTTCTCCAACATCGGGGGTCACCAAGGTAGAACCATCATTTTTATCTTCTTCTTCACTTGATTCTTCCTCAATAGCTCGAATCTCTTCTACCTCCTTGATAGTAAGGGCCTTTTGATTGGGACAATCGGGTTAAAAATGCCCAAAACCATGACACTTAAAACATTTCTTTCCTTCTAACCTCTTAGGAGGCTTACTAGTGATTCCTTTGGCCTTATTAAGAGCTTGGATTTGAGGAGGTAGGGTTTCAAATTCAATGTGATTGGAAGGGCTGTTAGTTAGAGGGGTGTGAAAGGACTTTCTTACCTTATGTTGCTTCTCAACTTTGATAGCCAAGTGGTATGCATCATCAAATGATAAGTAAGGCTGTAATTCCACCTTGCTAGCAATATTAGGAGATAACTCCTTAATGAATCTAGAAATCTTGAGTTCGGGTTCTTCATTGGAGCCAATCCAAATTTGGAGTTGTTCAAACTCTCTAATGTACTCTTCTACCTTTAAAGTCTCTTGGTTGAGAGAGGTAATCTTGAGGCAGAGTTCTTCTTTGTATGAAGGGGGTAGAAATCTTTTATCCATATGTTTCTTGAGCTTGGACAAACACTTGATTTTGGATTTAGCTTCTGTAGCTCTGCTCTTCTTCAAATACTCATACCATAACGAAGCATACCCCTTCATCTTAACAATGACCAAATTAAAAGACTTTTCATCATCGTGATCTTTTAGTTCAAATATCTTGCTAAGGGCTTGAACCTAATCAAGATAGTTCCTCCGGTTAAGATTACCATCAAATTCTGGAGCCTCGACTTTGAGATCCCAAAGGTCATCCCTTTGATGCCTTAGTCTTCTTGGTCTTCCTTCCTGATCATCAAAGTCTTCATGGGAGGGCGAGTATTTGATATCAATAGGGCGAGCATTGTAGCCTCGTCGGTAAGGGTTTCGTGGAGTGGATTCCCTTACTTCTATAACCTCTTAAGTGAGCGTCCTCATTTGCTCTTAAAGCTTTAGAAGGGCCTTACCTTTCTCATGGGCTTGCTCAAGAGGAATGTTTGAGGGGTGAGAACGATTGCCCCCACTGGTCATGGTTGAATGAAAGGTGGAAAGTGAAAAAAAGAGGGAAAAACAGGGGAGGCACGGGCATGCTGAGGGAGCAGGGGCAGGAAAATAGTGAAAAACAAGGGGGCAGAGATGTGCTCTGAGGCACAAGGGGGTCGTGTCTGATATCTAGAACATGAATTAAGAGTGTTGGAAGGGGTCACAGTTGTTCTAGGAAGCACGAGGTGGTCGTGCCAAATCTCTGGGTCAAATTTTCAAAGTGCGGGATTTTCACATGGGGTGGCATTGTCAAATTTTTAGTTTCATTTTTTTTTTGGCCTTTTTGTGGAGCTTTAGAGATGTGTTTAGGTTAGGGATTGTGTTTGGGCTATAATTAGGGTTCTTTATAGATTAGATAAGAGATCTAGAGAGAAAGAACTAATGACAAAATAGTATAGAAAGGGGAAAACTTTAAGCAATTCCAACACAACGATGGTTGGAATGGATGCTTACCAAGAGATAGGATCATTGTACTTTGATACCAAATGATGTATGGTGAATTCCATTTGACCAAATAAAGTGTGAAACCCATGTAGATGAGCCCGGTAGATGTTGAAGACCAATCTCTCCAAAGATAAACCAAGAGAGAGAATCCTCAACTAGAAGAAAACCTCCGATGGAGATGAATCAATACTTGGAATGTGTCACTAACAGATAAATCCAAGAGGATATATCTATGATAAAGGTTGAACCATCACCTAGATTAAATTAATCCACACTCTAACTCTTTAAAGCCTTAGCGCCAAGGATTATATTAAAGGGAAGACTCATGGACCAACCCTTGCTCAATATTTAGCCCATAACATCCTCAATAGTTCGTGTTTGAGTTCAATTTAACACTTAGTAGAAAATAGACATTTAGGGTTTTCCATCCATCTAAAATTTGAAGAAATTGAAGCTCAATTTCCTGGTTAAATGCGAGCTAGAAATAAAGCAAAGTATTCTGCCCAGAAACTGAAAATGAGCTAATGAGGTGGTTTTGGAAGGATTAAGTGGTTAAATCCTTATTTAGGGCAACTATTGGCCCAACCACCTTTCCTAACCCTACTTGGACCTTCATAAGGGCCCTAAGTCAATATTGACCTAGGTGGACCTAGTCCTTAACCTAGGATTAATATTGGGCCAACTTGGTTCATGACGCTTACTAGTAAAAGTAGGCCCAAGCTCGGGAGTTGCTCTGCATCACCTAGTTTCACCCATGTCCTTCATCTCGAAGATAGAGGATAACCACTTCTTATTAGCTCGATCATCCCTAAGTTGTTCCCAGCAAGTAGTACATCACCAATGTACGAGGTAAGAAACATAATCCCCCTAGTTGATCTTTTAACATACACACAATGGTGTTTTGAAGCCATAGATAAGCCAAACAAAGCTATGGCTTCATGGAATCTAATGTACCAAGATCTTGAAGATTGTTGAAGATCATATGGATCCTTTAAGATGGCACACCTTGTCCTCTTGTCCCTTTGCTACAAGACCAATTGATTGGTCCATACAGATCTCTTTCGCAAGGTAATCATTGAGAAAAGCAGTCATTATGTCCATTTAAAACAACTCTAGGTCCAAACAAGGAACTAGAGCTATGCGTAGGCGAATATAGAGAATTCACACCACATGAGAAAATGTCTCTTCATAGTCTATACCCTCAATTTAGGTGAAACCTTTCGCATAAGATGAGCTTTAAACTTGTCAACCGAGCCATCTACCTGATGTTTTATCTTGAAAACCCGCACGTTTTCGATAGACTTATGTCAAGGGGGAAGATCAACGAGTTTCCAAACCTAGTTTCTTACGGTTGATGTAATTTTTGGGGAGTGAGGGTAGAAAATTTGTCATCCTCTGGGATGGTGCAAAAATCAACTCACTAGTTATTTTTGGCCCCAACTCTAACAGAAGGAAGGCGATGAGCATGATTAATGAAACTAATTACTAACTTATCCTAATCTAAATATGATTAATTAAGCTAACAAAAAAGAAAGCATAATTAAAAAATCAACACAAAACATCATATTAACTAACAATAACTAGCAAAACATCTAATTAACTAAGAAAGCATTAAATTTACTAACTAAAAAAAGAGAGATAAAGGGGAGTACCTCAAAAGTTTGAAAATCCAACAATAGACGTTGGCCTTCATTGTTGGGGCAAGAGGATGATGATTGGAGGTGGATTCTCCATGTATTCTTACTAATCTAACTAAGCTACTCCTAATATAACCCATTGAGAGCCAAAAACTCAAACTTGTAAAAATGAATTTTGAACCCCTAAGACAGAGAAGAGAGATAGAGCTTAAAATTTGCATTCTTGAAAAAAGAGAATGAGAAATTAAGAGTAGATAAGAGAATACAAGTATGATCAGGAAAGGGAGGCACTAATTTCAATCCATCAACAAATAAAAGTATGTAAATATGGGCATTAAAGTAGTAAATCAAACTCAATAAAGTAAGCATTTAAATTAAAATGAAGATTAAAGAGAGAGAAAGAAAGCTAATTGCATCAAACTTCATTACTCTTGAAATGTGGCTACAAAGTGAAACTAAATCTACACTAATCGCTCCTAAACTATAGGCTAAACCCTATTCTTGAAACCTAAAAAGTAGATTCTCACACAAATGGGAGAAAGGACTTTAAATAGATACTGACGCAGCAAATTCAGCACGGTCGTCCGTGCTAAGTTTCGGGAATTCTGCACAAAAATAGAGCAGAAACATAATTTGGCAAGGTTGTGCCACTTGGCACGAGCACCCCATGCCGACTGACACTAGTAGCCCATGCTAAATTTCTACATTGTTCTTATTCCTTATTTCTCCAACAATTTTTGTACTTGTTTACCAAATCACTTTGCACCAATTATCCGCCATTTGAGCAATTTTCTTCGTTACCTATAAAGCCAACAAAACATTAATAAACAACCCAATTTACCAATTATTTGAGTCAAACCTAGGTAGAATAAGGAGTAAACTTCATGCGTATCACACCCGAACAAATAACCTCACACCAATACTGCGCTTGTCCTTAAGCAAAACAAAATAAAACTACTAGAACCTAACTCACTTTTGTTAGAATCACGGTTGCATTTATCATACAGAACAAGCCCTTTAAATTCATTGGTTCCCCAAGTGGACGAGTGAGGTCTCGTGAGGGTTTTCAAGTGAAATACCCACAAAAGTTTTTTCAAAAACAAAGGAAAATCTTTTTGGGTTTTCCAAACAAGATTATATATACAAATAATAGGAAAATTACGTACACAACTTAGGCAATTCCATCATCCTAGTAACCAAATCAGTAAATTATATGCAAATAGAATGTACAATCAAAAGATATCTGTCACAAGAAGCACTCCGACTTCCATTTTTCACCGCCACAAACAATATGTAATGATATGTACACCTTAGTACATGTGCAAATGTGTGTCAATCCTTATTAATGAAGTTGCTAACATTTACATGATCCCATTTCCTTGCCTAATGGACTTCTTTGCTCCTTTTTTTTTCTTTTTCAAAATTAAGAATGCACACAACCTAAATCCATTTGACTTACAAATATTCGGACCTTTCCTAAAGCAGGGTTTTATTAGATTGTGCAGAGCACTTATTTTGCTGCCCAAAGAGATGTGTAATCAAGAAAAATAGCACATATTCAAGTCAATTAAAGATTTGAAATAAAGATAGTGGTTTTGAATATTGAAGCCCGAGTTTTCATTCACATTTTTAGGCTTTTTTGTGTATTTTTCTAAGAGCTTCGAAGGCAACATTGACAAACAAAAAGTTCACATGCCAACTTAACAACAAGACCCAAAGAGTTGATGATAAAGAGCGAGGTAGGCACAAAATCACACATGTGAGATGCGGTTATTATGAAAAAAGATCAATTGAATTGATTTTCTGTCGCATACCTTAGGTAGTATTTGGTTGGAAGGAAAATGGTTTTCTCAGAAAATCATTTTCCATGGAAAATGTTTTTCCAAGAGAAATTGATTTTCTATCACATTTTTTATCGTTTGGTACATTAATCATTTTTTATGAAAAAAAAATATCAACTGAATTGTTTAAGTGGTAAGAAATGTCGACTAAGTGGCCATATAGAGATAAATGTTGACCGAATGAAGGAATATTGAGCTTAAAATTCATATTTGAGTTTTTTTAAATATTTCCTATTGGATAATCAAGTTTCGATCTAAACCCTTGAAATTGGTTTTGTGACGAAAAACATCAACTGAATTGTTTAAGTAGTGAAAATTGTCAATTGAATTGTCGTAGCAGAGAAAATGTTGAACAAATGAAGGAGTGTCATGCTCAAACTTTGGATTTGAACCTATTTCAATTATTCCCATTCGATGATCAAGTTTTGATCCAAACTGTTGAAATTGTTCTAATAGTTAAAAATATTGATTGCATTGTTGAAGTTACGGAAAATATTGAATGCATTGTCGTGGTGGAGAAAAATGCTGACCAAATGAAATAATGTGGAGCTCAAAGTTTGAGTTTAATCCCATTTTAATCCTTTCTATCTGATTATCAAGTTCCGATCAAAACCTTTGAAAATTTTCCAATGGCAAGTCAATTGAATTGTTTTAGGGGGCAAAAAATGTCGCTTAAATCATCGTGGCGGAGATAAATGTTGATCAAATGAAAGTAATTTAAGCTCAAAATCTAGATTGGAGTTTGTTTTAGTCTTTCCAATCACATAGTCAAGTTTCGATCCAAACCGTTGAAATTGAATTTTGCACCTAAATTTCAGTTGACCATGTTGTCAAAAAGTTGAAGGGGGAAAATCAACTTCCTATCTTCTCAAAAAGGAAATTATTTTCCCCCATTGGAAGGAAAATCATTTTCCTTGGAAAAATAGTTCTCCAACCTTGATTGTGACAAACAACAAAAAATTGAAAAATTATTGTCCAGGAAAATCATTTTCTCCCCAACCAAACACTACCTAAATATCTCATCATGTAAACTCTATTTACATATAATCCAATAACCTAGAGACATATGATCAATAATTGAAGAAACCACACAAGTCCCCAAAGAAAAATTAAATTCTCTTTGAATTATCAAAATTTTCAAAAAATATATGCAAATGACACCTTGCCCCCACATCAAAAGCTCGACGAGGTACTCATTGTCATAACTAAGTGCCAAAAAGCGATCACATAAGCAATCCAACCGCAAAACTAACAACTCAAGTCCACCAAATATATAAAAATCTATGACACCACTAGTAAGCACAAAACCAGACAACACCAACTAATATTCACAAAACCAAACACACCACTAACAAACACATAGAAAACAAAGCTCACAAATCAAACAACGACGATGATAGGCATCTTGGCTCAACAAATCCCAAATTTTTCCTTAAAATCAATCACCCACACAATCACAATCCTACAACTATACACAAAAATAAAGAAAGAAAAGAAAAAAAAGAAGAGAAAAGAGTTAGAACGATCATACCAGGTTAGGTGCTGAGTGCACCTAAACTATGCTTCACTAAGACGTGCTATGTTAAATCACCAAGTTGGCACTTGTATCAATCCCTACCAAAGCTTGTAGCAACTTATTAAATAAACTTGAACAATCCTAAAAAAAGTTATAACCATTAGTAATAAGTAGAATGTTGCAAAGAAAGCACATCACCCACATAGAAGTGAGAGCTCTGTTCAGCTTATCAAGGCTCTGGAAAAGAGTTACACGCACACATACCCAACATCACTCAATGTAGAGGATAATGCCTAGAAGTCTCACAAGAAGCATGAATGCACAAACTAGGAATGAGTCCTAAATTCTCTACCCAAGCCTTATAGCCACATCAAGCTCATAAGTCCAGTCTAAATTAGGGGCATAAATCACGCAAGTCTTAGACATAGGGAAGGTGGACATTAAAGGATTTGTGAAAGAGTGAGATGATGGAGTATAAAGGGGTAAGATAATAGAAGCTGGGATGTGCTTTGGAGGGGACTCAATGAGGGTTACATCAACACGCTCCATATAAAAAGGTGTGACCTCAACACACTCCTCAACACAAGGCTCTTCCAAAGGAGTCTCCTATATATTATTCCAAAATTGAGCATAATGAAACCAATCTTGATATGTTTTATGGCAATCTACCTATCCTATTAATTCTATAATCAATTAAAAATACATTACATAGCGTAAGAAAGCAGATGTCATTGACACCCTAGGTACAAGAATTTCTTATCAAAGAAAATAGGTGAATGATCAATGGATTGATCTCCAGAAGCAAAAGAAAACTTAGAAACAATTGCTAACTTGTTGGAATAATCCTCACCAATAGGGAAAGGAACTTGAAAGAAGACGAAAAAGAAAATTTTATAAGGAAATAAGCTTTAACAAGCAAAGGGGAGATAAAGATTGATAGTTCATGGATATCTAGCTTTGTTAATCCCACAAAAATCAATAAGAAAAATGTAACAAAAATTGAAGAGAATGGTAAAATTACCATTAAACCTCAGTTATTAAGAACTATAAGCGCAAGATCAAAATAGGAAGAATGGTCTTTATCCATTAAAGAAGAGCTTAAAGAAGATGATACAATTTCTATGACAAGCAAAATCATGAGAATGAGTTTAGAACCCGCAAGATACAATGTAGTCCGAAGTATAAGTCTAGATAGAAAAGACGTTTGGTACAAAACAAGAACTGTTAGTAAGCAAATCCATGAGGATGAATTAGTCGAAAATATGAATATGGACATATGCTATGAAGTGACCAACTCAAATCCTAATAGGCATTGTATCCCAATAACTTCATTTTTTGAGGGATATAATAAATATGATTTGTGTGCCTGCATAAGTTGTGGTTATTCTGTTTATTTTGGAAAAAGGTATTTATTTTCAGGATTTATGCAGAGGAAAACCAAGAATTTTTTACAAGTAAGAATAGATGATAAAAGCATAATGAGTCACAACGAAGTTATAGAAGGGCTATCCGTATAAATAGGGGGAGTCTAATGCATTGCACCAGTTATATGGGCTACTGATCAATCCTCTCATGATATGATTACTAGAAATAATTCTCAAAGGTCATATTTTTCATACACATAGACTACAAACCGAATAATATTCACAATAAATGGTCAATCAGTTCCTATTGATAAATTAAATTGTAAAAATCTGAATAATAATACTGTCTTTGATGGTTATTATATTCCGAACAAAATAGTTCTTTTCAATATAATTCAAGGAGCCTCTTGGTTCTCAAAAATGGCTTGCAAAAGTGGATATTGGCATATAAAAATGGATGAAGAAATCATTCCTTTAACTAATTTTAGTGCTCTTCAAGGATATTATAAGTAGATAGTAATGCCATTTGCCCTTAAAAATGCACCACAAATATTTCAAAGGAGAATGGATAACATCTTTCAAGATTTTAATCACTAGTGTCTAGTTTGCATCAATGATATCCTTGTCTTTTTCAAGACCGAAGAACAACACAAAAATGATATCTTAGCTGTCACCCCAAGATGCATTAGTTATGGTATTATTCTTAGTAAGAACAAATGCATTTATGTTAAAGAAGAAATTGAGTTTTTAGGCCTAGTACAAAAACATATTCTAGAAAAAATAGAAAATTTTCCTAAAAGGATTAAAGATAGAAAGCAATTAGAAAGTTCTCTTAAAAAGATCTAGCAAAATTGAGGAAACCATTGCAACGAAACTCAAGAAAGAAATAAATTGGACATGGACCACTAGTAATTTAAAGATTGTTCAGAACTTCAAAAAGATGTGTAAAAATCTTCCTGTTATTAATTTTCCTAATGACAGAGATGATTTAATTCTTGACATAGATGCCAACAAAGAAAGCTAGAGTGCAATACTAAAGAAGAAGAAAACTATATACTGTAGTGGAAGCTTTAATAAAGTAGAATGCAACTATCCTACGATGGAAAAAGAAATCTTTGTAGTTATAAGGGGAATCAAAAAGTTCTTAACCTTTTTAGCCCCAAAACCTTTTCTTATTCGAAGTGATTGCAAAGGAATACTTGGTTTTGTGAAATTTTTTTTATCAAATATGCAAGCGCAAAGGGAGACTCTTATGTTGGCAATTATCACCTAACAAATTTTCCTTCTTTATTGAACATATATAGGATCCAAGAATTCTCTGGCAGATAGATTAACTCAAGAACTCTCCAATGATGATCATCAGAGTAGAACTCCTACCGGAAAGAGAGAAAATCCAAAATGAAATGTAATTACTGCTAGAACGTGTTTCTTCTTCTAATAGAATCCTTATGGATATTTTGGAATTCCATACAAAAAGTAAATCATGCTTTGGTTTGCTATCTTCTACCTATCTGATAGCACAAAGATCTCATTTTTTAAAATTACAAGTGAGTTACCTAAGGTGTACTCATGATATTCAAGGAAAAATAGGTTCTTATGTTCAAGAAAAATGGTCCAACGACTGGTTTGTAGCATGCATCGACTACTATCATAATTATTCTCATGAGATTTGGGAGTCGTAGAGTGCTATGATCTTGTTTCCTAATAGATCTAAAGTTGGTGGTGTTAGATTTACAACAAATTCGATCTCTCCAGATGACCCCATCATAAAAGTCTGCGAATATGGAATGGTAGTTTATCTCATGGAAATGCTAGATCCAAAGATCCCATTCTTTTCAAGACTAAATTTCAACAATGCATGTTTAAAAGAATCCATTGGACTCTTACATCTCCTGAAGTTCCATAAAAATTCCATGCATTAGAAGTTCTTATGTTGAGGTAGATTGTGCAGTAATTGAGGACAAAAATGGAAGAGCCAAGCCAGCCCATTACCTTGTTCAATTGGTTGATTGAGACGATCCCAATAATCAACAACAAGAATGGTTTCCAGAATGACAAGTAGTAGTTAATAATCCTGCTTTAGCAAGAGCCATTACTTTTTATAATATTTTTTATCAAATAATTAATTGAACAAGGAAGGCTATTAATGCATTATGGGATCCAGAGCATCTTCAACTTGATGAACAATTTGATGATTATCTAGATACTGATGGACTACAAAATATTATTGGAGATGAAGGCATGCAGAATTTCAACATAGATGATTAGTCTTGTCAACATTAAAGGCTCTTAAAAGTTGTTGCTCCATTATTTTGCTATTTTGTCAAGTGTAAATCAGTAAAATAATGTTGTCGATTGTAGCAATGTGAGTACAATTGTGGTTAGTGTGTAGTATAGCCAATAGGATATCCTATGCAGTCCATCTCTTCTATAAAAGGAGAGGCTAAGTGAGAAGGGACACAGTCATTTGAGCATACTTGAATACAAGAGAAGTCGGGATTCTCCATTTCTCTATAAACAAGCATCTCTAATGATCTTAGTAGCTTAAGTCCCTCTTTAATCTTTCCATTGTAATATTTCCACTTTCAAGCTTTCAATAGAAGAAGTTTCCCAGTAGGAAATGTTATTCAATCAAACTTTACGTCCTAAATACTACAATTTCTTGATTAAAATCTCACTATCCTTTAAATTATAAAACTTAATTAATGACTATGGTTTGAGGTAGGAAACAAAACAGATATGTGCTATGCCTGACCTAAGGAAGATGTGGTTGTGGTTAACGATCTCTGTAAACTAGAAGCTAGAAGAACGCTTGGATCCAACGCCGATTAAGTTTAGGTAAAGGTCAAGACTCTCTAGTTATGCTTTATTATTTTGCTAAGCATAGTGGGCCTATAATCACAGAAAATGTAATATTTATGATATAGTAGTAAATTATGATAGCTAGTACCAGTAAAGTCCTTATAAGAAGTTAAATCAATCAAAAACAAGCATCTTCCCTGAAAAAACCCAAAAAATAGAAAAATTATAAAAAGTACTCCTTTTGGGCCAAAGTTGAAAATTTCTGAAAGTTTCGGACCAAAATAATGTCAAAAATGACCTAAGAGTTTGTTGTTCGAAAATATAGGGTACTTAAGTTGTTATTTTCAAAAAGTTAGGGACCTAAACGTTGTCCTAAAAATCAGAGTATCTGAGAGTCATTTTTTGCATTTTCTATGACTTTAATTTGAGGAAATTAGAGATCTAGTGGCTTAGGTTACCCCTAGGTCCTATCAATATATTTGATCGATCATGCTTGAAAGGTCTATTAGCTGCGAGAATTCTAGCTACTATCATAGAAAGACATCAGTGGCTTAGTTGGGCTTCATTCTTAGAAATTCGTGGCCCTATCTGGTGAATAGTTGTTAGTTATTTGTGTTAATTATTAGATATTACTTGTTTGAATTAGTTGTTTATGTTAACCATCCATACTAGGATGCAGATGCGAAGTCAGAAATTTTGACTGGGCAGTTAAGGTTAAATTTTTGTAAGGAAATAAAAATACTCAATATGAATAGCTTTTGATTATTAGTAAATATATGCTACCTAAGTTAATAAAAGACCAAATGGTTAGGAAAACATAGTTGGTTTGACATCCTTGGTAGACTGCGTTTTTAGAATTTTCATACACACTCAAAGAAAAAAAGAAAAGTGTGTGCGTATGCATGCTTTTCCTTGAATTTTGAAATCATAAGTTTATTTGAAACTAAGGGTGTGTTTGGTAGGGGGGGAAATCATTTTCCCAGAAAATAATTTTCCATGAAAAATTTTTTCCCAAGAAAAATAATTTTCCACTTACATTTTCAGCTATTTGGTAGAATGAAAAATCATTTTCTTTCCACTTCATTTTTTGCTATTTGATAGAATGAACCCTCGTTTTCACTTCATTTTTTTTTACCATCAACCCCCTTCCCTACTCACTACTCTGACCCAACCCAACCAATGAATTCTGTTTCTCTCTCCTCTTCAAAATCAAACCCAAAATATCAGTAAGAAATATACCCAGTAACAAACCCAGTAAAAGAGAGAGCCAATATTAATGAATCTTAATTTTTTCACTATTCCCAAGGTTTACCTAGTTGACTTTGAGTGATATTAAATCCAGATTAAAGAAAATGATGAACCGGGAGACGATGAGTGTCTCAGATTGTGAAGTTCTTTAAAAGGGCAACTGTAACAAGTTCAGAGAACTCAAGAAATAATTACAGAAATTAACGATGGAAATCATCGATGAACATGATGAACATGAAAAAAATGGGAAGAATGAGAGACAAAATGAGAATAAAAATAGAGTGATAATTAAAAGAAAATAGAGTCAGAGATAAAATTGGACAACGAAAATTGGGCTTGAAAAATCGTTTTTTCTACTTTTTCAAGGGAAAACAATTTCCTTCAAATGGGGTAAAATGATTTTCCCCTGAAAATGATTTTTCCTTCCTTGTTTTACCAAACGACGTAAAATAAAAAAATTATTTTTCGGGAAAATGATTTTCCCCCTACCAAACACACCCTAAAATAAATGACTTTTAGTTGCATTCTAAACAAAAAAACAAAATAATCCAACTAGTTATTGCAATAGAGAGTAAGAAAAATATATGAACTGAACGAATCAAATTGTATGTAAAGGAAAAAATAAAAAGGATATATGCAAAAAGGAAACATACAAAGGATTTAGGGAAAAGAAAGGATGAAAAGTGTTTTGGAGTTGAAAAGGCTAATCAAAATAAAAACATTTTAATAAATTGTAAACAAAATAGGGAACTAATAGAAACATATAGATAATCAACTAATTTTAAACTAAACAATCAAACTAGTGATGAAGCTACTAACAGGTGTCAAGCATTTTGAAAAGAAAATATACAAAAAAATTACAAAAAAAAAGAAAAGAAAAAACGAAAACAAAGTAAAGTAAATTGAGGAGGGGGAAGGTAAAAAATTAAATAAATTATAGGGGGTTTAAAAGTTATGAGGGCATAGGAATTACCGAATCTTAAGTTGGGAAAGAGAGGACTAGAAGTGGGAAATTTTTCAGAAAAGAATATGCATCTCAATTGTGATGATAAGGAATCGAAATCAGTACCACACAAATGCCACTACACGACCTTCACGCCTAGCCAGACCTCTGAGTCAAACGACTTCTTGATGGGGCAATGTTGTACATTTGATCAATTTATCTAGTCATAGGGGGGCCATGGCTCCCACCAGCACGATTAAATCATCCCTTGCTAGGAGGAGTTAGATTAACTGTACCTCCAAGAGTACATTGCATTGTTATAAATAGGATTAATTCGGGACAATTATCTTCATTTTAATTAGAGAATTTAAGGAAAACACATTCTAGGTTTGAAAGCATGAAATTTAGGGTCTAGATGAACCAAAACTTTAAAAGATGACTTTTAAATTTGGGTTTAGGTGAGTAAGAGTATAATGCATTGTACTCGCATGAATGTAATCCACTTTTCATTTACATTGGTTGTTTTAACAAAAAAATATTTTGTAAAATTAGTTATTTATGACAAATTTGTGAGACAAGAAATTAACTCACAAAAAGACATTTTTAAAAAGCTAATAGGCCAACTTTTTCAAATAAACTTTTTTGACCATAAAACTCTTATAAGTAGTTAGCTTATCAAACAACCAAATTAGCTTCTTGACTACATCAGTTAAGTAATTTTGTTCTTCCAGAATCCACTTTTTAGGCCCCCCCAAAAAAAACTCTCTAACAAGCTATTTGCTAACCCGACATGTTAGTTTCACACTCATTTCAAAAGGGTATAATAGACCATGAGATACTTATGTAGTATCTCTATTCTTATATTTAGTGTGTATTTGTATGAATATACTCTTTGTTAGGAGTTGAGAACTCCTGATGAACTAGGATTTATTCACCCCCTCCCCCCAAACCGAGAAAAGAATCCCTTTATAGCTTTAAGTACATTTAAGGGTTTATTCTTTTCAACTTATCATGAGTACTTATTATCATCATTTAGCACTAGTCAGCATCAATCAACACTATTCAACACATAAGCATTTAGTTATATTTTCGACTCACAATTTATGTCATCATAAGAAATTATCAGCACTCATCAACTCTAGTCAACACTCATTAGTACTCATCAGCATTCATTAGTATTAATCAGCAACAAGTTACTTATAATAAGTTTAAAAAAACAGGCCCTTTGAATCTTGCATGAGCTAGCAATTATCGTTTAGGGTGGTCCTGTTGATGATCTCTTATTGATGTTTATTAGAAACAAAGATACACAGCTTGAACAACTTACGGATTCGTTTAAAAGAGCATGCGGAAATGATAGCTGTATACTTTGCATTAGTTGTTGGTTAGTGGCTTTGAATAGTTATTGAAGACTCATATCACCCTAGAGGTGGGGTGAATAGGGTGATTGCAAAAACTTAAATTTAAGAATTGAAAGCAAAAGCAAAAATTAAATCCAGACAATGCACAAGGATATTTTAATGAGGTTAGGCCTCAATCAGACTTTGGTCCCCGCTTACAGTTATCCAACTCTAGGATTCAACACTCTACTTCTCTTATTAAGATGAACTCTCACAATCTGTTAGAGCTACCCCACTTTAGATATCCCAAACACTTAAACCAACCTCTTGATTTAAGTTTGGGAGAGTTGTGACCTCACACAAACTCCTAAGTTCACTCTTTAATATAAAATTCCTAAATACGCTTACAACTTTTGATCACAATGTAATGCTCAGAGTAAATTCACCAATTTATATCTCAATGTTCTTGCAACCTGCTTTGACGCTTGCTCTTCCTCGTTTGGCCTTTATTTACAGGCTTTAGTAGTCGTGCACTAATTCAACGAAGAAAGACAATTCTGTCCAAAATATCTTGAAATTGCATTTCAGGCTCTTGAAATCTAGTCAGCAGATTCTGATATAATTTTCTTGCAATATTGCCATGATTTGTGTTGATATGAAGCTGCATAATATCTGCTCCTTGCACTTGAAAATATTGCTGATATTATTCTTAGAATCCAATGTAATAACAAGAGATTTGATCCTTGATAAAAATGTTATTATTCTTTCAATCATGATACTTCATTGCAAATCAGTAAAGCGATAATATTGTCCACAAAATATTTTAAATTTACAAGATTAGATTATATCGCAAGTATAATGGATTAGAAGCATGTTTATTTTGTGATGATAAAATCAGAGCAAGGTAATATCAAGAGATTTGATTCTTCAAATTTTGAAATTCAAATTTTGAATGAGCTAGATAATTTCCTTGGTTAACTGTCCAATTTATCAATCAAATAAAATCATTTTGATATTGTATGATGCCCACATATTTTCTCCATAATGATACACATGTTTCACTAGTATAAAAGGGATACTTCTTTCATACTTATTTTGAATTTGCCAACCATTTAAACATCATTATTTGGATTCATTTGGTTCATAATTAATTCAACCCTTTTTGTCTTTCATCAAAATATCGTCCAACTTATTCTAAGTTTAGGAGTAACTCAACAATCTCCCCCTTTTTTATGAAAGACAAAATCTAACTTCAAGAATTAAAATACTTACCGTGATCTTGCCATTTGGACGTACCAATTCATCTTTCTCCTCCTTTTTTGTATTTCATAAAAATGGTAAGATTAGAAGAAGAAGGCAAAAATAGTCAATGGTGGAGAGTACATGTCATCATCAACAAATCTTGTGACTTGTTGTGGTGTTTTTCTTGAACCATAATATGTGGTGAATAGTGTTGACCCTTTCCTTGTGTAAGGTTTTGATGATGTCAAACACAAATGTGTTAGTCCAAATGTATTAGTCCTTATAATAATATTTGAATTTGTGCTATGATTGGTTAAGAAAGTTGGTTGAGAACAGTGATTAAGAACAGAGCTTGAACGATAAGATGAAGTTCCAGAAACAGTTTCTAAAACAGCAATGCTTCAAGTCTAAGAGCAACATGAAGTTTCAGGAACAACCTTCAGGAACAGTTCTTAGCAGTATCAAGTTTGTTGAAATTGCAAGTCATCTGCTTCATCAACAAGAAGTCATGGGTTTGGTAGTATTTTTTCTTTATTAGACTTACTGTTAATATGCCAGTGAGAGGATCCCAATTTCATGTTTGCTTTTGAAAAATCTTTTTGAGATACTCTGGGAACAGGTCAGGGTCCTGACTGGGAACAGTTCCTGGTAAAGCACCCTGAGTATTCTCAGCAACGTCTGGCAAAAGATTTTACAATTCTTTTCTATTTTTGGGTTGATAATTTTTACTACATGATAAAGTATTTTTCAACTGCAACCCAACAAATTTTCAAACGTAAAATCTCTAAATTTTTGGGATAAGATTTGGATAAGATTTCGCAAATTCAAATTTAATCTCCCTTCTCCTATTTTTAGCAAAGTCCTAAGATTGTGGGAAAGGCTGGACGTTGGCTCCTGGAATATGTGGTTTTTATTTCACGTTAATAGTGAAAGAAGCGCAGCCACACTCTCAACTAGCCGTTTTTGTTTCAAGCTATAAAAAGGAGTTTTGTGCCAACGTTTTGAGGTGTGGTTTTTCAGATTTTGTGAGTTCTTACTGAGCCAAATTTCCAGAGTGAAAAACCTGTAAACGAGAGCAAAAAATTGAGTCTTCCTCATTGGCATACTAGGCGCTTCATTGTACCTTACACTTGCTTTATTAGAAGTTGCTAAGTAAGGTGTATTCTTTTTGTTTGTGTAAAAGAATCGAATCGTCCTAAGTCTAAGGTAACTAAGGACGTGGGGTGATTGTCTAGGGTAGACAATTACGTGTTGTTGCAAGTTGTAACGTGTTCAGCCCGTTAGTAGAATTTTTGTGAAAATCCTACATAGGTAGGTCATGGTTTTCCCGCCTCAGATGTGCTAGAGGTGGTTTTCCACGTAAAAATCTTGTGTCTTCATTTTTATTTTTGCATTCATTCTTACCCCGAACACATTACGAAGGCTTGGCAGGAACAGTTCCCTGCTAACCATACGTTGTTCAGAAACTGTTCTCCACGAGTGTTTTCAAAAGTGCAAAAATTTATCATACACAATTCACCCCCCTATTATGTGAGTAACCTCATAAATACAACAAATAGGATGTTCAATCTTCATATCTTCAAAGTCCTCACAAGAAATCATTAGTACTAAGACAGAGAACTTCCCCTCAATTCATACCATACTAAAATAAATGTAATATGTACGTCTTCAAAATTTCAAAAGACATATAACCATATGTCATGATCATATCTCATGAACTCAATTATCTCTCCTTTGAAAATAATTAAAGCAAGATTATATAGAGAGTTGAGTAGAGAAAGTTTTAGAGCACATGCCTCTCTCCTTTTAAAAGCATTAAATATCACAAGGTCATCTCTTATTCTGACATGAACTTATTATAATTTACTCATTTTCCTTTAATCGTCATTAAAAATGATTGTAGTAGAAATTTATAAAGTAAAGCATTGTTAAATTATACCATCCCACCTTTGAGAATAATTAAGAATAATTTATAGGGATATAATGCACTCTTCATCAGTCGCCTCATGCACGTAATACCAAAATTATTCACTTAATAAATCGATGACAAAAGACTTTATTATGATCACACAGTCGGATGCAATTTCCACTATAGGGTTAAGGAAAGATTACGAATTCACAAATCAAGATATTCGTCTTCTCCTTAAGAAAATAATATGTGCATACCCTATGCGGGTTATGGAATGATATATATGACCAAACGAGCATAAAAATAATAATTTGCTAATAACATTTCATATCTCCCCCTATAATTAATGCATATAGAGATACACCCATCAATTAAGTTGGGCAATTATAGAGGTCAAAATAATTAATGCTAGTATGAAAGAATATCGAAGTACATACCTTGATCCTTGTATATACATACTATAAGCTCATTCTTCTCCCCCTTTGTCATCATTAAAAAGGGATGTGGAATATAAACTAACAAGTAATTGCATAACTCCCCCTTAATAGGACACTTATGAAGAATAATGAAGGGTCAACTTGAATGCAATAACATATCATCAAAATCAACCACCCATATATCAAAACAATTTCACTTGTTTACCTCAAAAATGCATGCTGAGGGTTATTAGATATCCAAGCATATGATTTATATAATGTTTTTGTTGATGATTTAGAATAAATTACCCATCCTCTTAAAGCAATTATCTATGGGGCATAGAGCATGTAATTAAGGAAAATCTCCCCCTTTCGATAATCAATAATCCAATTCATGTGAAAGTCTAATGTAAGCTAAGCCGTATGACCAGTGCCTAAGATCATAAAAATCATGTAACCATGAAGATAACAACATATTAGAAATATGCCATGTAGATCAATTTCTCTTTCCCCTTTGATAAAGATAATTAGATATATGATGTCAAGTGTAAGGGCAAGAGACATATGCCACTAAGAACTATTATATCTCCCCCATAATTTATGCGAAAACTATTATAACACAACTTATATGTCAATGGCATATTGGTCAATAAAATTATCAAAACTATGAGTAATATATTGGATGATATGTATATAAATTGTATGAAAAAAAATGGCATTATCATAATTATATTTCAAATAATACATGCAATTTCATGAATGAAGGCATAAGATTACAAAATATGTGAAAATATTAACTATTAGGAATATACGGTGTTTCTTCCTTGCAATATCAATATCATGTTTGATTAGGATGACCTGTTCTTTTCTTTAAAACATAATTAGTGGATAATATATTTAGGACAAGACGTTGACAATGAAGAATGTATTATCTCTCTTTTCTCCTCTTAGTAAAGGTTGTCAATTAATGCATGTATGCCAATTCATAGAAGGGCTAAGGTGTCGTGATATTTTCAATATTATAATGATCACCTACATACTAGAGTATTCATAATAACGCAACAATTGCTCTTCCAAAATAATGCATGTGGGTAAAGTACATCAATTGATGTATGCCATAATTAATCTCATCACATATCAACGACTAAATAAATAGATAGCAATCATAACTCATATTGCCGTACATATTAATAGCACATAAGATTCTTGGGATTTTATAATTAGTTGTTGAAGTTTGTTAGATACAATAATAATATGTAATGAGTATTTTCACTTGATGGTGTCTTGAAAAACTAAAACAGATTTTGCAAATAGCCATGTTTACAACATACACAATATTTGGGCTCGAACTGCATTATTAAGGAAATCTGTCATGTTTTGCCTCAACACATTTCCCTTGACGTCTCTTTTTATTCCACATGAAAGAGCTTAGAGGGAAAATCATGTATCTCTTCCAATAATTTCTACTTTCGAGAATCAATTAATTGGCAGCAAAAGGATGTTGATCAAAAGCCAAGTTAGGAAATACCTAACTAACAATATGGAGTAATTTAGGATATCTTCCAATCGTTTCCAAACAAAGCGAATTTGGCAATCTTTCTTGTTAGAGTCCAATTCAAATATTTTAAGACATTTAGTGATCAATAATCAAGAAGATAATATTGGAATGTGATACCATGCTAACAAAAGTATTTTTTTGTTTTTCGTGGAGAGTTCACGAGATCAAAGGTAAGAAGCACAAAAAAAAATTACACATATGAGTCATTCATGCCATTGATCAAAATGAATGAAGGCAATGTGTCTATGTATATTCCATGTAATAAATCAATAGGCTTAACAAATGACTCGAGAGGAAATTCAACATTTTAGCAACATATAAAAATCAAGTAAATTTAGACTATCTACCCCCAGAGCAACACTCATAAAAATTTAAAAAGAAGTTTATTTATCAGAAAATTTATTTATCTCATTTTAACCTTGGTTAACCCTTTGTTTACCACATGTAGAGTTTCTCGTGGTAAAACTTTATTATTTTTATAGCTACTTAGACCTTTCAAAAATTTGAATGAACATGGACATCATCTAATTGACTTGTAAGGGGATCTAAATAGTTTTTCACAAAGTTTTTCTCTCATTGACAATATTTGCAAAATAAAATTTCTCGAAGAGAGTCTAGGCACCATGTTTTTCTTGAGCCTGTAATAGTTAGGAGTAAGAGGGTATAGAGAGGTAGCAAAATTTTTATCCCTATTATTGAGATTCCTCCTTGATATAATACTACTTTTATGAAAGTTTGAAAAAGACTTATCAAGCACATCATTTAAATCAATTGAGTCAAGACATGATTAAGAAAACCAGACAATTGGACTTTTTACCTCATTTTTCTCAATTTTAAAAGTTGTTGATGCTTGGTAATTCTTTTTGGATCCATTTTCTCCTTGCTCTTGATTTTCAACAAATTCTTTATGTTGCTCGATTTCGTTATGATACTCGAGAACTTCTTGAATGATCTTGTAGTCATTTTCATTGATGTCTCGTTCACTTGAGTTGTTTCCATCTTAGGAGATTGTAGCTTGGACTTATTAATCTTAGTTGTCTCCTCTTCCTTAACAATGTCAAGATCTAACACCTTTTCATTAGCACTATATGAATAATAAAGATAATCCCAAATCTCTTTGGTACTTTTGTGCTGAAAAATATATTCACAAATATCAATAGAAAGACCACAACATAGTATATTAATGGCTTTAGAATTTTTGGATATCATCTTGCAGTCATCGTTGGTGAACTGATCCTTGATTTTTCAATGACAATGGGACCATTCTTTATAATCTCCAAAAGATCGAAATCTTTGTGCTTGACATAGAGTTCCATGATTTCCTGCCACAAAAAATAATTAGTACCTATAAAAAGAGATGGACAATTAGAATCAACATTATAACTAGCCATAGGATCGAAGCTATTAGACAGTTAAGTCTTAAGATAATAACACCCGCTCTGATACTAATTAAAGACTCAAATCCCCCTAGAGGAGGGTGAATAGGGTTATTACAAAACTTAAATTTAAGAATCGAAAGCAAAAACATAAATTAAATTGAGATAATGCACAAGGATGTTTTAATGAGGTTGGCCTCAATCAGGCTTAGGTCCCCTTCTAGAGTTATCCAACTCTAGGATTTAATACTCTACTTCTCTTATTAAGATGAACTCTCACAATTTCTCGGAGCTACCGTATTCTAGAGATCCCAAACACTTAAATTAATTCTCTTGATTTAAGTTTGGGGGAGCTTTGTCCTCACACCAACTTCTAAGTTCAGTCCTTAATAAAGAATTCCTCAATACGCTCACAACTTTTGATCACAATGTAATGCTCAGAGTAAATTCATAGGTGTATAGCTCAATGTTCTTGTAACTTACTTCGACGCTTGTTCTTCCTCATTTGGCCTCTATTTATAGGCTTTAGTAGTCGTGCACCAATTCTGCCAAGAAAGGAAATTCTACCCAGAATATCTTGAAATTGCTTTTCAAGCCCTTGAAATCCGTTCAGCGGATTCTGATTTGATTTTCTTGCAATCTTTGCCTCGATTTGTGTTGATATGAAGTTGCATAATATCTTTTCCTTGCTCTTGAAAATATTGGTGATATTATTCTTAGAATCCGATATAATAATAAGAGATTTTGATCCTTGACAAAAATGTTGTTATTCTTCCAATCATGATACTTCTTTGCAGATCAATAAAGTGGTAATACTGTGAACAGAATATTTTCAATTTGCAAGATTTGATTATATGGCAAGTATAATGGATTAGAGGCATGCTTATTTTGTGAAGACAAAATCAAAGCAAGATAATATCAAGATATTTAATTCTTCAAAATTTGAAATTCAAATTTAGAATGAGTTAGATAATTTCCTTGGTTAACTCCCCAATTTATCAATCAAATAAAATCATTTTTATATTGTATGTTGTCCACATATTTTCTCCATAATCATACACGTGTTTCACTAGTATAAAAGGGCTACTTCTTTCATGCTTATTTTGAATTTACCAACCATTTAAACATCATTACTTGGATTTATTTGGTTCATAATTGATTTAATCCGCTTTGTCTTTTATCAAAATATCATCCAACTTAATCTAAGTTGAGGAGTCACTCAACAGTTGTGCGAGCAATTTCGAGCCAATCAATCGAGCTTCAATTAGAATGAATGTATATATATTTAAAGTTTTAGGTGTGTAATCTATTTAGCTATATTAATAAATGAAATTTCTTAATAGCATTACATGTTTATAGCGTTCTTAGAGTAGATAGAGACAAAGGTTGTCATTTAATTACAAGCGCCTCACACAATTTCCTTTCCATCATAGTCAAATTCCAAAAAACAATTAGTTAATTGTTAATGATAAGACATAATAAAAAGAGACACAAATCAAATTTAGTCGAGTACATATTAATCCTAATAAATTTTACACAGTTAAAGCACATATGATTGATGGTGTTTCCTTTTTTTTTTCTTAATTTGGGATTTCTATGCTTCATGTTTTCATACTTAATCTTTATGAAAGACTTATCAACAAATCGGTAATAAACACAAAAGGAGACGTGCAGACCATACCAGTGGCGTAGCCAGGTTTCAACTGAAGAGGTGTCGGAATATATACATAATATAAAATTTAACACTAGTTTTGAGAATAAATGTACATAATTATTACATTTTTAAAAGGTTATACTTGAGAACTTATGTTTAGGAAGTAAAGTAAACTGAAACCAATTTACTTTTTCCTTAGATTTCTAACTCTTAGTGCCAACATCAACAAACAAAGCAAGCTAATTTTTTCAATAACCTAGAGCATAGCAATTCAAAATTAATTAATTAATCAATCTTCCGCAACTAGCAACTACTAGCCAAATTATCCTAACTTCCCAATCGAGAACCGTAATTCCTTAATTCATGAGAGTAAATTACTAAATTCACTCATTGTCTAAAATAAATTTGACTAAAATAAGCAAACTAATAATGATAATAATAATAATAATAATAATAATAATAATAATAATAATAATAAT
>JACYFF010031957.1:48788573-48838119 GCA_017589665.1 Selenicereus undatus
ATAATAATAATAATAATAATAATAATAATAATAATAATAATAATAATAATTTGCAATAAAACTTAAGTGGCCTAAAAATTAAAGGGGCAGAAAAATTTAAAATAGAAATGAAAAATCAAAGAGTTTGGATTCAAACACGCAACCACACAAGGCAAAGGGAAAGAGTTAGGCCCAAAAATCACTTAACTACCTCACACCTTATGCTCTACATGGTAATTACTTCATATATATTCATTTGCTTGTTTGTTTTTCAGAATTTCTATAATGCAATTTTTTTTTTCTCCAAATCAAGGGACACCCCTTAGAGTAACGTAATTGTCTCCTAGAAATCATGTTAGCTTCCCACGCATTTTCCAAACAAAATGCTACATTCCTAAAGAAAGCCACCAACCAATTAGTCAGTAAATGCCGTTTGCTGAGTGCAATGTTTGTTAGATATCGATTCGCGTCCCAAATTAGCCTGCAAATTCAGATCTTCCAAAAATTCATTACGTGAATTAGATCGTCAGCACCAAATAATTCTTATGGGTTATTTAAGTTGGCCACTGTTTTGGAAGGCTTAAAGCAAATCATTGCGAATAATACTCAATTGAAACAGTCGTGCGAACATAAGAAATGCCGGTGGCATAATCCTGAATCTATTAAGTGAAAAGGCAGGAGGCACGTAGCTCCTGAGCCAAGTATACTACTACATTTCTTTGTCAAGTAGGAGCGTTCCGACCGGTTCATATTACTCCACGTTCATCTCATCGACCCAAGCAGTCTTGTGCAACTGTCCACTAGGCATTGGGTAATGAGTACACGTACCTCCCCTTCAAATCCGTGATAATTATGAGATAAACTTTGGCCAACTGTATACGACAAACGGAAGAACAATACCATCTCACCTACCGCAGGAACAGATGTCCCAATTAAAACTTTTTGTTCAACTCCTTCAAAAAGTTGAAACCTTTATGATCAACAAGCAGGATCGCAGGGTCAAAGAGTTCATCACAATTATTGCACGTTTAGTCTTCGGTTGGGAGGATAAAGGGCTTCTCAGGTCATGTTTCCTGACACTACTTGACAGGTTTATCCCTCGTTAGCAGAACGCCCCAAGACGTTGCAAGGAACAAAAATTAAAATAGCTCATTTAGACGTTAACTTATTTTGAAGCGCCCTGATAAAAGTCATCACTTTATAAATTATTAGTCTTTTTTAAATTATGAAATTACTTCGATATATATAAAGTATTATTTATCTCAAAGCTTTAAAATATAGTTTTTAAAGGAACCTGTATCATCATAACTCCTATATGAAACAATATTGTTATGGAATTTGTTTAATTGTTTATCAAGATGTAGCTAATCTTTTATATAAATAGGTCTATAATTATAGTTTCATCATCTTCCTTGGTTGCATAAGCTTCTTATATTTAAAGTGCATGTGAAATTATGATTAAACAAAGTATGTGTGTATATATAAAGCAAGAAATTGACCCCATTTAAAATCGCGATCCTAACTGCCTGAAAATTTGACATTTTATACATGATTTATTGACCTTATATTAAAATTAACTAAATCTGAAATGACATCCAAAATGATGGATTGAATCTATCTGACTCGCTATGTCATTACACTGAAAATAACATAATGTGTTGGTGATATGCTAACTATATATTATGTGCTCCTATTTGGGGTTTCCGTCATGTGTTGCCTTTTACAATTAGCATCGGCAAACATCCATTCTGTCTAATTATTCAAATTGTCTATAAACAAAGGTTCTCCTCACAAATTGTGTCCGAATTTTTTTATTTTTTTTTTGGAGTCAGAAAGGGGAAAGGTTATATTGAAGAGCACCAAGTTCTCCAAGCCTCAACACAGCCAAGGGAAAATTGTCTACAAACACTTGTTGCGCACCCCTGTAGGACTCTGCCTTGTTACTAAGTGTGCTACCGTGTCCCCACCCCTTTGGACATAGCTAGAAGTACATAACAAGATTTAAACCAAAGGTGTAATGCCCCCTCAGAATGAAACAGCAGGAGCCAGTCCCTTATTCCCCAAGTGGAGCTTGGCAATCAAGCTAAGCCAGTCATTCTCCAACTCTATTCTGCTATGTCCCACTCCTATCGCACATTGCAAGCCGAAGAGTAGTGCTGCAGTCTCAGCATCCTCAACTGTTGACACTAGCATTAACCCGTCAAACCCTAATCATCAGTATTTTTCTAGCCTCACCTCTAACGACAAAACATAGAGCCACCGGAAAACTCTGAACGACATGGGTATCGACATTAATTTTTATCTTATTCCTGGATGGTGGTTCCTAGTGTTCCAGTGACATTGTATCCTTAAGTGTTGAGCAGTTCTCTACCTTGTCATTGTATTCAACATCCTTCTTCACCATCTTTAAATAACTCTGAGCTAGTACATCCTTGTTAGGGTTTCTATCCTTGAATACCACGTCATTTCTAGCTATCCACAATGCCCACGCGACAGCAGCCATCTCTATCAGCCTTTCCCAATAAGTTTTCTCGAAGACCTAGGGAAGCAACCATTTTATAGAGTTCTCACATATTCTGCCTCCTGCTAAACACACTTGCGGTCAAAACGAGCATGGGAAATAGTTTCACTTTCTCTCATCATATATTAAAACCCCAAAGAAGTATCCACCAGGCCCAATCATGTTGGTTAGCCCTATCAAACCAGCCCATGACATGGCCCAAGTAACCCAACCAAAACGCGGAGTTGACACTAAAAAATCCGTCTTTTTTGGCCACCAATATTGGATATCACTAAAGGTAGCGCTTATTGATAGGTAGATTAACAATATGTTCAGTGTCCTCGACCTCAAACATTCTACGTACTAACTCTGCATTCAAATCACCACTGAAATTATCAATCAAGTCATAGACCCTTAGACTCTGCTCTGGTCTACATAGGGGTCTAGGGATAACATTTGTTGACAATTCCCAACCGACAATGTTAAACCCTCTAGTAGCAAAGATTTCGCTCCCCATAAAGATCTCCAAAATGAGGATCCCATACTCTCCTAGCCTCAAGCACCGAGACTATGGGATAACATTTGGCTTCAAACACTCTATAGACCAAAGTATCACCTCCCACGTTCAGGCACTCAATTGTTTAGCGAGAAGAGCCAAGTTGAACATTTTCACATCTTTGAAGCCAAACCTCCTAGCCCCTTTGGGAGACATAACTGGTCCCAGGCTTTACAGTCATACTTTTGCTTGAGGATGAATTTCCCCGCCAAAATCTTCCAATTGAGCAGTGGATTTCATCAATAAGGCCGCTAGGTAGCTGAAATATACTCATCACATAAGCAGGAATAGCCTGTGCTACTGCTTTGATCAACACCTCATTCTGCAGCTTGGATCAGAGTTTTTCTTTCCAACTCTGAAGCTTCTTCCAAAACCGCTCCATTAAGCATGCAAATATAATCTTGTTCGATTTGCTGATGATAGTGGAAATGCCTAAATATTTTTCATGACAATCTACCTTCGTAAAACCCAAAGCTCTATCGATTTGCTCTGTAACTTCCCTCTTTGAATTTTTCCTAAAGATAATGTTAAACTCATCAAAATTGACTCAGTGCCCCGATACTCTTTTGTATTGGCTGATTATTTCAGCTAACTTCAAGCATTCCTATAAGTTCGCTCTGATAAATAGGATATTGCCATCCGTAAAAATAAAAATAAAAATAAGTGGGATATTTTAGGAGCCAATCTACAAATTGCCATGCCATAAATATGCCATTTACTATCTCCTTTGTAAGGAGCAAAGAGAAATCTTCAACGCACAGTAAGAAGAGATAAGGAGAGTCTCATCGTCTCAATCATTGCTTTGGTCAAACCATAACACTTTGCTGACCGTTAATGAGGAACTCTATAGTTATTGATGAGATGCGTATAAAGATAAGATTAACCATCTTTCTCTAAAGTCCATTCTCCTCATAGTAGCCACTAAGAAACTCCATTCGATTTGATCATAGGCCTTACTGATATCAAGTTTAAGAAGACAAGCACTTTTTTACCCTTACTCCTCTTTAGATAGTGAAAGATCTCAAAAGCCGCAAATGCATTGTAGATGATGAGACTGCTAGGTACAAATGCACTTTGAGTCTTAGAGATGGCCTTCAAATGTAAGGGCTTTAACCTATTCGCCATTGTCTTAGAAAAAATCCTATCTAAGACATAACACAGTGCAATAGGCAGGAATTGAGAAATAGTTTTCAGGCCCTTGACTTTTGGCACTAGGACGACATTTGTCTTTTGGACCTCCTCTAGAGATGACTTACCTTGCCATGCTCTTCGAACAAACTCACACACATCTGTCCCCGTAACATCCTAAAGTCTTTGATAGAAGATATCATGGAACCTGTCCAGCCCAGGGGGCTTTAGTTGGATGCATGTCAAAGAGGGCTTTCCGAATCTCGTCATCATTTGGCACTCTTTAATTTCTAGTTCACCTCTCGTTTGCTCATCAATGCACTATGTCATACCATGCAAGGCATGCTCAATATTAGTGGATTCGCTTGAAGCGAATGGCTCTTAAAAATAAGAGGTAATAATTTGTTTGACTTCCTCAGTCTTGCTTCTCCATATACCTTCATCATCTTTTAATCCCTTAATAAATTCCGCCTTCTCCTAGCATTAACTTTATAGTTAAAGTAAGTTGTATTTTGATCACCATCACAAAATTCATTTGCTCTGGCCCATTGGTAAGCTTGAGACCCCTGTTCTCTCTTTAGGTCATTGAGCTTGGTAAGTAACTGCTTGCACCCCTGAAGCAGATATGCTAAAGGTGGGCTTCGTTGGACCTTTATGAGGGCTTTCTCAGTTTCTCAGATCTCTCTCTTAATATTCCCAAATTCCTTGCCTCCCCAAAACATAAGTTTATTCCCACATTCTATTACTTTGCTGCAAATGTTGCCTCCCGGATTAGCTTACCACATCTCAGAGGCGGTATTACAGCACTCGTCCTTGGAAAGCCATAATGCCTCAAATTTAAAACGTTTGTCCGTCTCACCCAATAGCATGTCTTTTCAATCTCAAGCAAGACAGCGCATTGACCGGACCTATAGCGGGGGAATCGGGAAACCTTGTAGTATGGAAAGGGTCATGTTGAATTTAGGAGTACTTACACACAAGAGGGGGGGTGAATTGTGGTGTTCGATTTTCGCGTATTTACTGACAAACACCTTCCTGATTGCAAACGTTGTTCTTGAATTACAAACAACCTCCCAACTTGTTTGCAACAGATGTTTTCAATTTGCACAAAGGCGAAAATCAACAAGATAAATGCGGAAATTAAGCACACACAATTTTTACGTGGAAAACACCTCTAGCCCCACTGAGGTGTGAAAAACCACGACCTACCTCGTGTAGGATTTAACCACTTTCACTATCGGGCTTCAAACGTTACAAATGCAACACACCTTGTTACAACTTGCAACCACGTAACCTTCTTCCCTAAGACAGGTTACACTACGTCCAAATCTCACCAGATTGGACACGTCCAAAGTCCACACGACTGAGGACCACTCACTCACTTTTCTGATTCAAGATCAGGGTTACAAAACACCTTACTGGGTGCTTCTGCCTTAAGCAGATGTAAGGTACAATGAAGTCCTAGTATGCCAATATCTTGAAAGCTCAACTTTAACACAACTTGTCTCGGTTTTTCTTTTCTCAAGAGTAGCTCGAAAACAACTTTTTCTCACTAGAAAAACCACTTTTTAATTCTCCCTTTTTGCGTTTGTTGTGTAAGTTTCTCATTTTTTTTTTCTCTATTTATCAATGGGAGTAAAATGCTATATTTTTATACAAAAATTCCAACGGTCAAAAACCAAGGAGAAGAGAAGAAATCAGCTAAGTTTGGCAAAGAGAAATTTTTTGCTTAGCTCAAGGAATTGTAACGGCTAAAAGATAATGTTTCCCAATATTGTAGGAATTTGATTTTGGAAGATTATCTTTGCCCAAAAATATCCGTGAGAAAATCTTTAGTATGAGTTTTTGAATTAATCACTTTCCAAAGGATAAGAGAGAGATATTTTCGGTTTTGGTAAATATTTTCCAAAATCAGTTTTGCAAATCTTCAGCTTGAATTTTGAATTAATCACTTTCCAAAGGATAAGAGAGAGATATTTTCGGTTTTGGTAAATATTTTCCAAAATCAGTTTTGCAAATCTTCAGCTTGAATTTTCATATCAAGAAGATTTTCTACACCTTAAATTGCTGTCTTGGAATTTTATCAAAATATATTAGAGCTTTTGGCCAACCAAAATAAGTTTTCCAAAGAAACCGGGTTTGGTCGTTGCAGTTCAGAAACACCCTCGTTACCCTGTTTTCAGGGTTGTTTGAACTTGGTGTTCTGAAGCAAATAGCGCAACCGATTCAAGAGTGGTTAGTTAGAGACTTTTCAAGATTGGCATATTAACAAGAGTCTAGAATAAGACCTAAATTACCAAAGACATCTTGTTGTAGATCTAGTCATCTTGTTCAAGATGAATACGCTGCCCCATCCACCTAGGCCAACCTGTTTGCTAGGTTGCTCTTGTATCGCTTGAGTTCAGAAACTGATCTTCACATTCAATCAACTCATCCAGGTGGTGTTCTTGACTTGAGCGTGAGCCATCAAAGTATGAGACCTGTTCTCAAGACTTGTTCTCAACATTCAGCAAACAAGTTAAGGCACATATTGAAAACAACATTGTATGCCTGTTTGGAGAACTTTGTTTGGAGCAACATTACTTTAGGTTTGTTATCATCAAAACTGAATAACGAATTCAACAGGTCACCATTCTTCATTGGCAAGAAAACAATCAAGGTGCTTACGAATCACTCTCCCTTCGTTATTACCAATCTGCCACCTGAAAATCTCTGTGGGAGATCCTAAGTCTTTAAGCGCGCAATATTTCACTACAGCTTGGAACTCTTTCATTTTCCTTTCATGTTTTGGTTTGCCTACACCATTATGTATGCCATATAGGATCTCATTGAAGTCACAAAAGTAGGCAAAAAGGAGTGGTGTCCTATCTTTAATATTCCGTATGAGCTCCCAAGTCATGTATTCCATTTAAGGGAGTCCATAAATCCTATCCGCGGACCACTTAGGGACACCATTATCTTTGATTTTAGCAGAGAAATAATGTTGATCATAAGATAAGATTTTTATGTCCAGATTATCCCACCAAAATCCCATCCCTCTTAACCGCACTGCACGGTGTTTTCAATTGTAGATTTAAAAGCCACAAGCGTACAACTTTCACTATAGTAATTGATGGTTGTCTCCTCACGGACGAGGATGAAATTAGGTAACTACATAAAGAAACTAATCTAGCATCATTATAAACAAATTAAAGCCATAAACAACTTCAAGTATTTCTTATAAAAAGATTTACTTCTAAATAATCACTCAGTATTCACATCTCTAATATGGCAAACTAATTATGAAGTGTCAACCAAAGTAAAAAAAGTTGCACTAGATTGAATGCACCATGACCTAAGAAGTATATGTCTATTTTTATGCTGATCACAATTCATCCTAGTTTTGTAGGTAACAATTTAGAGTTGTAGAACCATGAATACTACAGAAAAAAAACTATTACTAATGACCATGAATAAAGAGGGAAGAACAATTCAAAATCAAATGCTGAAATAAAATTCTTGCATACCCAACTCCCATGTTGATGGGTTAAATAAAAGAAAGAAATTATGGAACTCTTACTTGAACATTGTCTGGAAAAAAAAAGGAACTATGGCCTAATATTACTAATGGACATCAAAATTTCAATAAAGCATCAAAGCAGAATGCGTAAAGCACTTATTTCATTGGCCAAACAAATGTGTAATCAAGTAAAATAGCACATATTCAAGCCAATTATAGATATGAAACAAAGATAGTGGCTTTGAATATTGGTGCCTAGGTTTTTATTCACTTTTTAGACCTTTTTCTTTTTGTCTTCTTTTTTCCCATTTTTCAAGAGCTTGAAACACAACTTCAACAAACAAAAAGTTCGCATGCCAACTTAACAAAAGTGGCAAAGAGTTGACTGTAAAGTGAAAAAGGTAGGCATGAAATCACCCATATGAGACAGGGTTATTATAAAAAATCGAATCTACATCCTCAACTTGACATCTCAACATGCAACTCTATTTACATATAACTGAATAACCTGGCAATATAGGATCAAAACCACCTAAGAAAGCACACACATCCTCAAAGAAAAATAAAAATCTTTTTGAATTTTTTAGAAATTCTTAGTAAATATGTACAAATGGCCACCTCACCCCACACCAAAACTCCACAATGCCCACATTGTGGGAACTAAGCTGCCAAAAAGGAAATCACATAAGCCATAAAGCCGTAAAACTGACACGAAACCACAGGTATATACAAACTAGGATGCCGCCAAAATCAGAAACAAAACCAAAACCAAAACCAAAATCACCAAGATCAAAACCAAAATCATAAGCACAAAAGAAAGCAAACTATAAAACAAAAACAAAATCATAACCACCAAAGTAAAAACAAAGCAAAACCAAGGAGCTACTAAATACAAAACAAAACCACAAGGACCCTGAGACAAACAAAACACAAAAGAAAAGAAAAGCAAAAGACAAAACCAACAAAACAAAAAATGAAAGCCCTAACACATATTTGAAAAAATAAATGACCAATAAACAAAAACAAAGAACTAAAACGTACTAAAAAAAATAAAAATACCCAAAATAAACAAGGGGCTACTCAATAAAAATCAAACAAAACACCCATAACATAATCACAATCCTAGATATCCACAACAATTCAACCAAAAGGATTAACAAGTATTCACAAAACAAAATATGCCACGAATAGCAAAAATGCATAACACAACCAAGGGTAATCATAGCCAACTCGGCTTAACAAATCCCAAATTTCTCCTCCAGATCGATCACCCACACAATCACAATCCTAAATATTCAAAACTATGTACAAAAAGAAAGAAAACAAACGAAAAGGGAGAATAGGGAACGGGTGGAACGATCATACCAAGTTGGATATGGAATGTACGCAAACTAATGTCTCACTTAGTTGATGTCGAGGAAGTCCACGGAGCATTAGCACTTCATCTCTGCTCACAAGCTGTTACTCATCAAAACCCACTAATGCTTGTAACAACTTATCAAACATTCTGGTACATTCCTCACGGAAATGAAAGTAGTTAGAAATAGGAGGTGCAGCCTAAATAAAGTCCATAAATGGAATGCAACTCAAGGTGCTCTTGAGCTTATCAAGGCTCTTAGCTCAATCAAAAGAGAGATGTATATATATAAAATCAGGTGCACTAGTCAATGGTCTAACAATGATGTGATTATATGAATGCATAGACCATCGAGATTAGTCTGAATGACCTATATGAAATCCAACATCTCCAAAAGGGGAGCGGAGAGGACCAAGGCCAGGACAATCAAGTGAAATATGAAAATCAAAGCTCATATGATGGCCTAAAGACAAGTCCTTCACCTCAAAGTGATCCTCGAGACTCTCTATGACATTATCATTAAGAATCTGATCTAAACAAGGACTATCAAGGACAAAAGTCTCAAACTCCATAAAAGTAGACTCGGGAGGGTCTAAAAAAGGAGGGAAAATGAGGAGGAGGAAAGAAGGGGTGGGAGGTAAGGTAAGGGAAGAGTCAATAGAAATGGGATCATCAAACTCCCCGTAAGGCGTAACCTCACTAAACTCCACAACAGAAGGCTCATCAAAAGAATGCTCCTCAAAAAAGGTATCTTGTGACTTAACTAATATGCGACACTGATAATCAAAACTAGCATTAGTCTCAAATCCGTCTCCCTACTCAAGGTCTCCTAAGAGAGCCAAAGGAAGAGATGGGTCATGAGCGGTCAGACTACCCTCAGGTGGTCAATGACTGTGCTAAACTCTAGGAAGGGTGTAACTGCTAGAGGAGATGAGGAATCACTCGCTTCCTCGAGCTCATCACCATGTGCATCATCATGAAAATCATGCCCTAAGGGAATTGGTGCCTTACTCCTAACATCAAGGTCATCACAAGATATAGCCTCTGGTGTAGAAGAGCCTAAACTAAGGTTAGTCTTGAGTAAACTATGCAAGTAAAGCTCCCTATTAAACACGGTCAATGCCTCTAATATGTGTGGTCTACCAAGTAGTGGACAAGTATCAACATTATGATCAAAGGAATCATAATAATCACATGAAACAGGAACATATGGAGTATGAGAGTGCTCATAAGATATACTCACAAACTGACTCTCATATAAAGGTGTAACATGCATAACATAAGGGTTGGGAATGGGGTGACTAAAGATCTCTTTAGCATTGTCATCCTCCCGAGTCTCATGAGCCAAATATTCAAAGAAATTCCAAATTTCATAGGGAGTCTTAGTAAACAAATATCCCAAACCTCTGGGGTACATAGTCTCAACATGATCTCAATATTCATCATTAAGACCCTCAAAGATTACTTAGCAAATATCCCATTTTTGAAAATATCGATCAACACATTGAGCACGAAAATCATCCAATCCACTCAAGTATTGCCAAAATATTTCATGCTCAAATTTAGGAAAATACAAAATTGCCATTTGTTTTCGCAACTTTTCAAAATTTTACAATTTTTAAGGGTTTCCAAAATTTTTCCATTTTTTTCAATTTTGGAATTTTTTATTTTTTTAAGTTTTTTGGATTTTTCTAGAAATAAATTAGATTAAGTCACTACTAATGATGAAATAAACAAAGAAAAACAAAACATGTACAACTAATAAGAAAGTAGCACAAAAAATGCGAAGGTGAACTAATCTCGTGCTATCATTCCTGGCAATGGCGCCAAAAACTTGTACGATATTTTCGAATGTAAATTTACAAACCACAAGCGTAAAACTTTTCACAGTAGTACTTGAGGATAGTCTCCTCAAGGACGAGCATGAAGTTAGGTCACTAACTAGGAAAAGAAGCTAATCTAGCATCATTCTGAACTAATTAATGCCATAAACAACTTCATCTATTGCTTATAAATAGATTTACTTCTAAATAATCACTAATCATTCGCATCTCTGATATGGCAAACTAGTTACGAAGTGTCAACCAAAATAACAAAAGTAGCATAAGATTGAATGTATCATGACCTAAGAAGTCTGTGTATATTTTATGTTCATCATAATTCATCCTACTTTTGGAGATGACAATTTAGAGTTGTAGAATCATGAATACTACACAAAACAAACTATTACTAATAACCATGAATAAAGAGGGAAGAACAATTCAAAATCAAATGTTGAAATAAAATTCTTACATCCTGGCTCTCATGATCATAAATCACATAAAAGAAAGCAATTATGGAGAGATACTAGGAATGGAAAGTACCCTTAATTGAGCATTGTATGGAAAAAAGAGGAATTATGGCCTAATATTACGAATGGAATACAAAATTCCAACAAAGCATCATATCATTACATTGATTCTACTGAAGAGGAGCAAGTAGACTGAAAGTACCTTGGCTTTCTTGCTCCAAAACTTAGCTCGGATGAATTACCCACCATTAACTGTGGGTTCACGAGCACAAAGCAAAAAACCAAAAAACTGAGTACCTAAGATCGATCAAATAAAGGAGATAGCAAGGAAATTAAAAATAGAATAGAAGCAAGGAAGGGGATTTTAAAATCAGTAAAGACAACCCAAAAATGAGCTCCAAGGCTCATTAAAAAAGGTAGAAATGACATTAACGCGACCTCTAGTTTCCGATCATATTAGACAGCAAATTTGAATCCATTTTTTCAAGCAAATTCAAGCATAAATTGCGAAATCAATACAAATGCAATGAATTCTAGCTAGAAAACGAAAGATTCTTAGCCTAATGACATAAAATTACCACTAAAACTCCAATCTGAAATTGCAAAATAGAGGAGAAATTTAGATAAACTAAACCTCAACCTATCTAAAACTAAATTAAAATTCAGAATGAAGAACCTAAAACCCTAGATTAAACCTAGGAACCTCTATTTGCCGCTACTTGCTTGCTTTATACTCGGCCCGTTTCGTAGAACTCGGCCCTTGATTGCAACCTTGATGTGGATGCTGAAGATGGTGCAAGGCAATTTTGTGCTGGTATGCGATGGAGTGGTGGAGTGGTCTGGTGTTGTGGGCATATGTTGATGAAGGTGGATGAAGATAGTGGAGTGTTGGTTCGATTTCAAGAGAGAAAGAGATGAGTTCAGAGAGTGATCGAGATATGGAGGGTTCTATCATGTTATTGATGAGCGAGTGAGGAGAGAGAATGGGGAATAAGAGGGGGGAAAGAGCACGTTAGAGGCACAGGACATGCTAGGTTTTTCTTTTTGTTTTTGAGTTTTGCTTTATCTTGCTTCTTCTTCTAGTTTTTTGGGTCAATAGAAGGAGTGGGCTTGACTGATATGGGCCAATTCATGTGGAAGCTGGGCCTGAAATCTCAATCCAGGGTTTTCATGTTATTTGTCCAATTTTTATGATTTTTCATCACATACAAAAATAAAATAAATTCAAATAAAAATGAAAATGTAATAATTGTCTCGAGCACATATTAGGTATAAAGGTATTGTAAAAAGATCTTATTTTTAGTGCAAACAAATGTCCCCACACCTAGATTTTTCTCATCCTCGAGCAAAAAAAAAAAAATATAAAGCAATTGTACCATGGATATAGATGTCGAGAAACCAAAGCATGAAGTTATGCAGGATGCTAAGTCAGAGCCTCTAAATTTAAATCAACGAAGCATAAATGTAGCCCTTGAGAAGGGTGAACTTCATTAACATATCTTGTATTGTCACTTTACATTCAATTCTATTTATAATCTTCAAGCACCTCTAAATCTGTCTATTTATTGTTTCTAAATGAACACTAAAGCTGCAATTGCTTCAAATACTTCGTTGATTCAAATTTAGAGGCTCTGACTTAGCGTCTTCCACAACTTCATACTTTGGTTTCTCGAGATCTATACTCATGGTACAATTGCTTTGTATAATTTAGTTTTTTAGATAATGCGTTTTCGATTAAAGAATGTGAGTGCTACCTACCGAAGGCTAATGAATAAGTTGTCCTAAAAGTAGATTAGTTGGAACATTTATGTCAATATAAATGGCATGCTAGTGAAGTCCAAAGCACATGAGTGGAGCATCCGTATGACCTTAGGTAGATGTTCAATACTCTCAAGATATTTAAGAAGTGTGCCTTTAGGGTAAGATTTGGCAAGTTCTTATGTTCATAATAAATGAAAGGGGCATAGAAGCAAGTCCAGAAAGACTTGAATGCCATCTGTAAATACAAAACCCAGAGACAATTAGGTATATCCAACTGCTCAAAGGATGGATTAAGTTTTAAGAAGATTCATCTTGAATTAAGCACAAAATCATTTGTCATTCTTCAGGTTTATAATATTGTCAAGAAATATGAGTGGACTGAGGAGGCAAATCAAGTAGCTTAAGGAACACATAGTGAGGATCCAACCACGCCCAAGGCCAACTCTAGAGGAGGCATGATTCATGTATCTCTTAGCATTAGATACAATAGTATGTATAATTTTGCTTAGAGAGGAAGAAAAAAGGTCGATCCCATTGCACTTGGTTAGTTGTACTTTTTACTTAGACTTGAGCTTAACTATGCCAACATCGAAAACATGGCCCCATCACTGGTTACGACAGCCAGAAAGCATGACCCACACTTTGACACACATATTATGAAGGTCCTTATATATCAACTACTAAACAAAACGTATGAAAAAGTAAAGTTGTTCATGAAGGATGCTACTTGGAGGACTAAAACTGACTAGGTTTTAATAGATTATAAGTCTTGAACAGTAGCTCAGCAAAATGTGCCTTCAAGGACGAAGGTTTGATCCTTAAGATTAGTTACAGAATAATTTATGCAGATGGCTCATCCACACTGAAGTGCTTAAGGGCATGGGTCATCATTATAACTCCGAAAGGAGAGGATTTTGAGTATGCCTTCATATTTGCGTTCACTTCAAAAACAATGAGGCTGAGGACAAATCCATCATAGTAGCATTGCAGATTTGAAAGAACCTAACAAAACTCCAACAATGCCTACAAAATTTTAAACTTTTTAAGATCACTCTTGTAACAAAATCTGCAAAATATTAAGCTAATGCATTTAGCACATTGGGAAGTTCCTCAAAACATACTCACCAAGATCACTTTTGTGAACAAGTGATAAGGAATTAGAGCATAGAGCATTAAAAAGTATATGTCACAAACAAGGTAGATATCCGAATGACTTAATTAATAGAATACTTAAAGTAACAAAACTTTCGAATGACTCGGACTGAGACGAAGTTGCTAAAAAGAGAGTAATGTGGTGGTCTTGTAGCTTATGTAAGGGATGGAATCCTACTAGAGAAAGCATTGAAAGCAAACTCTTATTGGCTAACAATTCTAAAGGATGCAATAACATATATCACAAAGTCCGAGTAGTCTCAAAAGTTTTACCCCGAGATTTAAGTATAGGCAATTTGTCTCTCCTTAGTATTAAAAAAACCCTCTGAAAGGGAGGGGTGTACACATACTGGGACCTTTTTCACTCAGAACCCCTCAGACAAAGTTCCTAGTCATAGCCATCGACTAGTTTATCAAATAGGTTGGAGTAGGCTAGGGGCCATTATCATGGAGCATACGGCAAAAGATTTCATATGGACAAATATCATAACAAGATATAGATCACCAACCAATGTAATTGTGGTCAATGGAAGAAAATTATTGCAAGGAATTTGGAGATGCCACGAAGAACTTGGAATCATAGTATATAATACAATTATATTCGGATTTCAAGAAAATGCACAAGTTGAAACTGCAAACAAACTGGTCTTACAATGCTTGAGGAAGAAGGCATAGTATGTAAAGAATGTTTGAGCAGAGGCACTTGTTGGAATCTTCCGGCGAACAAGGACAACAACTAAGAGCTCCAGAAGATACACTCCATTCATGGTAATTAGGACATAGTCCCTTAGTAGTGACTTATATAATTGAGGCATTCACTCCAGAGGGGATAGGAGTCATGAGTCTAAAAAATTGAGATTTATGACCCTGAGATCAAGGAGGAGATATAAAAATAAGGCCCAGATCTATTACATGAGGTTGAAAGATCAAGCTATTATCAAAGAAGAATTGTGCAAGGCTGGGATATCAAGAACTTATAACATAAGGAAGCAATACTCGCCAATCAGGCTAGGAAAGATTAAACTAGGAAGGTGGTTACCATATACATCAAGAGTTACCCTAGTACTTGTAAGCTTCTTCTAATAGTGGGCAAAGAGGCAGGAGACACATGGAAAATATTCAACCATAGGCATTTTTATGTTTATGTCTTTCTGGCAATTGGTCAAGTTTAATTTTAGTAGGTTTGGTTTAATTTTAGTATTAGCTTTGTACTAATGGCTCATTTGGTTAGTTGTAATCAAAGATGTGATTTAATTGAAATAGCAAACTTGATTACATTACCATATGTGGTTAGCTAAAGATCTATGTAATCAAAATTACCATGTAATGAAAATAACATAGAAGGTTGTAATAGAGATAACGTAGTCCTCCACTAAACCATGATTATTGCATTCCTCAATACAATCAAAATTCAACCCAAAAATCAAAACCTAATACCACTGTCGTGAGAAGAGACAGAGAGCCCATGTTATTTCCTATAAGAGTCAATCCATCACTGTCAAAGCCTCTTTCTCTCTTTCTGTTTCCCTTTTTTCTTTCTCCTTTTATTCTCTATTATTGATGATGTCATTCTGACCCCAACTTCTCTACTAGTTTGCTTTTATTATTGCTCAATTAAAGCTTACAACATCATAATCATCATCTACTTCATCATCATTACTATCCTTTTCATCACCGTTGGCATTCACACCAACATTAGTTATCTTTAGCTCTACTGTGCTTGTCCCCTCTATTTTTACAAATTATTTAAACTTCTCATTAGTATTGAAATTGTACATGAATGTGTATAAATCAATTGAGAAGTACACTGTGGAGTAGTTTTTGGTTGTTATGGTTAATTACTGTTTTGATTGAGTGAATGGGGTTACATTTGGATCTGGAAAGTAGGTTGATTTGGTTTAACTTCTTAACTTGTGTGGTTCTTATATATTTTGTTTGCTTTTTTTATTGTGGTTTTTTAGCTCTAATTTGGCGGAATAATTTTTGTGAAGATATTGTGCCAAATGTTTTGAGATTGTTCCTAAGGAGTCTAATATTCACCCTAGCTTGTTTAAACTAGTCTCTCTATTTCTAGTAATTATGTATTACAAGTGTTCTTTAATCATATCATGTATAATTATGATGAGAATATTGCCAACCCAATAAGAAATAACTTTAAGTCAAGACGTTGGATGCCAAATTGATTTCATTATATACTAAATAAACCAAAGACTGCAATGGAATGATGATTACATTACGTAATGCAATTACTTTATGACTAACCAAACATGGAAATTCAATCAACATTGCATTGTATTTCATTTCCATTACATTGTTGATTGCATTACAACTTGATTACATTAGATTGAACCAAACACCATTTAAGAGTAAGAACCTTATTATGCTTCAGTAGTCTATTTCTTCAGAAGCTTGAAATTGCATGCAACTTTGGGTTGAACATTGTGTACAAGTAATTGTACGCCTCATAATAAATTATTAATCATGTATCACAAGTCTTAAGAAAGGAGAAATATGGAAATTTTGACAAATAAGGACCTAAGACACTAGGAAATTCATGGAAACTTTATGAACAAAGGAAACTATATAAAGAAAAAAAAAACTATCAAATCCCTAAAAAGTAAAACAGATGGCATATAGGAGATAGGAGACATGAAAACTACTCAATTCTCCTTTTGTTAGATTTGTGAACCTTAACACTACCTTTTCTATAGGCTTCACTTATTATATTTGGAAGCCTACTCTCAAGTGCCTCAAAGATAGCCTCATGTATAACTTGAGGGTGCTAAAAATAAGACTTGTTCTCCTTTCTTTACTCCTCCTTAAGAGTCAAGATCTTTGTTGGCCTTAATAAAGAGCGTACTTAGAAACAACCTCCAACTTGGTTTTTTGATCCATCAAACCAGCAAGAGGAGCCACTGACCCATTAAGAACAAGAATCTCAAGCCACAATTGGGGGAGTTATGTTTGAGCTTGATGAGACCAACAATAATAAAAGAGTTAGACTAGGAGGACGCAATCTTCTTGATAAGTGCCCACTTTGCATAGGATGTTTTGGGAGGTTGTACTTGCATTTTTTGAGTAAACGTGCATTTTTAGTTAAATTTTGCCCCTTTTACTTTATACTCTAGTTTGATACTGTTGATTGAAATTTTGCATATTCTAGTTAAGAGATCCCAAATATGCATACAAAACAAATGGAGAAGAAGTAGGAGGCTGAGAACATACCAAGATTGTACTTGACCTAGCCCTAAATAGCCTAGAATTGATCTAAATTGAATCTGTAAGAAAGGAACATAGTTGGGTCCTTGGGCCACTTGGTCTTGCTTAGCAGCAGAGCAAGATTTGCAGAGTTTTGGAGGTTCAGAGGCTATCACGTCTAGATCGTGACAAAGAGACGAATCGTGGTGGTCCCCAAGGTCTATCATGGTGGGACTATATGATGGTGGTTTCCTAGTTTCTTCATGGCTATTCATTTTCCAAGAGGTTTTATGGTTTGGCTAGTGCATTTTCCATAATAAAAGTCGACTTTTAGTCTCATTCCTTATCAATCCACCGTGTATATTAGGGTTAGACTTCATTATTGTAAGGGACAATGAGTAGAAGTTGAATATTTATACGGAAGCAAGTTCAGATTTGGAAACGACAGATTTAAGCACGTATTCGAACTGAGCAATTCTTTCTTTTCTCTTCCCTTTTCTCCATTATATTTATCACTTAATTCATGTTAATTTCTATTTTTAAATCTTAGGACCGAGGTTGAACTTGTGATTGAATGTGTTTGTGAATTGATTGTTTGATGTACTTTTAAATTGTGGAGTTCATCTCATCAATAGTTGTAGTTTGAATTGCTTGTAAGAAGTTTGATCACCTTCTTGCTTGTATTAGGTGTTGGTGAAGTATTAAAAGGTAAAATCTAATGTTGGAGTCACCATGTTTGACTTGTTTGTGTAATATCTTAAATGACATAAAAATGTAATTTCATGCCTAATGAACCTAAAATAACCAAAAATCCATGAGAATTGATGATTGACTTGATTTATCCATTTCACTAGGCCTTAGAAGAGTGTTGTGATACCTCAATTGGCGGTCTTAATATTTCCTAATTTAAAAAAAAGTGTTGGATCTATTCTTTAAACTGGTTAATGGCATAATATAATAATTCCTTAAATTTTTAATCCATTCGATTATGTAGTAGATTAGTTCGATTTCATTCTCATATTTTGATCTGGTTAGCCTATTTTTAGGGAATAAAGCCTAGTAGATTGGCTAGTCCTTATGAGATTACTACGTTATCAGCCATTTGGTGTTGTTGTTAAGGATAGGTATCGAATATTTGGTTTTTCTTCATAGATTTGACTCAAAATCCTGTTTAGTTTTCAAAAAACATTTCAACCCAAAACAAAAACAATGACGATTTTTCATTTCTCCCAATTCGAGCATGAGTTGTTTTGGGGTCACTTTAAATGATTAAGTGGTTTTCTTGTCCTCTATGGTTATTCTATGGGTAATAGGGAAAATTTTCACACTATTGATGAGGGTGTGAATAGTGAAACTCATGCTTTTTTAGAGTATTGGAGTTTTCATGGTATAAAAGTTGATGATGCACAATTTTTGCTTAAGTGGCTTGCTTGGGATTCATTCAAATTTGAAAAGGCCACTCCAGCCTCTGGGTGTTCTTTCCTTAAGTCTTGTGTTTTTAATGCTAGATCATATTACTTGGTGCAATGTGTCGTACCTCTTTGGTGTGATATGTGTAACTTTTCTAATCATGACATAAATTTGCATCTTGATTATGCGTGTTATATTTAACCTAACTTTGCATTACCGAGGCACAATACAAATGTTGTCTTGACCTTTCCTAATCGATCAATCCCTTTGGCTTAGTCATGGCAGGTGAGCCTATTGGGATTGATGAGCGGTTAAAAGCTTATGATGATTTTTGTGCTGGGTCAGAAGATAATTATGTTAAGGTGCATTTTAGTCTTATGCTTAATTATCATGTCTTTCTCAAACCTTTTAACTCATGCCATATTCTCCTCCTTAGTTCACCACCCTTCCCTTCCCCTAGGTATTACCTTGATATGCCCATTGATAATCCTAAGATTTGTTGCGCAAATATTGATCTAGGCTATATTGATAATGCATTTGTTATGCTTGGTGGGCCTATTAGTAATTTTGTGTCTCAGGTTACTTTTGAGGGTATGATCCCTCCATTGACCCTTATTATGTGCACCTGAAGGACTTAATTAGGAAAATTATGTGGGCTACATTACCTAATCCTTCCTATGATTTTTGTAAGGCCTTTAATGGCGTTAAGAGGAAACTTATTATCTTTGATGTGATTTTTTAATTTCTTCTTTCCTTCTGTTTTCTAAATCATGGTCATAGAAGTTTGGCAAGCCCCTGTATGTTTTTACGAACTCCAATGTGGGGATAACAGTCTTGAGTTTGAGGTGGAGTGGTTGATGCTCGATGTGCCCTGTTTAGAAGGAGATCTTAGTTTAGGTGCACACAACACCTAAGTAGGTGAGATTGTTCTCTTTTCTTTCCTCTTTTCCTTGTCCTCATTTATTTCCTTTTGGTGATGCTTTGTCTAAGCATGGGAAAAGGGTTGTTTTCATGTTTTTCATTTTGAATTTTTAGTTTGTCTACTAGTTACTACATGTAGTTTTATGTTGCCTTTCGATTGCTCTAGTGTGTTACATTTAGTTACATTTAGGTTTGCATATAGGATTGCATGTAGGGATCATGAGGATTGGACTAAGATACCTCTAATGATTCTTTTGTTGGGCATGATGATCTTTATGATCATGATTAACTTTTGATGTGTAATGCCTTTGTTGTTAAAATTTATGAAGGTTTAGAGAATGTCTACTATCTTAACCGCTTTTCTTAATCGGGAATTATGTCACACCTTAGAGTCCGGAGCAATGGTGTTAATATGTGTGCTTCATTTCATTACTTATATGATGTTGTCTAAATATCATGTGAGATCTTAAGCCTTATTTGGACTAATTAATAATTCTTAGTCTCATGTTCTTTCATGTGTATGATCTTCCATACTGCATCTCTAGACTTACCCAAACTGTTGTTCAAAACCATATTGGCATATGTATATTTGATGATGTAATAGAGGCTATTCTTTCTCTATTCATTTTAGTTGCATTGCTAGATAACCTACCTTATGTTATGTGTTTATCCCCTTTGTTAGACCCTTTAACCTTATGTCTTTCTTTGTTATGAACCCTTGATGTAGCCCCTTTGCCACACACTTATCTCTATCTTTACGCCAAGTCTGTGAAGCTCTATATCATATATGCAGGGATAGTTTTAGGGGTGTTTGCAGCGACTTTTATTTGGCAACTTGTTAAGGGGATGATGACATTATAGATTTAGAGTGCTCCCTTTGTTGATATGGGTTGTGCATATCAATAAATTTGGTTATAAGTTGACAATTATGTGTCTTATGCCTTTCACTAGTTGATTTTCTTGTTTCACTCTCAAAAATTTTTTTTTAAAACAAATCAAAAAAAGAAGAAAAGCAATTCCAAACAAAAATCGAACAATTGATTGGCGTTGGTATCTTGTATATAGCTTGTGTTCTTCATTATGTTAACTCATTTCCCACTTGATTCATAGGGCGTACACGTATTGTACCGCTGGGGTTTGGAGTGTGCATGTATTTTATGATTTAGTGGTCCACATTATCTAAATTTATTTGTCCACCTCTTTCTCTTAAACCTTTAGCCCATGTGATAACCCATATGAAGCCCTCTCGATTATCAAGTTCTATCACTTCATTTAGCTCTTCTCAATTCCATATGCTTGCATGATGTGCTCCTAACTATTTTGGAGTTATCATGTTTTATGTCACGCTCGTGGTTGTAAACATTTCTGAAACCTTCATTTCTCTTGTTCTCGAAATGTTTTATGTAATATTGGGTTTACTATTGATTGTCACTTTGCTAGTGATGTGGCATCAATTGCTTATCTTGGGGAAGTTTTGATCCCTGAGCATTATCCCCTCGTTAGTTTTATCTAGTGTTTTCTTGAGAACAAGTAATAATTCAAGCATGAGGGAGTGATAAGTTCCTAATTGGGCTTTTAGTAGGCTGTGCTTGCATTTTTGGGATGAGTGTGCATTTTTAGTGATTTTGCTCCCATTTTTTGCTTCCATTTTTTGCTTTTATAGTCAAGTTTTGTATTGTTTTGTTAAACTTTTGCATATTCTAGCTAAAAAAACCAGAGCATGCCTACAAAATAGATGGAGAAAAAGTAAGAGGCCATGATTTTGCTTTAATCGACCACAAATAGCATAGGAATGACATGAACTGATTGTGCAAGAAAGGAGCCTAACTGGGTTGTGACTAAGTCCAGTTCAGAAGTAGAGCATGATTAATAGAATTATCGAGTTTTACGTGGTACAGGCCACCATGGCCAGGTCGTGGTAGGGGCCATCGGTTGTGGTGGTCCTCATAGTTTGTCTAACCATAAGCAGTCTAGAACTGACATGAACTAGTTGTGTAAGAAAGATATGGCCGAAGAGGCGCATACTTAGATTATTTTAGGAAGACCCTTCTTGGCCACTTTTGGTTGCAAGACAGATGTAAAAGAGGGGCAGTTAACTTTTGATGCAGGGACGTGTCATGTTGAGTTTATCTTCTTTCAAGATCGAATTGTTTCCCCTACTTCATTGCTCTGATGTGGTGCCCATTTCTTATGAGATTGAGATTGATGATCTTTGGTGTTGTACTGAGCCTCCTATGTCTGATTGGATTTCTACTATGGGTCTTGACCTTGACTATGTTAAGGTGGTGTTTGCTGACCCTGTATCACCTAGTATAACCAAGGACGGGCCCTCAGCTTTTAATGAAGGTTCTTCGAGTGCCTATTGCAGGTTTGCTCAGTTGGTTAAGTATTTCCCTTCTGTAGAAGGAATTAAGTTTAGCAATGACCTGTTTGATAGGGCATACTCCCAGATTGTTTTATATATGGATCTCGCTATTTGGCGCAACCTAATGATGAAGAAGGACCTCCTAGTATTTGAGGTAGTACCTTCTAGTGCAAAAGTTTGACTTCGAGGTCCGTGATAAAGGAAAGTCGGGAGTTATAGGGGAACCCATTGATAAGCCCATTGTCCACAGTCTTATAGATCCTAAGCCCTTGTAGAAGTAATGTTCGAGTTCCCAACCCTAAAAGAGCACTTCTTAGGAGGCAACCCAAGTTTTTTCCTTTATTAAGTTTTTATGTGATTGTATATAGTGCATTTCTTATTTAGAAAACAAAAGGAAAAAAGGAGCAAACAAACAATTATAAAAAAAAAATCATCAATAAAAAGAGTAAAGACATAGAGGAAAAATAAGGGAAAAAGGAAAAATCATCAGAAAATAATAAGAGAGGTTTTAGAAGCTCCAGACAACAACTATCATGAACCCCTAGTGGTGTCTAACTTGGTCTATGGAGCCTTTGCCAGAAATTCCCGAAAACAATTGAGACAGAGCTCACCACGGAGGGTCCATAGTGAACCCCACGGTTTATAGTGAGTCTCTTTGTCCCCGATCAAGGGTTTTTCATGCCCTTTGACCCAAAAACATTCATTCATCTTCAACCCCTCGACACGCTCTCTCTCTAAACTCTCACTTTCTCTATCTACAAACTCCATAACCATCCACTTTCACACCTTCGGTTTTTCACTCAAATTCCATCGAATTTCTTCCCTTTCTTCTTATTTTCTTCACTTTCACTTCAGATCTCCTTCAAATTTCTCTTTTCTTCCCTTCTATCTCTCACATTCTACCCATTTTTGTAACCAAACCTTCAACCACCCAACTTCACCTTACATTCTTCCAAATTTTCTCATTTTCTTAACCTTCATTTTCATAAATTTTTCATTTTCCACCATTGTTCTTCCCATTTCTACTTATTTAGTATTTAGAGTGTCTATTCTCCATAAGCATGACTCCTAAGAAGCAAGCAAGAACTATTGAAGAGGTGGGGACCATAATGCGCATGCCGAACCACCTGAACCTCAACCAATGCGAGAAACCTAGGTAATATTCCTAACCTCGTTGGCTTGTTACTCGCTATTGTTACTCGTTATTATGATGAGGAGTTGTTAACCCAATTGGGTTTGTTGGATGAGCTTCGTTGGTTGTTTGTTCAGGGAGGTATGGGTTAATTTTTAGTGATTAAGGACCGCACTTATCGTGACCTCCCTCTTGAGTTTTTAAGTACATTACATGCGGAGGTCACAAGTGGCCCTTGTTGTCAAGAAGGATACATTTTCTTCTATCTCAATAGGAAGTTTTATTAGATAAATTTGAGTGTCTTTAATAGTATATTTGGCTTTCCATCAAGTATGGACATGCCTCATCACTATGTCCCCAAAGACTTTAACCCGAATGCTTATTTGAATTATATTTCTGGGGATTATTGTATGATACAAGCAATTCCGAAGGCATTGTTATTAGAAACCCCTTCATTTGAGCAGCCCGGGGATTGCTTGCTTGTTGTCTGTTTGCTAAGGAGGATAATTTGAATATGCCTCTCCTATCTGAATTATATTTCTTATAGTATGCTCCAAGGTGACCTCCTTCATCCAAGTTTTTTCTTGGTTAGTCAATTACATAGTGCGACCACTAGTTCCGTATAGAGAATTGTGATTGGGGCCCTCATTACCCCCATTGGTAGGTATGTTAGTATTGACCCGAGCCCCAACAATAGAGTTCCTGGTTTTGAGCAGTTGAACTTAGCTGCTTTTGAACAAATGAAGTTTTGTAAGGTGGAGGCTGGGCATGTTTGCTGGATTTATCCTGGGAGCTGTCTCATGCCTCTCCTTAACATTGACCGAACCACTTTCTTGAACCAAGCCAATCTTTATTTTTTATCGGGTCATGAAGAGTTGGTACGACCTGGACCGCCTCCTCCCCCTCCACACCTAAGGGCTTCTAGTTCATCCCAGTCGTCCTCCTCTGATTTTACTAATTTGCATGCTACCCTTCAATCCATTTAGGAGGAGTAAGCATCCCTCTAAGCTTATATTCAAACTAAGCATACCATACTCTGTGACCTTGTTCAGGAGTGGCATGATGAGCTTCATCGGATGATTGCTTCCCAGAACCAATATTTTCAAGACTTTAGGGCTTATTTGGAGACTTGGCGTGGTTGACATATTTCTCAAACCCACCCTACTTCTTCTCCCTCTACTCCTCCTTTTTAGTTTCTTCCTTTTTTCCCCCATTGATTCTTATGTCCTTCCATTAAAGACAATGCTTTCTCCAAGTGTGGGGGACTTGTGCGTGACTATGTGCATGTGATGTGGATGTGTGAATAGTTTGCATTTTACGTCATGCATTTAGGATTAGTATGCATTTTAGTTGATCATTTACTCTTTCTTTCTATTTTAGGTTTCTTTTCTCGGTTTTAGTGTGTTATTTTGGTATTTTCACTTTTTTTGTTGGATCTTAGGTTTAGCATGAAAAAAATGAAATGAAAAAAAAACATGAAAAAGAAACAACAACAAATAAAAAAAACAAAAAAGCAGTAAAGATTCTACAATGATGAGTCTTTATACTAAGTACTGTTCTTTAGCTTATTTTGGCCCTTTTGTTGTGCTTATTTGTGAATAAATGTTTGGTTATAAGTTTTTGAAATCTTCCTCATGTTTTGACCGTCACGTTGACTGTGATTCGATTACCTAATGTTTCTTTGCATAAATATTTGGCACATGAGATCTAATGAGCTAGTTGAGCCTACGCAGTTCTCTTGTGAGATTTTGAGACTGATTGGACTAATTCATCATTTTAGTCTCATTTTCTTTTCCTGTATGGCTCTTCCTAGATTTTAAATCTTGACAACTTACTTTGACTCTTGTTCAAGATCACATTTAGCATACACATTTAGGCAATATGATTGAGGCATTCTTTGAATTCATGGGCTACATTGACCAAATAGCCACCCTTGTAATATGATCCCTTGCTACTCCCTTTGAGCCTTAACTTCTTTTTTTGATCCAAACCTATAATACGATCCTTGGGTAAATACATGTCTCACCCTTTAGCCAAGACTATAGAGTTCCATTAGTGTTGGGAGGAGTTTATGGATAATAATGTTTTTGTTCGGTGTGGTTTGTTTGGATGTGATACGAGATTTTTGTGCAGTATTTCCCTTGTTATCAGTCGGGCTAAATTTTTTGTGTCTTAGAAAGTGTTGAAAATTCCACAATTTCTATTGCCATAATCCTTCTCTTCGAAAAAAGAGACACAACAAAGAAGAAAAAAGGAAAAAATAATGCAAAAAAGAAATGTTACATATATATAAAAAAAGAAAGAAAGTAATACAAGGATTTGGCATTGATTTCATATAAGATATACTTCAACACTTTCTCTCATTTTTGACCAACTATGGTTATTTTGGTGTCTTTTTTTTTTAGATGTATCGATGTGAGGAGTATTTTTGTGAAAAGTTGGGCAATGATGATTTAAGCTCACAGTCTTTTTCTTTGCCCGTAGCCTCATTGCAACCCTATCAAAGTCCTCATGATTGCCTAGTGTGTTTTGCAGTTTAGTGGTGGCGAATTGGAGATTTTTAGCAAGCTTATGGTAGATTTGATTCTTTGGAATGAGACTTGAGAGAACCGCACTATACATTAAACACGAGTGATGAGTACTTCATTACTAAAGTGAGGGTATGCCAATTCTTTTAGCTCTACCTATTATATGTGCCAATATGACTGTTTAAGTTGATTTGGGTGATCCATTCAAGATTTGAAGCGACGCTACTTGCTCTTATTTCAAAAACTTCATTCTTTTATCTGTTTTGCATGGTTTTCAATCACTTTTGGGCTACTTATTAGGTTGATTTGGCTACTCATGTTGCTGCTATTGTTTACTTGATGAGGTTCTTCATCAAAGCTTTGTTTCGTAGTTGCTTGGGGAAAAGAAACGGTTCAAACATTGGGGAGTTTGATAAGTGATTAGAGTTTACTTCGTTTTGGGGTCATTTTGTTGCTTTTTAGGGAGATTTATGAACTTTGTGTCATAGTCTACACTCCTGTTCCCGTTTTACGCTTAGGTATGGTTCTTTTCTTTATTTTATAGGTTTTGGGACCTTTTTGCCTCGATTTTGACCCCCAATTGAACATGATTTGACTGCTGACAGATGCCCCCAAGTCTCCATGCCTGTAGAGGAAAAGAAAAGTCAAAGAGTTTTGCGACAGAGGTAACTATGGACACTTCGTGGTAGAGGCCACGGTTCGTGGTGAACCAAAAATAGCTTGCCTCTTTGTCTTCCTTTGTCTTGTAGCTGAGGATGCTCGATTTTAAGCTTAAAAGGGGTTGTTCAGCTCCAAAGAAGAGAAAGAATTGATCTCACTACACTCATCTCTGTCATATTTTTCATTAGAATTAGGATTATTAGTTAGTATTTTTACAGTAAGAGAAGAAAATGAAGAGAAGTTTTTGCTTTAGAGGTTTGAAGATTGGGACACCATTGGAGAATCACCATTGCTCTTAAGCTCTCTCTCACTTAGTATTTTTCTTGAACTCTTATTTTAGATTGTTCTTAATTTTGAACATAAGTGAGTAGTTTAATTAATCCAAGGATTTGTTAGCCAAAGTATTGATGTTGGATTCTTAATCTTCATTTCTTGTGCTTATTTTGTGTGGAAATGATTGAATTCTACCTCGTGATTGAAGTGTTGTGAGTGAATTTTGGCCAAATTTGCTTTCTTATGCTAGATAGTTGAGTGAATTACCAAAAAGAGAAGCATGCCGTTTGACTGACAATATAACACTCGATTTGGGAATACTTAATAGGGATTTGCTTGTTTAGAGGAAACTTTAGTTAATTAAAAACCTACAACTTAGGCTAAGACAAGGGCATTTGAAATGTTAATTGGATTAGTTTAGGCAATACAATTATTTCAAAAGAAAACGCTAAATTTTAGATCGATTGCACTCCTTTCATTCATCCAATCAAGTGAAGTGCATGATTTAATCCATTGATCCAACTCTTTACTAGGCGAAACAATTCCCTAGATATTTTAACTCGATTGAATTTCTGACTTAGTTTATTTGCGTAGTTCGAACAACCCATTGGCACTTGTTTGCTTAGCCTTGTATAATAGGTCAAAACTCAATAGATTACATTTGGTGTCTGCGGGATCGATATTAAAACTACACTACAACACCTGTGCGCTTGCGGTTGTGTCATTCACTTAAAAGCTATTCAATATCCTATATTGAAGTGTTGCCCCACTAGACTTGGATCAGATATTGAAAAAGTGTTTATGCCTAGGGTAAAAATGAAAGGTACGCATCAAACCAAAACAATAAGGCTCAAAGGAGTTAGCAAAGAGTAAAACATTTAAATCAGGGTTGCAATTTGATTTACGGGGTTCACAAAAAAAATGAATGCCTCAATCATATTATCATAATGCATATGCTATATGCGATTTTGAAGAGAATCAAAATAAGTTCTAGATATGTAATCATGGAAGAGTCACATGTGAAAGAAATGTATTGGGCTAAAAATGATCAATTAGTCTTTAATTCTCAAAATCTGAGGGTTTAATCTACAAAAGTCAAGGCAGCTCGCTATAGAAAATGTTGGGGGATAGAACTATGCATAAATAACACACTTATGACTAAGTTCTATCATATACACCATATCTACATGCAACCTAATACTAAGGTACAAGAGAACATAGTCAATCAGAATGACGTATATATTCCCCAAAACAAAACAAAAATCTTTTCAAATTTTAAAATGTATAATTTTTTCATTTTTATTCCTTTTGAAACATAGTTTCCTTCTCCGCCCCCCCCCCCTCCCTGCTACCTAAATCTGACATTGTCCTCTGTTCATCCCAAAAATGTGTTATTTTTACGATACTTTTATACCCGATTTATGCTGATTATAATCGTTATTTCTAGGTTTTTATTTGATTTTATTTTGTTTTGTAGGTGTCGAATAAATGTGAAAAAATGCAAGAAAAATGATGAAAATGCTGTAAATGAAGACTTGGGATGACTTAACTCAAGCCCGACCCGAATTACTAGGCCCGCTTCTTGTTCATCCCAAAGAAAAAAAAAGGGGAAAATAAAACCAGAAAAATCCCCCAGCTCACGTACAGCTCTTCCCCGTCCCCTCTTTATTTCTCATTAACCTTCTCTCTCCTCTTGGGTCGCACCAGGAAAACAAACCTGATACAACCCAACCCTCCCCCAGTTTTAACCTTCTTTTCTCTCTCCTCTCTTGGTCGCAGAAACCAGAGAACTCGAAACCCCCCCTCACTCCATCATCTTCATCCTCACTCCATTCTTCGATCCCATCTCATCTCTCTCTCTCTCTCTCATCGACAACATCGACACATCCATCACCACCACCTCCATCCACGTCCACCTTCATCCAGCAACCCACACAACACCAGCACAGTCACATGGGCTTGGTCTTTCTTTTTTAGCTAATGGGAGAAATGAAGTAAGGGCTTATGAACTCGATCAATGGTAGAGGGAGAAGAAGAATCCATAGGAGATAAGGGATCTAGTAAAATTTCTCCTTAGGTTTCTCTTTATCAAAGTTGAGTCGGAAGGAAAAGGGCCATTAAAAGAATCATTGGGGACACCATCAGCAGTATCCCCTAACTTACTAGTTGAACCAGTTTCTAAAGAAGAAGAAGAAAAAGGAGGAGAATTTTGAAACAAACGGTGAGGGTATTTATAGGGCTCTTTTGAATTTCCCATTTATTATCAATCTCTCAACCTAATATAAGAGGTATAACTATATTTACTTTCCTCATAGTCCCACTAGGGTTGACTCCAAAATAAGATGGGGCACGACCCTAAAGGTTCACCTCTGGTTGACTAGAACAAGTACTTGGTGCCCTAGTAGATGATCCTAATTGGGAAAATTGTTCCATTATAATTCTCATCATCTTTTATCCATTAGCATTAGTCATCCTCTCCATATTATTATTAATTCTCCTCTCAATCTTATTGATGTCAATATAACCAAGGAGAGGATAAAGTTGAGCAATAGTAGGTAGGGCTCTAGGTGCATTTGGCACACCTTAGGAAGTCAATCCCGAGAAAGTGTTAGAAGGATAGGAGATGGGGTCGGATTTTTTCCAGGAAACAATCTATGTTGAGAGTTGAGATCTGTAGCATTTGGTCCACTACTCCAAGAAATGTTAGGGTGATCCTTCCATGCTAGGTTATAATAAAGGAGAATAGGTCATTCTTATGTCTTTGGTAGAGCATACTCACTTGCTTCTACCGAGTAGATAATTGGTGACCAAAATAAGGATATGAACTCAATGTATGATCTAAGTCCTAACAATGAGAACAAGAAACCATAGAAGTCTGAGATGTTTGGGAAGTTTGAATAGATAACCCCTTCAACATGTTTTCTAAAACTGCTATCTTATAATCTAGTTGGCTCGCATCAAAAATAGAATGCATTCCACCCTTGGAAAACCTAGAACTTAGACTATCATCTCTAGTTGTTTCTCACTACATAATCTTCTTAGCTAAGTCCTCTAGAAATTCCTAAACAGTAGTCGTGCTCTTAGAAAAAAAAAAGCCACCCTAACAAATGGACTCTAACATAGTTTGGGTTTGTTGGTCAGGCCCTTTGTAAACAATTTGGCATAAACGTGCTTGGTCTAAACCATGATGAGGATACTCGACCAACAAACTCTTAAACCTATATGAGTATTTTCAAAACGATTCCCTTTTGAGTTGAACGAACTGATTGATTTCATTCCTTGACTTTACTATCTTGGGATTAGGAAAATATTTTCTTTGAAACAACTTAACGAAGTCATCCTAAGTAGAAACAGAATTAGGAGTCAAGCCATCCATCCATCTTTTAGCAGCATCTTTCAAAGCAAAAGGAATTAATTTCATTCTCACTACATCAATAGAAATATTAGGGAAATGCATCATGGAATATACTTCTTCAAATTCCATCAAAAGTGAATATGCATCCTCTAAACCATTGAATTTGCAGAGCATTTGACTGTAATGAGGTCTCAGCTCAAAGGTAACATTAGGTCCTAGGTTAGGCAAATTAAAACATGATGCCAAACCGGTCTTAGGAGGATAGAAATTATCTTTTGAGGTCCTCTCATGTGCAACTTCTTTAATGTCAAGTTCAGGCTTGGGCATAGGTTTAGGTTCCATTTTAGGGTCATTTTCAATCCGAATGAGTCTTCTTCTCTTAAGGTTGCTAACCCTGCTAAGCATGTATTCCGTACATCATCAAAAGTATTTTTGGTCTTTTTTCTTTTTCTAAATTTTTTTTGAATTTTTTTTGCCCAAAACAAAAACAGAAAATAAACTAAAGCCTAAACAAGCTAAAGCTAAGGCTAAAATTAAACAGAAAATCAATGCCCAAATTCAAAACAATTTACATAGAAAATTCAGCAAAATCACAGAGAACATGGCTATATTTCTTTTCAAATTTTTTTTTGACCTAGAACAGTGTAGAAAAATAAGAACAGAAAACTATTTCAAGAAATTATAGAATATTCTACAAATGCCTAAACATTCCATCAAAATTCACCTAAACTCCAAAAATCCCTAACAATCTACTAAAAATATCTACAAAGCAAAATTAGCTCTGGATTAGCAAAGAAAAATTTAAATAGAATCCTAAAATTCAAAAAAAACTTGCAGTTTCCCTCTTTAATTTTTCCTACCCTCACTTTTCCTCTTCAATTCACAGCACCACTAGTTCGATATCAGTAGCAAATTGTTCTGCTCTGATTCATTTTCTTGACAGAAAATTAACCAATAACTAATAAAACAAAAAATTAACCTAAAAGAAAATCAAAAATAAATTTAAACAAAATCAAGAACACAAGAATTCTACGCTAAAAACGACTAAAACTAAATAAACACTCACTAAAAATCAAAATAAAAAAGTCTGAAAAGAAACAAAAATGATACAATTGACGAAACTGCAATTCAATTTGCAACCTATTTTTACAAATTCTATACCCAGCAACGTCAGCAAAAACTTCTTGTGATTTTTAATAACAACAAAGTATTAAATTGCAAAAGTACAATTTATCGTCGTAGTACTTGAGGGTTGATCCACAGAGATGGATTATGAAACTAAATCTATAAATTTCTATTCTAAACTAGGGGCTAAGTTAATGAAAATCAAATTAACTTACCAAACAAATGATGTTCCCTAACATTCCTTAAATTAAAGTTATTATGACATAGATAGAAAAACAAGGTCAACTAAGCAGCAAAATCAACAAAATTTAGAGCTCAATCAAGGCAACAAGAAAACATGAACTAGATCAGCATTAATCTGGATAGATCAAACCTCATACATCCACTTCACTCCATCAAAAATGATCATATTAGGGGCCTAAGGAAGGACTAAAGCCACCTGAATCAGAACCATATGCCAAAAATGGCTAGAACACAATCCAAAGCCAAGGTTAGAAAAGGGACCAAAACCCAGAGAAATTTAAACTGAATTAATAAGATTTCCACTCCAAAAAGCAAATGAAAATCTCACTCGAATTTATAGAATAGACTTTAATTACAGAAATTTGTGAAAACTAAACCAAAATCTAAAAGTAAACGAAAATTGAGAAAAAAAACTCAAAAAAATAAAAAACTCTATTCTCTACCCTCCATTTCAACCTCGCTAGTGTCGTCCTTTTTAAAGCCCAAGTATCCCCTGACTCTCGAGAGCTTCTATTAAATCCCAAATTAAAATCTTGCCCGGATTTGCAACTGTCGAAATGATGATGATGATGATGATGATGGGAGGGTATGGTCGGGATTCATGGTGCTGATGAAAAAGAAGATAGAAATTAAATCTGTTATGGTGCATGGAAAAGTGAGCAAGACGATGAAGCAGTAGGGGGTGTCAAGCTCTGGTTTTAACAAGGGGAAAAAACAAGGCAAGAGGGAGGCAATCAAAGGGGGATGATGGCTCTTAGGATCATGTGATTCGCATGCTAGGGAATAAGTGATGAGGGGAGAGGGATGGGTTTTTCTAGGTTCGGTTGAGCTATTGGGTGATAAGAAATAAGAATAGAACAAGGCCATTTGGGGAAGAAAGAAAAGAGGTGAAGGAGCGCAGCAAGATCATCTTCCTTGTGCGTGAGGGGGCGAGTTGGGCTTCTGTTTTTGGGAAAAAAAGAACAAGTCTGAGGAGAAGTGCTAGGGAAGGGCATTGGAATGGGCTAAGTCTAACTGGGTTGTGGAAAAGATAGGTAAGAACGGGCTCGAGCTAAGCAAGAGGGAACATAGTAGCAGTAGCAGCAGAAAGGAGACCAAACCCAACTTTGAGAATTGCCAATTAGCCCTTAAATCAGTTCGTTAGCTTGGAGTCGAGGTGGGTGATTCTCAATATCTAATCTAGTAATTAATTTTAAAAGTGACTGAATTTTTTGGGTTGTTATTCATATGAACTTAAGGTGCAATTTGGGGCGGTGCTATGATGACAGAAATAGGGTCATGAGTGTGGAGTTGGAGATGATGAAGGGCTAAGCATTCTTGAATGCTGACTTCATGTCTGATGGTCTAGTATTAAGCAATTTCATTTAACAGTGTCATTAACGCGTTAAACTGACTTAGGAACTTTGTGCAAGTTGCCATGTTGTTGTTCCGCTTGCGATTGTGTACATGTCCTGGTTAGTAGGAGAACTGAAATTTGGGGGCGGGGGCTGACGGTTCAGCAGAATGGTTTAGTGATGAACTGGTTCTCTGAACCGGGGAATGGCTGCCCTAGTTTAGCCTTGCCTCCCTTTTTGTTGGCTTATATGTTGTGTGCGTATGCATGTCGTGGGCTGAGTTTAATGCTAAAATTGATGTGATCTTAACCATCCAAGGTTACTTGTGTGTTTAAAGATCTTTTATTAAATTGTTCTTGAATTATGAGATTGATTATGTTGAACCTTACTTGATTCGCCTTAAACATGCCCAACCACTTCTTTTACATTAGGATTTGATTTGGTTGAGTGTAGGGACTGTCTAGCACAAGGGTCGCTTGATTTGCGACATTGATGAAGTTAATGTCTCACTTACTTTAATAAGTTGACACAAGTTTCAAATGATTCCTTGATTATTTCCACTAATTATTTGAATGAGTTGCCGAGTTCGAAAGCAATTAAGGTTGCAAACAAAAATGTTTGCAATGTGTTTGAAAGTGTGTTTTGACAAACACGTATGGAAATTGCTTTGATATGTCATGTTTCTTCAATGATGGTTGTTAGACCATCAGTTCTAACAAGAATGCGATCGAACCACAACTTGGAAGCTTTTGACACTTCTTTGTTTTAAACAGAGTGGCACAATTGAAAAATTTTAGGTTAGGAGGATAGTGTTGATTATATGGACATGATTTATGGAGCACACTCAGTATGCATGTACCCTAATTCACAGGAGTAGAGCCAAAAGTGGAAACCCTAGTAGGCCTTGACCAGGGTAAAAGTTCACTAACTATGAGAGGCCCGAGGGATACCCTAGGTCGTGAGTGATGAGGCTCAGTTAAAGAGAGCACTAACAAGTGAATCTGATACCCTGTAAGTGATTTATTACCTATTATGAGTTTAAAATTCCTTCTACTAGGACTATCTTAGTACAAATATTTCGAAAAGCACATGTACTCTTCAAAAAGGCTTTTGTTGAATTCCAAATGACTTTTCAAGGAAGAAATTGTTTTTATAAGTGTTTAATTTGATTTAGGTGAAGGTTCTTGTCGTTTTATATGCTAAATTCCATTTTCTTGCTAAAAGCACTCAAGTTGGTATCTTTGCATGAATTCTTTTGATGTTAAGTGTTAACTATCAACCAAATGACCTTCTTTCCTTAATGCCTAAGTCCTAGCAAGAGAGAGCTTGCTATCGAAGTCATTTATGCTTAATGCGTTAGTATTAAGAAAAAGTAATGTGTGGTTATCACTGGTAGGGTATAGGGTTGGTGGGTTAGGCAAGGTCAAGGCTTTTCAGCATTGAACTAAAGATAGAGATAGACACTATTTGAGTTCTGGGGTGTTATTAAAGTGTTATTGGATGTGGATAGTCTTGTCTATTTAATGTGTGGTTGCCACTTAAATATTGTGTGCAATTGTTTTATTTTCGAGGTCAGAATTATCCACTAAGGATCTGGGTAGCTCATCCCCTCTCTATTCCGCTTTTTCCAGAGGTTCTTAAAAGGACATATAAAGGCTCTTGGTTCGTGTAAATCAAGTTGGAACTTTCCCTTTTTTCTTTGAAAAAGGACCTATATGTCTATATAAAGCTAGATTCATGAGTTAAATGTGGTAATGTGATGTATTTGCAAGTTCTTGAACTTATGTAAGTTAAGTACTACAGTTTATGTAATGCATACTGACTAGTGGTTCATCTGAGGTCGTGTGGGCAAACCATCTGAATAGTTAGTTGTTTTGTTGGTTGGAATTGAGTTTTGTTTTCGGGATATAACCCCAGTGCTCCGAGCATGTGATCCATTGACCTATGTCATTTAGTTCTTTCTTTTAATTAGCGTTATGGCTTATGTACTCTAAGTGTGTGGCCGTGGAGTTGTGATCTCGGCGTGTAGCCATTGAGAAGGTTGGACATATTCTTTATGTTTTTATTGTTACATATGCCTAATGTAAGGCTATAAGCGTAAGTTATGGTAAAATTTTAGCCAAAACTCTGTCCATTTCATTTCACAATTTTAGTATTCAATAATATCCGTAACCATAGGGGAGAGGGCCGTTAAAGGGTGGAGTGAAAGGTTTTAACTAATGAATAGAGAAAACCACCGTTAAACCGCTTGTTTCAATAATTGCCTCAACTTAAAACTAATGTATTAAAACTTGTTTTCTAGTTCCATGCAAAAGGGCAGTTCTCATGATTTTTTCTCATTTAGTGAGGTATCTAACATGAATCATATTTTGGATGACCACTTATTAGCAAATAATTTTAAAGAATTGAAATGTACAAGAAAGTAATAAGATTTTGTAGTCGCTTTGTTGTTGACATGTTTTTATTTTATTAAATAAAGAATAAGCTTTAAGCACACAGTCATAGAGGATCAAATTAAAATATGATAAAAAGCACAATAACTAGGAAAGTGATAAATAAATTTTTCTCTTTGGTTTGTAGCCCTCAGGATCTACCTAAAACAGAGTAGAGGGGTAAAGGAATGGTTCTTCATTCCTTCCTCCCAAGTTTGTTAGGATTAGATGAAGCTAGTCCTTTTCCAAAAGAAGAGTTCTTTTTTTAAAGACTCTTGCGTAAAAATTTGGTACAGTTTAGTGACAACAAATTTTTAGATTTTATGCATGTGAGGAGAACAAGTAGCGTTTGCCCAAGTAGAAATATATTTGAAGAGAGAATGAATTAGAGTTTCCTCTAAGTGAAAGTTGTTCTTTTTCCTCCCTCAAAATAAGAGGTGTGTGCCTTTATTTTTAATGCTAGCAAGGTGACCATCCTAAGTAAAAGTTAATTCAAGAATAATTAAACCAAATTTATTCTTAAACTTTTTTCTTAAAATGAGGCATGATTCAATTGTTTAGCATGCAATCAATTAATCAGTTTGAAATTAAGTTGATTACAACAATCAATTAAAAAAAATCATGTGGGATTTTACAAGTGGGGTGTAAGGAAGGGCCTGGCAGCTTGAATTAGAACCTAGCAAAACTTGCTGCTGCGTATCATGTTGTCAGGCCAAAAGTTATGCTTTAAGAGGATTGTTTATAATGATCATGTTGTTGACTTGCATTGGGACTTATGCTCAAGGTTTCAGGTTCAAGCCCCCACGTTAGCAAATCACATAAGTTGCAAGATTTTTGTTGTTTTCGCAATCTTTTTCAAAGCTTTTGGGTTCTCAATGCTTTTAAAACATTTAGAAATTTTTTGTCAACCAAGAAAGCATTTTATACGCGGAACGGTTGTTAGGAATCCATGTAAAGTGTTGCCTTACCCCCATCAGGTTATCTAATTATCATCACTAGACAACAATGCATTGGACATGGAATCATGTGGTCAATCTAGAATCCCACATATAACAATTTGAGGCTTACACTAATCCCATCATTAGATTCATAGCACATGCCATCTACCCTAAAGGAGTGATCATGTTGAGGCCTAACCAGACAGTTCATACTAGAATTTGCGATTATGAACACAACCATAGCCTACAACATTATCATTGAAAGGCTAGCCATAACTTCCTTAAAGCCCACACTTTCAACTCGTAACATTAAGATGCAATTTGAGTCTGACAATGGAAATATTTGTAAAGTATTTGGGGTCAAGAAGAGTGCTAGGTGATGTTATTAGTAACACTCAAAAGCACTTATTCAGTTAAAAATACCGCAAGTGCACGGCGCCAATTATAGTTAGCAACGGCAAGTACGGGTCGTATTCCACAGGGCGTTGGGTTTCAAGTACCAAAGCTTGCCCAAGCGTATCAATCTAGGCCAAAGAGAGAGTAAAGGAAGAAAGACTAAACTACTAAAACAAATAAACAAAAAGGGACTTGGGTTTATGATTTCACCAAGTGATGAACCAATTAATCAAGACGAGTCCTGACCTACCCAAACCACACTGCGAGCTAGAGATGATCGGTTACACTATCAAAGACCACCCAAGCCCTCTCTCAAGTGTCATGAGCTAGTCTAATTAGTCTAACCACCTATTTTCATAGGGTTAGCCCAATTATACCACAAAATTAGCAACCCCGGATCTAGCTCAAATCGGATACTATTTTCATGTCCCGAACTCAGCTATTCCCTCTCCCACACTAGCTAATTGACCTCACCTCTCAGCATAAGTCAATCGCCCAAAAATATGGATGAAAGCTCTCTCAAGCATTTCATCGAACACTTGGCAGGCGTAAAGGAAAACTCTAAATTCTAGGCATAGATTGGGTATGGTTATGCCAAATACAACATTAATTAGCGATCAAGAGGCTAATCACAATCCAAATCAACACAAACTAACAACTAAACATCAACAAGACACAAAAACCCAAATTCAAACCTAAACTAACAAATTAGAAAGCGAACATGAACAATAAAGAAGAGACATGAAGCTAAACAAATCTATCACCTAATAAAACATAGATTTACAATGAAAACTAAACAATGAAACTAAATATAATCTAAACTAATAAGATTAAGCAAGAATAGACAATAACAAAATTGAAATAATAAGAGAGGGAGAAGAAGACTTATGCTTGAATTGAATGAAGGAAGTAGAAATCCACAAGCGTCAATCTCAAATCAATACAATTAAATCCTAATCTAGTCCCCTCAATAGGGTTTTTGTTGGCTAAAACCTAAACTAAACTAACCTAGAAAAGTCGAAGGAAGAACTCCCCAAAACCACAAAGGAAGTGCGTTTAAATAGGACTCGGCGAGAACGAAACAGTGCACGCGAGCAGGGGAGGGACATGTGGCACTGTCCCACCGTGCCATGGTGGCACGGGGTGGCCGTGCCACATTGCTGGCCGGTTTTGCCTGGCTAACTCTGTTTTTTGTCTTTTCGCCTATTTTGATCCTTTTTCGCCCATTTTCGCGGTATTTGCTTGGTTCAGCTTATTACCTACAAAAATAAGCAAAACAAGTAAAAATCTCAAAGAATACTGAATAAAATAAGAAAAACTCTAAAGATTACGTTATTATACGAGCTAAGATTAGGTGAAAAAGGCATGTAAAATACGACAAATTATCACCTAACAAATACCCCCACACCTAGCTTTTGCTCATCCTCGAGCAAAACAAAAGAAAAACTAACCTAGGAACCTAACTCAATTTCGTAGGAATCACGGTTGCATTTAGCATATGCAACAAGCCCTTTAAACCCCTTGGTTCCCCCAAGTGGACGATTGAGGTCTCGTGAGGATTTGCAAAAGATTTACCCACAAAATCGTTGAAATATGTTTGGATTTTTTTTCTCTTTATCTAAAAACAAAACATATACACAAGGCAAAAAGGGGAAACATGAACACATCGAGATCGATCTCATCACCCTAACAACCTAGCTACGAAGCCATATACGAGCAAAGCGTACACTCAAGATACGCATGGGCTATAAATGCATCTCGACTCTCATTTTTTCACCCCACATAACACAATGACACGATTAGTACTCCTTGGTGCTCAGTGCAAAGTGTATTGACTCTCGGTGCTAGTCTAAAATCGGGCCAACGGTCATCTCCACTTGGCTTATGACTCCCTTAATTTTTGCTCCCCTTTTTTTTCGTTCCCCTTTTGGGGCTTTTTTTCTTTTTCTTTTTTTTGTTCTCTCGCTTCTCTCCTTATGCTCATTCGCCCGGGTGGGTAGTTCTTGGCTTATTAGGCCTTGAATTCCCGGAGGAACAACTTAGCACATATTTGGGCTTCTTCCCTATTTAGGGGTTTTATTTGGATGTGCTTTGCACTTATTCAAGCCCAAAGAGCGGTACCGGAGTGAAGCGGGGTTTTGTTTTCCACTTTGTTTTTTTTTTGTTGGTTAATGAAGCCAAAATAGGAAGTTAAGGAACCAAACAGAGCATCTGTAAACCCAAACTTCAACAACTAACACCAAAAGTCAATGGTTAAGTGTATAAGGTAGGCACAAAATCGCACATGTGAAATAGGTGAGGAACCGAAAACAACATTACAGACAAGTGTTCCATCATGCATGCTCGACCCATATACAAGCTCGAACTAGGCTATCAAAGATTAAAAACCAATCACAACAGCACAAAAATTCCCCAAAGCCAAAAAGAAAAACTATACGAAATTGAAAAATTGAAAAAGTTTCACAAAAAATATACATAAAAGGGTATATGACTTCTCCACTCCCACATCTAGATCTCACAATGTCCTCATTGGAAGCCAAGTAGTAACAAGAACCAAAGACACAAACTCAACTATCCACAACTAAAGAAAAAGAAAAAGAAACACAACCTAATAGTCACAACTATACAAAAAGAAAAAGAAAGAAAAGAAAAGAGGAGGGAGAGAGAGTGAGAGAGAGTGAGAACGATTATACCAGGGCGAGTGCTAAATGTACCCAAACTACACCTCGCTAGGACGAGGTTGGGGAAGCGCGAGGAGCATTAGCCACTCCTCGGCGGCGTTCAGGACGCGCATCGCCAACTCAGATGCCGTCAACGCTCACAGAAGTTTATCAAACACCTGAGCCTGCAACTCAAATGAGTGTAAGTAAGAGCACCCAAGCATGAATATAGGAGTGATAGTAAGTGCTCTTATAAATTTGTCAAATGCCTTAGAAAAATCCATAGAATGATTGAGTGCAATAGGGAAGATGATTTTTCCAGGCATGTCCTCTGGGTATAGACTATAAGGGTCAAGGGAGGGGTCATACCCTCTAAAAGCACCTAGGGACTCAAAACAGTCAACCACATTCCCCTTGAGCACCGCAAGAGAGTTAGTCGGTGAGAGATCACAATACTGAGGGGAAGGGGAGGGTAGTGAACATGAAGAAGCAGGAGAAATATCAAGAGGGTTGAGGGATACATGGTCAGTAAGATCAGGACTAGATGAAACTGCAGCCACAACATCCACACAGGGGCCCCCCTCGAGAATCTCGTCGAGATCATGCACCTCACTAAAAGTATCGTCTGACTCAAGACATAAATCATCCCCATCAATACTAGCATCAACACAAAATATCTCACCTACCTCGAACTCCGTCGACTGAGCTAAAGGGAAAGGTGGATCAAGATAGGTCATAATGTTGTCCTTAAGGGTGCTAGGTAGGGATGGAGCAACAAGAGGCAAAGTAGGCAAGGGAGGGTCAGATACTTTCTCTAGTCCGAACTCTAGAGCAAGAGAAGACGCACCATCATCACATAATTTAACATCAAGTTCAGAAAAATTAACCCTAAGGTTAGTCTTAAGTGATAGGTCATACTCCCGCATACGATTAGCAAGCTTAACTTGTTGCTCATTCATTGCCTCTATCATACTAGAAATTCTAGCAAAACCATCAGCAGAAATATGATAGAGGTAAGAAACACTATCATGGTCAGAACAATGGCAGATCTCACACGCAAGAGGTGTATAATTAGGAACGCAGGGGGATGGGGTGGAGGAAGTAAATTGACTAGTCTTAAATTCATAAGTATCCCTAGCCAACCACTCAAGTAATTCCCAAGCTTCATGAACATTTTGAGCACAGAAATCCCAATGCTCCAAAAGAGCACGGGTTTCACAAGTCACACCCTCATAGACCATGTTCAAAATTTCCCACTTCTCTAAGCAATAACCACAATGAGCAAGAAAATCATGCAATCTATCGTAATATTTCCAAAATAATTCATGCTCATACTGAGGGAAGTGGAAAATTGTCATTTTTTTGTTTTTTTTAATTTAAAAAAAAAACCTAGTCTTGAATACTCAAGTGGGCTTCGATATTGAAAAACGTCAACTCCCCGGCAACGGCGCCAAAAACTTGTTCAGTTAAAAATACCGCAAGTGCACGGTGCCAATTGTAGTTAGCAACGGCAAGTACGGGTCGTATTCCATAGGGAGTTGGGTTTCAAGTACCAAAGCTTGCCCAAGCCTATCAATCTAGGCCAGAGAGAGAGTGAAGGAAGAAAGACTAAACTACTAAAATAAATAAACAAAAAGGGACTTGGGTTTATGATTTCACCAAGTGATGAACCAGTTAATCAAGACGAGTCCTGACCTACCCAAACCACACTGCGAACTAGAGATGATCGGTTACACTATCAAAGACCACCCAAGCCCTCTCCCAAGGGTCATGAGCTAGTCTAATTAGCCTAACCACCTATTTTCACGGGGTTAGCCCAATTAGACCACAAAATTAGCAACCCTGGACCTAGCTCGAATCGGATACTATTTTCATGTCCCGAACTCAGCGATTCCCTCTCCCACACTAGCTAATTGACCTCACCTCTCAGCATAAGTCAATCGCCCAAAAACATGGATGAAAGCTCTCTCAAGCATTTCATCGAACACTTGGCGGGCGTGAAGGAAAACTCCAAATTCTAAGCATAGATTGGGTATGGTTATGCCAAATACAAGATTAATTAGCCATCAAGAGGCTAATCTAAATCTAAATCAACACAAACTAACAACTAAACATCAACAAGACACAAAAACCCAAATTCAAACCTAAACTAACAAATAAGAAAGCGAACATGAACAAGAAAGAAGAGACATGAAGCTAACAAATCTATCACCTAATAAAACATAGATTCACAATGAAAACTAAACAATGGAACTAAATATAATCTAAACTAAAAAGATTAAGCAAGAACAGACAATAACAAAATTGAAATAATAAGAGAGGGAGAAGAAGACTTATGCTTGAATTGAATGAATGAAGTGGAAATCCACAAGTGTCAATCTCAAATCAATACAACGAAATCCTAATCTAGTCCCCTCAATGGGGTTTTTATTGGCTAAAACCTAAACTAAACTAACCTAGAAAAATCGAAGGAAGAACTCCCCAAAACCACGAAGGAAGTGCGTTTAAATAGGACTCGGCGAGAACGAAACAGCGCACGCGAGTAGGGGAGGGACATGTGGCACGGTCCCACTGTGCTATGGTGGCACGAGGTGGTCGTGCCACATTGCTGGTTGGTTTTGCCCGGCTGGCTCCGTTTTCCGTCTTTTCGCCTGTTTTGATCCTTTTTCACCCCTGTTCGCGGTATTTGCTTGGTTCAACTTATTACCTACAAAAATAAACAAAACAAGTAAAAATCTCAAAGAATACTGAATAAAACATGAAAAACTCTAAAGATTACATTATTATACAAGCTAAGATTAGGTGAAAAAGGCATGTAAAATGCGACAAATTATCGCCTAACAGCACTAAGCCTAGGGAGCGATATAAACTCACTACAACCTGTCAGGGTAACAAGCGGTAAATAGTAAAGGTACCAAAAGTAAATGTGGGGAACGTCGAAGAGTTGAGTAACACAGGTGAAAAGAATCGGAAGCTTGAGCCTAAATGATAGTTAGAAGAAGTCTCTTTGAACAGAAAACTTGAGGAAATTGTCCAAATTGGATTGGACCTAAAGCAAGAACTTACATAAAAGCTCATTGCATGAGTTTGCAAACGTGTTTGCATACTTAGCTTAGGATGCCAGAAATAAGCCTTAGCATTATGGTGCATAAGCTAGTAATAGTTCCAAAGTCTAAGCTAGTAAACCAAACGAGATGACACTTTGCTCATGATAGGAACAAAGTTATGTTAGAGGAAGACAACATATTGTTGGACGCTAGGTTCATCAACCAAGTTACTATCTTGATTGGTTGCCAACATACTTATTGTGAAAGAGCTAAGCAAGACCTAGAAAAGTCGTATGGAATACAACAAACCTAAACTGTGCTTGTCCAAAAGATTGTTTCCCACCTAATATTGACCAATTAATGTAATTCCACTAGTGGTCATGTGCGCCTCTCTTTTATGAATCCTTATTCATCTTTTCATGAAATACCAATCTAGGATACTGAAAATGTAACTACCACCTATCAAAGGTTAGTGAAGAAGCTTCTCAAGGAGCAAATTAGCAAATATAAAAGTCTAGATAGATGATACAATAGTCAAATGCAAGTTGTGGGGCAACATCTATCCTAAGGACTTGAGATAATTTAAGTTGCAAACAAATAATCCAACTATTTCTTAGATAGTAGAACAACAATAAGAAGCTAGAGTAATTAGAATAATTAAATAGAATAATATGAGTTAATATGAGTTTGAACCTCAATAAGTCACACCATAAAATCAAATTTAGGGCCCTTAACGTCTCTTAGGAAAAGACGATCCACCAAAGAGAGAGCTAAGACTGACTATGTCACTACTAAACCTGGTCAAAGGCGAGATAAGCTGGAAACTTTTCAAGAGAAAGGAGCCTAGCTCACCGTCATGTATTCTTGAACAACTATGTTTATGATGCTTATCAAGACTGCAAGCTTGGATTCAACCAAATCTAGCAACTCAACTTGGAAGATAACTCATGGAATAAAGGTTTCGAACCACCAACCAAGATTGAAAGGAGCTCACCGCTAACCTTCCTAAAGCTGAAGCACCAGAAGATTAGCGAAAGGGCTCACTCACTAAATACCACCAAAGTAGGATAAAGTTTAGAGAGATTTTGAGAGTTTGCTTGAAACCAGCAAAACAACGTATTTTATAATCGTAATCTGATGGTTACAATGAGAAACTAGGATTTTATACTCAGCCTTACTCACAATATCAATAGCTAAAAACTAAAATTACATTGAAAGAAAAACAGCAAAAACAGTTTGTATTTGAATGACCTAAAACAACAGCTAAGCCTTTATCTTTGATACTTAATGGTCTTGCTAATCTCCATTACTGAGGTGTCGAGTTAATCTAGCTTCAAAGGACTACTAATTTTAGCTTTGGAAGTAATTTGTAGTAGCTTATCTCAAGATTTGGCTAATTGACAGCAGGTACAAGTAACTTTAAACCGAATGGATTATTGGGAATTTCATGTGAGTTTGTGGTGGACGAAAGTTGATGCTACATGATCTAATTCTGCTACTTTAGGGCCTTGCTTCATAATATTTTTGGCACATTTTCAAGTCCTAAAACGAGCCAAAAGGAACTGCCATGTTGGAGCTAAAAATAACCCCTTGAAATTGTTGTTGTTGGAATTGATTTGCTAGATTGCCTGGGAAGAAAACCAAGCAATCTTTATCATTTAGTAGTTGATCTAGGAGCTCAAAAATGAGCTAGGGTACTTTCCAAAAGGGACTGATGCTCCTTGACTCAAAATGATTCACCAATGGTTGCTGGAGCAACTAAGGAATGCACTGGACTTTAGATAATCTTATTGATGCTAAACTAACTAAGGCTGCTGGCTTGCCTCAAAATGACTTCTATTTTCTTGTAAGAGTACTTAGGGTATCCAAGAAAGCAAGGACCTCCATAAACAAGCATCAAAACTACATTGTTTACCCTCGTAGAACTGATCATTGAACTGATAAGTGAGCATTGACTTCCCATTGTTTGGTTGAGGATCTAGAACTAAGCCTTGATCTGCATCAGTATATAAACTGAGTTTTACAGCTTCTAAATGATCTATTTCCCTTGCTAAAAAATTAACAGATAGTGGCTTCTTAGAAGAGTGTATTCCAATCTAAAACTAAAAATGCTAGGCAATATAGAAAACTACCTAATTTGTATAAATATTATAGATTAGTGACACCTTATCTGCTTGTTAGATGAAACTATTGACATTTTCAACGTAATGCAACTTTTAAGCAAAGCTAATAATGACCTAAGGGTACAATTTACACCTTATCGTTTTTGAGCCGATTAAGCTGATGACTATGGCCCTTCAACTGTAACTTTGGCGTCATACTTGATAATATTTTGGTACATTTTTGTTACCTTAAACTTGCCAAATTGTTGTCGGAAAACAAGCTACCAAATAACTCAAGGCCGGTGTAGCCTATTGGGTTGGAATCTGAAGTAGCTTGACTAAAGTAGTTGTATTGAATGTCATCGGTGTCAAAAGAGTGAATGCAACTTATGCCATCTAAATATAGTATTTGAACTTAAAAATGAAACAAGTTACACTCCAAAAGTTGCACTTGATAATCAGAAAAATTAAGTGTCAAAATAGTAGCATGAACATTCAGTCTAGTCTTGGGATTGCTTGAGGGCTCTTTATATGATCACTTGGATTCACTGTGAGCCTATTGACTTCTATGGGATGATATAAGGGGTCCTTCAATGATCTTCCCTTTGTTGAAGAGAATTTAACATGAAATTATCAACGGGTTCTTCTTGCACATAGAGGTTGAAATTAGCCACACTGAAGGCTGCTGAAACCCTATAATCTCCTAGAAAATAGACTATTTAGGCTTTGTCAGTGATTCTTTCCCAAATTTTAGAACACCTAACTTTGGATTCATTTTGGGCTTTGCCTTATGTGGGAACCTATTCTTTTTGAGGGAGCTCTAGAATTTTGTTGTAACAGCTTGATTTTCAAACATGCTTAATTAAGCCTTATAAATCATGATAATGATCAGTGACTCATGCTAATGAACTTTTTGCACAGCTGCATTTATCTATTTTGAAATAGGAAAAAAATAAATGAAGAAATGTTATTTATATAATGCTTTTTTTTTACGTATTTAAACAAAAAAGACACTGTGAAAGTACTTTAACCACCTTTTTGGGATTATCAAAATTCTTTCTACTGATTCCATAACACTTGCAGATGAGTACTTAAAGGAATGGATGAAGAATGATCTTTGAAAATTTACTTCTATTTATCATGATTTTTTGAATTCGAGTCCAAATTAAGGGCCCATTTGGTTCATCATAAATGGAATGGAATGGAATAGAACTTGAAATGTAGAAGGAATGGAATGGGACTTGATTCTTTGAAATCTTGCGTTTGGTTCAGTTGTGGAATGAAATCAAATTTTTATTTTTACCTTTTTTTATATCAATATAGATTATGTTTTAATTAATCATAATACTTTATCCCTCCTTAAAAAACATACTCCGTTCCACTACTCTTACTTGCTGTCATCAAAAAGCTTGGATTACCATCCAACGTTGAAGACCATGATAGGGGCACAAATGTAGCAGATCTTTAAAATGCCCACAGGCTTGATAGAGCGTCTCGTCATCTCTTTGCAGAAAGTTGGTGATCTGATTCCTTAGGCTTACTGGTTTGCTTAGAGGGAAGAACTCGGCGAGGAATGCTCTTGTTAACTCATCCCAGGTAGTTATGCATCAACATGGCAAAGTGTGCGACAGAGCCCTCGCTTTGTCCCTCAATGAGAAAGGGAACAAGTGCAATCGAATTGCATTACTAGAGACTCCACTTAATTTCAGCATATCACAAACCTCTAAAAAGACCAAGAGGCGCAGATTTTGGTCTTCTAAGGGAGTTCCTCCGAACTAAGATTGTCGCACCATGGAAATGAGTGCCGGTTTGAGTTCAAAGTTGTTGGCATCTACAGTAGGGCGAGCGATGCTTAAGGCGATCCCCTCGACTCCTAGGGTAACAAAATCATGAAAATTCCTACGTTGGTCACCTTTTGCCATGCTTGAATTCCTTCTTACCTCACGCCTTTGCTCTTCAATCCTTTGCTTTTTCCTCCATGAGCAAAAATTCCTCTCAATCTCTGGATTAGGTTCGTACAAGATCGGACTTTGCATAAACTAGGAAAAATTCCTGTAAGCACTTTCACCAACACTACTACCGCGGATTAGACAAGCAAAGAAAGAAAAAAAAATCACAATAAAATACTTAGTCACTTTCGCAAGACTAACTCAATAGTTAACAGTTTTAGTCCGCGGCAACGGCGCCAAAAACTTGATGTGTTAACTACTGTAAGCGCACGGTGGTCGTAGTATAGATAAAAGATATCGTTCCTCAGGGACTAATTGTAACTTAATGAGTCTTCCCCATCAGAATGTGCTAAGTAAAACTCTAGTTTAACTGGATTCAATTTAATAGCAAAATAAAGTTTTCTAAATCAATAAGAAAAAATGTCTAGGAATTCTCATAGTTGTGAAAGAAAATTGGATCAAAAATAACGAACATGTGTTCTCTTCTAATTGGTCAAATTCGAGGAATTGTAATCTCTACAAAAAAACCCAGTCTATTCTTTCAAAATCAATTAAATTTGCCTAAACTAAGCAAAAGTCGTTCTTTCAAACTAATTTTCCTTAATTCAAGTTCAAAGTCTTCAATTACTTACTAACCCTCCTAACACATAAATCTCTCTTTCAAGACCAAGTTACGTTAGGTCTTATCTAGCAGTGCAACAACCAAATGCCATCTTTCAGTTTTTCATTCATTTGTTTCAAGCATGCAAGCAAATTTCAGCCAAAAATCAGCTCACAACAATCCAAACACTTGACAAAATGAAATCAAACCAGACATGAAGATGAGCACAATTCTATAGATTTAAATATGATCAAATAACAATTCCACAAACTACTAAATCCCTATACTAAAGAAAACTACTTAGACATGATAAAAGACTAACAAAATAACCAATGATTGATGAAATCTGAGCTAAAAGGGGATTGATTCATATGGCCTTCAACCAAGGGCTTCGAAACTGTCTCAAGAACAAAGTCTCACACTCAAGACTCACACCAATATAAAAACCAAACTAAAAACAACAAAATTTGAGAAACTAAAGCACTAATCTATGCTACTCTACACTTTGCTGTGCTTGGAATGATCTTGGATTCTTCTCTACTACTGTAGAACGTCGCCTTATATAAAAAAGTTCGGTCAATCTCAGTTGCACAACCAAGGGAAAATGAAGTGGAAACAGTTACAGGATCACCACGGCCCATGGGGTGCACCACGGTTCGACCGTGGTCTGTGCGAGAACCAGGGTTTTGCTCATTCTTTGCTCTACGGTCGTGGCATAACATGAATGACCGTGGGGGAGGTGAAAATACAGCCATTGAAGGGAAAACGTTGGGTAAAAGGACTAAAAATCCTGTAAAACACATCAAACAACTATACCCAAGCATAAATCGAGAATAGGAGAGTAAATAACAACAATAAGCGCAATATTCTCCAAAACATGACACAAAATAGCCCTAAAATGATATACATATTGAGCACTTATCATTACTCGATTAAGCCCAGTTCTATATTGCACCATAGTATTGTCACCACTTGCGCTTTATTCTCAAAATGCATAAATTGCCAACTTTGGTGTTACGTGAACTTCTGGATCATTCTTGACCTGTTAAGAAGGTACTAGTTTATTGAATCCCAATTTGTTTTTTCCATCTTGGGTACGCTGGTTGAGTCAAAGATGATATGCAATTGTTTGTAGATCCTGTTACGATGAAAGCACATGCTGTCTGGTCTTGGGATCGTCAAGCATCTATCAGCAAAACTCCGGTAATTGGAAATGGGTAGGTTTCACTTATCCACATCAGATGACTTGAGGTCTTGGTTATAGTATTCTTTGACACATGTTGTTCTTATTGCTTGCTGTTATTAGTCATGGTGGTGTTACTTCTATTCTATATGAGGTTAGTGCTCAACTAAAATTTTATGGTCTTTCATTTAAAATGCTTTCTCTCTGTACTGATTTAAAAGAAAAGAATGATCTTTCTGTAGGTTAGAGCTATAGCACATGGGATACTGTTATAATATCCAAGTCAAACACAAAATTAGGTCCACGATTCTACTCCCACATGTTCTTATGCATTAGTGGAGTTACACCCACATTTACAACATAGCTAGATTGCCAAGTTATGTTATGTAGACACTATTTGAATTTTCTAATTTCATTTTATTTTCAGATGGAAAAGGCTAAGTCATCGAACTTATAGGGAGAATCAATGTTAAAGTTGTGTAGAGTGCAGGTGCTTCAAAGAAAACTCTTGTGTCGTCAATAAGTTCTTGCAACTAATAAAAAAACCATGAAGTATGTTTAATAGTTCCTTGAAGAAGTGGGTGGATGTCTTAAATTGTGTTTCCTGCACTATAAAGAGCGGCGATCTGTGCCTGGGGTTTTTGAGGTTCGAGGTATAGTTTACATATGGGTCATTCTATTTGTATAACAATGTACGAAGTACAACTTTGCAGTTTTGCTTCTCTTAGTAATTATTCGATCCCAACATTATGGGAAAGAAGTCTTGATCCTTCTCGCTTGGTAGCTGGATGCTTCTTGCCGTCTGAGCTCTGAATTCCGCAAATGCTGAATGATCTAAATGAAAGGAGAGGACCCCTATTTATAGGCTCTGCCGGCTAGGGTTAGAGCCATATTTTGGGCCTAGGCCCAGTAATTATTTTCTTGTTTTTTAATAAAGAAAATAATTACTAATTTCTGCATCATCGACGACACGTGGCGGCTTTTGATTGGTTGCACTTAATTTTGACCAAGCGGGTCCACCAAAGTCAACATGACACACGGCACTTTATGGTTGGTCCATTTTTTACACGTGACATCATTTGATTGGTTGCATAATTTTTGCCTTCTACAAATGCCCCCTCGAGAGTCAGCCGCGTACACGAATTTTTGAGTGTTTGAAGCGGTTGAGTCTCGAAAAATTGAAAGATGCTGAAAATTGGAGTTTTTTTTTTTTTTGGGCCGCCTTCCCTTTTTTAGACAAATAACTTGCCGACTTGGTAGATAATCCATGCTGATTTTTTTTTTGAAGATAATTCTGCTTGTAAATTTGTGATAAAATTTTATCAACAACTTATGATAAAATCTACCAATAATTTCAGGGATAGAATTCTATCAAAAACTTGTGATAAATTTTATCAGTAATTTAAATGATGAAAATCTATCAATAATCCAAAAGGATAGAATTTTATCAACAAATTTGGATAAAATTCTAT
>JACYFF010031957.1:48838831-48872939 GCA_017589665.1 Selenicereus undatus
CCGTAGATTCGATTCTTCGCAGGCGACTCCCTCACTTAATCTAATTGCGGTCGACTTGCCGTTCTTCCTTCCAGCCACGACTCCTCCAGTTAGATCGTGAAGTGAGGTCGACTTCTAAAACGAGGAATCGTTTCTCCCCGTAGATTCGATTCTTCGCAGGCGACTCCCTCACTTAATCTAATTGGGGTCGACTTGCCGTTCTTCCTTCCAGCCACGACTCCTCCAGTTAGATCGTGAAGTGAGGTCGACTTCTAAGACGAGGAATCGTTTCTCCCCGTAGATTCGATTCTTGGCAGACGACTCCCTCACTTAATCTAATTGGGGTCGACTTGAATCTCTTCCTTCACCATGGTGCATTTCCTGGACTCGTCATCCGATCCCAAGAAGCCAACTCTTACCATCCTGGACAAAGAAGACGATCTAATTGAAGAAGGCGTGACTCTCCATGTAGATGTGCCAACATCGCTACCGTCCAGACGCTCTTTACTCCATAACTACCTTGCAGATTCATGTTGGAGTGTGGAATCTACCCGCGAAATACAAAGATCAGACGGAGTCATCTCGAGTTTGAGAGTCTTGAAGCTTAGCTCGCCATTATTTGCATCTTCAACCCCTTCTCAAGGAGCAATACCCTTACTTCGACATCGTATCATGGATGGCACACTATCCTGGGGCAGTTTTTCACCTTGTTTCTCCGACAAATTCTTCATACCGTGCTATTGGGAATGGCTTGAAGACGTTCTTGGTCGCAACAAAGACAGACTTAAGGGATGGAGGCTTTACGACGGACTGTATACATCCTTATTCTCCTATGACATGAGTCTTACCGTCTTCAAAGCATTCTGCGAACTGTGGTGCCATACTACCAACACCTTTTGCACAGAGAGCGGCGATATGTCAATCTCCTTATGGGATTTACGGACTATAGGTGGACTTCCCGCTGACGGTGCTTACTATGAAGAAGTCATTCCATCCGCCAGAGAACTCCTTTTTGCAGGACGTGGAGACAGTGGTATTCCAGCGACTTGTACGTTCCTCTTCTCTGCATTCCACAGACTATGCCAGGATGTTCATGGCATCGTTCAACTTACTGCTTCCGAATGGATACGCTTCTGGTTTCGAGGGCGGCAGATTTACACACCTCCCCCCAGTCGCGACAACAGAAAGCGAGTTAAAGCTCCAACAAACACATCATGTCCGTCTGGCATGATTGTTCCTCGAACAGGGCGAACGAAGAGAGAGAAGGAGCCCTTTGTGATGCTTAACATTCCTGAGACCCTAATTGAAGAGACTTACCTTGCTGCCCTCATTTCCTGTTGGCTGTGCTCCTTTGTGCTACCAACTGAAGCAGTGTGCCTTATTCGCCCAGCTGTGTTTGCAGCTGCAAGCAAGCTGGCTCACGGGGAATGTCTAAACCTCTCAATTCCTGCTTTGGCTAGCATTTATCGGGGTCTGCATAGTATTTCTACGGCTCGAAGCCTGAATAAGTTGGAAGTAAAAGGATCAAGCCATACGTAGTTCAAAAACATAACATTCTTTATTTGTTTTGTTTTACCGTTCACAGTTTAGACTCTTGCGGGCCAGGAGTATTACAAATGAATTTAACTTGAAAGAACAAGCAGTTTAGGCTCTTACTTAGGAGCTTTACAACATTCTATTTCAAGGATAATAGCGCTTCAAGAACTTGTCGTTTATGGGTCCTATGCGCACTCCATCAGCACCAACTATCTTGTAGGCTCCATTTGTGTAAACTTCTCTGACCACATATGGACCATCCCACTTGGAGGTGAATTTGCTTCCAGATTTGTGGGAGACAATAATCGGTCTTCTTACTGCCAACACCTGGTCTCCGACTTGGAAAGATTGCGGTCGAACCTTTTTGTTGAACGATCTTGATAGACGGGCTTGGTAGCATTCTAGCTTTTGTTGTGCCTGAAGTCTTCTCTCATCCAAGGCCTCCAGTTCCGCTAAGCGAAGCTTGTGATTTTCGTCTTCCGTCAAACCTTCCTGTATGGCGATGCGAAGTGATGGGATTTGAAGCTCTAACGGTAGAACGGCTTCCATTCCATAGACCAAAGCGAATGGGGTCGACTGTGTTGGTGTCTTGTACGTTGTTCGATATGCCCAAAGAGCTTCCCCTAATCTTTCATGCCAATCCCGTTTAGACTTTGCGACAACCTTTTTGAGTAAGTTGCAAAGTGTTTTGTTAAAGGCTTCTGCCAGACCGTTTGCAGGGGCGTTGTACATGGAAGACTTATGTTGAGCGAACTTGAACTTCTCGCAGAGGCTAGTCATTAGGCTGTTGAAGAAGGGCTTTCCATTATCGGTGATAATGTACCTTGGCACACCATACCGATAGATAATGTGTGTCTTTATGAAGTCGACCACGTTTTCTTTTTTGACTTCTCTTAGCGGGATTGCTTCCGCCCATTTAGAGAAGTAGTCAGTGGCAGCTGGGATGTAGGAGTGACTAGCAGACGATTTAGGCGTGATTGGTCCAACGACATCAAGCCCCCATGCCTCAAATGGCTAAGATGCAACTGTTGGGTGGAGAGGTTCGGGAGGTTGATGTATGAAGTTAGCATGGAACTGGCAAGCATCGCACCTTTTTGCATAATTTATGCAATCTTGCACCATAGTGGGCCAGTAATAGCCCATTCTTTTAATGCGATCATGTAGCCTAGGCCCTGATTGATGTGCTCCACACACACCTGAATGAGCCTCCGTCATTGCTTGCTTTGCTTCTTACGTGTCCAAGCATCGTAACTAAAGACCGAGAAAGGAGCGTCGATAGAGCGTCCCGTTGTAGTAAAGGAAGCTTGAAGCCCTCCGCCGTATTTCTGTCTTATGCCTTGGGTCACTCGGGAGTTTTCCATGCTCCAAGTACTCAATTATTGGTTGACGCCAGTCTTCTGCATCTGTTTCAAGAACACAGATCATGTTGACGTCTTCCTCTGAGTCTTCATCATCCAGCGGAACAACCCAACGGTTACATACTGGAATAGTCATTTCTCCTTCTGCCCCCAGTGCCAAAGTGGCTGCGAGGCTTGCTAGTGCGTCAGCCATCTTGTTGGCACTCCTTGGTACGTGCTCTAACTTGACCATGTCCAACTTATTTAGCAGGCGTAATGCTTGCCTGTGGTACGGGACAAGGTCCTCTTTCTTAACCTCGTATTCGTTAAGTAGTTGATTGATGACCAACTGCGAGTCACCATATATGTTGAGATCGGTGACCCCCATTTCAATAGTCATTTCAAGGCCCAAGTTAAGCGCTTGGTATTCCGCCACATTGTTAGAGCATAACTGAGTGAGCCCAAATGAATATGGAAGAATGTGCTTTTCGGGGGAAACGAATACCACTCCTGCACCAGCACCATCACGCCTGGCTGCGCCATCGAAATACATTTCCCAGGGAGGGAGGGTATCGATGTAAAACACGCCTTCTCCCGGCAAATCATCATTTAGCTCCCAATCATCGGGAATGGGATGATCTGCTAAGAAATCTGCCAACGCTTGCCCCTTGATCGCTCTTTGGGGTACATAGACGAGATCGTACTGTTTTAAGATGACCGCCCATTTTGCCAGTCGCCCATTTAAGATTGGCCTGGACAAGATGTACTTGATGGGATCAGCTTTGGAGATCACTTGCACTGTATAGGCCTGCATGTAATACTTGAGTTTCTGGATGGCAAAGATGAGCGACAAGCACATCTTTTCAATAGGGGAATACTTCAGTTCAGCGCCGACCAATGTACGACTTAAGTAGTACAGGGCAACTTCTTTCCCTTCCTCGTCTTCTTGTACACACAGTGCCCCTAAGGACTTTTCCTGAGCTGCAATGTACAGTCGAAGAGGCTTACCAGGGATGGGTGCCCCCAACACAGGAGGATGGGTCAAGTATTCCTTTATTTTCTTGAATGCCGTACGACACGATTCGTCCCACTCAAACGGTGCGCCCTTTTTCATAAGGTGGCTAAAGGGATGACAGCGTCCTGCAAGATTTGAGATGAATCTTCGGATATATGCCAAGCGACCTTGAAGTCCGCGAAGCTCCCTGAGATTCTTAGGCTCAGGTATCTCCTGGATTGCCTTGATCTTTGATTGGTCGATCTCAATCCCTCTGTGATGAACGATAAAACCCAAGAACTTTCCAGAGGTGACGCCAAATGCGCACTTGAGTGGATTCATCTTCAATTTACATCTTCGTAATCGTTCGAAGATCGAACGAAGATCTTGTATGTGGTCCTGCCTCTTTTTGGACTTCACCACCAAATCATCGACATAACACTCGACTTTCTTATGGAGCATATCGTCAAAAATTGTTTGCATTGCCCTTTGATATGTTGCCCCTGCATTCTTAAGTCCGAAGGGCATCACATTATAGCAAAAAATGCCTTTAGGTGTGCGGAAAGCCGTGGCGTCTTGATCTTCGGGCGCCATCAGAATCTGATTGTATCCTGCGGTACAATCCATGAATGACAATGCTTCATGCCCTGTGGTTGAGTCGATCATAAGCTCTGTGACAGGCAACGGGAAATCTTCCTTTGGACAAGCGTCGTTAAGATCCCGGAAGTCCACACAAATACGAAGTTGCCCATTTTTCTTCCTGACAGGCACGATGTTTGCAATCCATGTTAGGTACTTGACCTCGCGAATGAATCCTGCCTCTATGAGTTTGTTGACTTCCTTTTCAATTTCCGGTACCAACTCTGGGTGAAAACGTCGTTGAGGCTGCTTCTTAGGCGGAATACCCCTTTTGATAGATAGACGGTGGACTGCGACCTTTGGATCTAACCCGGACATTTCTTTATAACTCCAGGCAAATATGTCCTTGTACTCTGATAGGAGTTCCAAGTATTGCTTTTCCTCTTCGAGTGTGAGTGATGAACTTACGTAGATAGGACGAGGCTCTTCATCGGTTCCAAGATTCAACTCTTTCAAATCATCAACTGTAGCCCGTCCTCCATCTTCGAAAGTCTTAGGAGTTTCTGCCAACTCTATCTCTGAGTCTGAGTCATCACATTCGTGGATTGTGATATGGTTGGAAGAAACAACTTCTTCTTCCTTCGCTTCCTTGTTAGAGCCAGAGTTTTTTTGCTTACCTGTGAAGATCACAATACGCCTCTTTACTCTTAATGAACCATCTGTTTTAACATCCAGACTAGAGAAGCGCTTCATGCGAGACGGGATAGAGCTTTGAACTTCATTTACTACTCCCAAGCGACTAAATGCAGAACTTTTCTCGTGCTGAAGTCGTGAGTTCGAGGGCTTTTCACCAGCTCCTATTCTGGCAAAAACTGAAGGCTTTGGCTGGGGATGATCTTTGATTCTGTTAAAAACAGAGCTTCTGTGATCTTTCCCTTTCCCTATACGGGCAAATACTGACGGACGTTTTTTAGAAGTTGATGATTGTAGCCTATCAAACACAGAGGGCTTTGGGTTGGGTGAAGCACTTTCATCTTCACTCACATCTACTTCTTCAGCTGAGATGTGTTGAATTGCCAACTTCTTGTCCTTTCGTCGACCAGAGATTCTGACTGGCTGCAGTGGCGTAAAACCCAGTCCAACTTTAGAGACGCCTACTGAGCCTCCCTATTCTTGAATCTTTCTTTGAGTTTCGGTAAGGCCATGAGGCTTGGATTCGGCTATCTTTCCTAAGGCAGTTGGATTTTAAAAGTCGTAGCCAGCCCTCTCCATAAGCCTGTATGCATTAGGATCAAATCTCTCCCTAGTCCGTGCACTTGGCAAGTCATCGCTTTCTTTAGAAGAAACGACAAACCCGGAAATAGGGGGCCTACTCACCTTAGCCTGCCACATTTTTAGCGTTGGAACTGTTGCACTTCCTTTTAAGGTGATTATGCTAGCTCCGTCATCCCTTTTAGTAGCTTTACTCTCAATGCTTCTGCTTGTGCACTCGCTAAAGGGTGATTCGCCCTCCTTACGGCGAGACCTAGGTATGTACCTTAAAACTGGTGGCATTGATCCTGTTGACGCGACAGCTTGTTTAGCAACTTGCTCAATATAAGAAGTGGTGCTACCTCGCTTGCCTGCTTCTTTCTCGAGCTGCTGCTTAGGAGCACCATCTTTTGTTGCTCGAGGGGCCTTCTTTGCGACACCTTTGCCTGTGGAAGAAATGGTTGACGGCATGGTCTCTTTAGGTGCAGCACCTTCTTCAAAGAACCTTGCATCTGCAAAATGAGACTCAGCCTTAGTGAATGGCTTGACATCCACGCTTATTTTCTTCTCCCCATTACGACAGTACTTAAGACATTGGTGTAAAGTGGAAGCCACTATCCCATGCTCATGAAGCCATGGTCGCCCAAGTAATAACCTATAGGAAGTCTTAGCATCGATTATATGGAAGATGGAGGACGTCGTCAAATCTCCCATTATCAGTTCAACACGAATCATGCCGATTGCACGTTGACCTTCAAGGTTAAAGCCTTGAATCATCGTTCGACTCTTAGACAGTTCTTCCACTGTGATGCCTAAGTCGTTCATTGTAGACTTGGGCATGATGTTGATGGCTGACTCTCCATCCACGAGAATGCGTCTGACTTTCTGCTCCTTAATGTAACCAGTCACAAACAAAGGACGATTATGGGGCTTAGATCCCAACAACAAATCATCGTCAGTGAAAGTGATTACGGTGTTGCAATAGGCACACTGAACATGGTCTTTTGTGGATGCTCCTGCATCCTTGATTTTATCAGCATAAAGTTCTGGATGTCGTAAGGCAGTAACAACATGCTGGCGCATCTCATCAGGCAGACAAAATATTTGCTCCCAGCCCATGCGAGCTGGCAAAGCCTCCAAGACAGTTAAGGTCTTATCAGCTACTCTAGGAGACTCCTCTTGTCCGTCACTTCCTTCGTCTTCCTCTTCTTCAAGCTCAGAACATGAAGTCATGTTGACTATGACTTTCTCAAAGAAGCCTGTTGGGAAAAACTCTTCGAGTGTGACAGGGACAAGCGGCTCCTGCTCAAGTAGGTCAATAGGCAGAATTCCGTGCCTTTTGACGTCCTTGGTCTTCTTCTTTCCTTTTGAATGACGAGGGTTCTTCTTTCTTTCTTGTTTCTTCTTGTGGCGAAGAGGCGGTGATTGCACTTGGCTTTGTTTCCTTGGCCTCCGACGAGTGACAAGAGTCCATCCCTCTTCATCAACATCAGCTTTATCAGAGACATCTACAAAAGGGTCAGTCTCTGTTAAGGGTCCTTTGGATTGAATTGGAACTACCACAGGCTCCAAACTTCCAAATTGAATTGTAATTAATTTCTCTCCAATTGAGGAAATCAATTCAGTGCTTACTCTACCACGAGGTTGAGTCTGCTTTGGCTTCCAGGGCGATGAGGAACACTCTAGCTGAGTGCAGATATGATTTGTCTCAACAGTGTCGTCCAAATCCAATATTATCTTCCCCTCCCTGGCAAGTTGCATAATACGCTTTTTGAGTGTAATACATTTCTCAAGAGGGTGACTAACCACCCTATGATACCGACAATATTTTGGGTCGGTAACCCTTCCAGCTTCTTCGGGCCGTTTTGGTTCTGGAAGTTGGATAACCCCGTTTTCAAGGAGATCATCAAGCATTCCTGACAAGTCTGAGTCAGGGAATGGGTATTTCTTCTCCTGCAGTTCCTTCAATGTAGGACGCTTCTTTCCAGAATCCTTGGAGAATCCGCCTTTCTTGTTTTCATACTTGGGCTTTCCGGAGATTCGAACCGGCTCCCCAGTTGAAACAGCCATGGCTTCTTTGTTTGAGGACTTAGTGGACTTGAGATTTTTCTTGAATTCACCCTTGTCCTTTCTAGCGTCAGACGAGGAAGAAGACTTGCCACGGCGACTTGCGATCGTTATCTCCATATCATGAGCTTTTGTTGCCAATTCCTGGAAGGTCCTTGGCTTACTCATCTGCAAGACGTATAGTAAATCCCACTCCATACCCTGAGCACACATTTCAACGGCTGAAGCTTCTGATAAACGGTCCTTGCACTCGAGACTTAGGGACCTCCAGCGATTAATGTAATCAAGAACCGGCTCGTCCTTCCACTGTCTGGTGTTTGTTAGCTCTGTCATGCTAACAACACGTTGAGTGCTGTAGAACCGATTCAAGAATTCCTGCTCCATTTGTTCCCAGTTGTCAATGGACTCTGGCTCCAAGTCTGTGTACCAATCGAACGCAATCCCTTTTAGGGTACGAACAAACTGTTTCACCAGCCGGTCCCCCTCTGTGCCAGCATTACTGCATGTCTCAATGAAGTGGGCAATATGCTGTTTGGGGTTGCCCTTGCCATCGAACTGGTTGAACTTGGGAGGCTGATAGCCATGTGGCATGCGAAGAGCATCAATCCTCTTCGTATAAGGCTTTGTATACAGGTGGGTCTTGTGAGATCCTCCTCCCAACTGAGCCTTGACCGCATTTGCTATTAAGCTCTGAATGTGCTCAACAGACATTGAGCCTAAAGAGAGGTCCTTTCTTCCCTTGCGCTCGTCCTCAGATTCTTCGTTGTGGCTGGACTCTTTATCAGAGTCTTCGGTACCTGAACCTTTGTTGGAAGCTTCAGAGGACTTCTTTTCCAACTTCTTCATCAGCTCAGCAATCTGATCATTCTGGCGTTTGATTTGGGCGTCCTTTTCTGCACTCTCTTTGGAGAGCCTATCCAAGGTAGCCTTCATGCTCGCCAGTTGTTCCTCAAAGTTAGTAGCCCCTGTCACCATAACTGGCATGATGACAGTATCGGATGATTCAGCTTCAGTATGCGAGAAAAGTGACCCCTTTGAGGATGCCAAAGAGGAATCACTGCTCGAATAATCATCATCTTCAGAATTGAAGGGTTGGAATGCAGGGTTGGTGTGGGTTTAGAGTTCATCCATCCCACGCGGAATTGTTTGTGGCATGATGAAGCCAGCAACAGATTTTTGGTTCAGAATATTTGAAGCGATTTGATTGACTCCATCAGATACCTTGGAGCCGAGATTTTGGATCTTATGTGACTGTGATGGTGCAGCCACAATTGATGGCTCTCCGATGATAGTGGTAGCAGCTTTTATCATACTTCTGGTCATGACACCACCAGATGCAGCACTAGCAGTTGTTGATCCTTGCGATGCAGATCGGATAGCTTTCCTTGAAGATTTATTAATAGCGTTCTTAGGGGCCATGTTATCTTCAAAGCAATGTATTGTTTGCTGTTAGGAGAAAGAGATGAGAGGCAGAGTGGTCCCACCGAGCGTGCCAAAAATTTGTAAACACAAATTTCGAGTCTAAAATAAAGACAAGAAATTCAGAAACAAATTTAATTTTGTATTGATGTAGTGTGTAGGTACAATATCTGAATTTAATACAATAAAAATTATCCTCTGATTCGATCTCCTAATGACTTGAGTATTCCGAGGGCTTGATGCTTGATCTCGATTGATGCAAATCAGCTGAAGAACTCTGAAGGTTGTTCTTGATTTTGATCTGCAAGTGGCTAATTATGGTTTCTGAAACTCTGCAAGTCTTGATCCTTCTCGCTTGGTAGCTGGATGCTTCTTGCCGTCTGAGCTCTGAATTCTGCAAATGCTGAATGATCTAAATGAAAGGAGAGAACTCCTATTTATAGGCTCTGCCGGCTAGGGTTAGAGCCATATTTTGGGCCTAGGCCCAGTAATTATTTTCTTGTTTTTTAATAAAGAAAATAATTACTAATTTCTGCATCATCGACGACACGTGGCGGCTTTTGATTGGTTGCACTTAATTTTGACCAAGCGGGTCCACCAAAGTCAACATGACACACGGCACTTTATGGTTGGTCCATTTTTTACACGTGGCATCATTTGATTGGTTGCATAATTTTTGCCTTCTACAACGATGTTTTTGAGATTGAAATACATTAAGCCTAACACTACTAATGAGCAGTTATACATTACCATTACCTGAATTAGCTAATGATAATGAGCGCGCTTTTCTGAAAGGAGTAGGTGACCTAATGTGGTTTGGGTTTGTGGACCTTTGTTTACCAAATAAGTTTAAGTAAAAGCTATATCCATTACTCGTGGTTACCTTTATGTATAAACTCATTATTTGGATAAAAGTACTTTAGAATGCTTATTATTTTTATAATATATTATGCATATGCTTAGAAATATTCCAAGATTAGGAAAAGAGCTAGGGGAGTACTTTTACATACTCACATAAGATGTTCACAAAGTTATGTAGTTAAGCGGGATAAATTTGTTCGTGTTATAAGTTTTCATGCTTATCTTACCATAGTATTTTAAGCTCTAAACTTGTACACTATACTCATGTCCTAATTTCAGGAAAGCGAAAATAAGAGGGAACCAGGGCGATTGAGTGATTTATTGAGATTTATCAAAGACAGGATAAGACTTTACATGAACCTGTTACCACAGAGTTCATGGTAATTTTCAATTCTAATTTCTGTATAAATAATTACTATTTTAATTGGTAAAATATCTTTGACTTTATAATATGGCATGGCATAAGCAAACTATTTGTATACATATGTGATATAATCGTATTATTTTCTTTTGTTGATTAGGAGTTTTTACTAGGTATGATTCAAGAAAAAATTGGATCTTTTGAAGTTTAGTTTTCAAAAGCAACCTTAAAAGGGGAGAAAAGTGTCCACAGAAAGGTTAGAAAATTTGGTAGTGTAGCGTCTGTAAAAGATTTGCGTGCTAAGCATCATCACAATGAATGTAAGTTGTTAGTGAAAGTTCTCGAACCATGCAAGGCATGCAGAATCAAATTGATGTCTTGGCTACCAAAGTTGGAGCACAACTAGAAACTGTCCACATGAATCAATACATAGCATTATAGAATTCATGTCAATGTAGTTGCTAGTCTGACTTTTGGGGGGGTGGGGAGATAGGAGGTTGTACTAATTTGAGCTTATATAGAATGAACTAAAGTGAATTAGCCTAATCATAAACTAAAGTCTTTACCGATTAGTGACCCCTATGGTGAAATGGATGATTATGCCGAATGTTTTAGATAATACGCACTCGTTATACTTTTTTCTAATATACATGCAAGCTTCTAAAGTGCAATGGTTTTGCATACAACAAATCAACAGTTATAGTTTGATTTTAGAAAGATACACCACGCTTTATTGCTCGACATTATTTTTATGAACATGAGCTTTAGTGTGTCATTAATATGACATGTTCCGCATTTTTCTTTTCTAATGTATTACATGTAGATTACTGGTTCACAAGAACACCTAAGCAATGACGTACCACAAAATTAGTGCAAAGGCCATGAATCACACATGTCTAGAGATGCCCACTAATCTCCCATGTTTTAGACTGATATATTATGATAGTTGTATTTGAAGTACCATTATTTATTAATCACTTCCCTTGTGTGTGTTTGTAGTGAATTAGACTCCAAGAAGTCCGGCGTCATCAAATCATATCAATGGAGAGGCAAGTGGAGAAGAAAAGTAAGCAAAAGATACATAGGTTTCTACACAAACTTAGCATTCAAACATAATCTTTACTTTGAAATAAAAATGAACAACCATTATTTTTTAGTGTTTGTCGGAACCATCAAATTATCAAATTGAATCTAGATTTGTTGATCTTGGTGGTAGGCATTCTAATTGTCAACAACCCAGCTTTACGCCTGTTTATTGTGATGTTCAACTAATTTCCAAATAGACAAAACAGAGCTCTTTCAATCATGGTAGTGCTAAATTTGTTCTTAAACTTAAAGGAAATGAAAATCCTACTTTAGGTGATACTTTAGGCAAAATAGCACATCCTCAAAGCTTGTCCAATACAAAAATGAAAAGGTACTTTATCATAGTAAAAAAAAAAAATTGTCAGTAATATGCTAATTGTTTGTATGATTGTTAATTCCATTTATTGTTTCCTTTATTAGAGGATCACCATCAGGATGAATAATCAGGTCAATGACATGCATGTAATACCATCAACTATGCCTAGTGAGTAGGGAGATGCCAAATGTTTGAAGCAGAATGTAGTGAATCTAGTAAGTTGTAGTTCTTTGTTGAATAAATTTACCTTTACACCCCCCTAGGAGGAAACTCATACAAGAACTTCAGCTTCTTTTCTTTAGTGTTCTTGCACTCATTTAAAAAAATTCTATTCAAATCCTTTTGAACCTTAACATTTTGCTTGTTAAGTTTTGATGACGTGGTAAAGGTGGCTGAGAAAATGCTGAAAACGAATCCCGATTCGATTGGAAAGTATATTCTGCGTGAAAGGGGTTTTAACTCTTTGTTATCTTGCGGGAGTGTTATACATCATCTTTTTTTTTCTCTTTTTTTGGTTTGAATTTGATTAATTCATTCTATGGTTTTACAAGAGGGACATTTCTATTGTGGGTTTTTGTTGGGTGGCCCAAAAATATTGACATGTGATTATTTAAATTGCCTAATTATATGAAGTGTATGGATATAATCAATTGTTATATTTAGTCACATGATTTTTTTCATTCTCCTAACGGATGCAGTGTTTTTTTTTGGGGCGTTATGTTTGATTTTATAGTAGGGAAAGTTATGGATGGCTTGATTGCTTTTTAAAAGGACCACGCTCAAGTTTATTTGATCATCAAACAATTTCCATCCTCAAGCCTCATCATCCCAATCACCATTATTCTTCTACACCAATATTATTCCACTATTTTTCTTCAATTCATGAGAGACTATTAGAGTGAATTTGTAATCACATATTTTGATCTCTTACACAAGTACATTGCTCTAAGATCAATCTTGTGCTCTGACCTATATAGTGGATTTTTCCAATCATGGTCGCCTGTGGTTTTTCTCGATTTGGGTCTTCCACATAAATCTTTGTGTTTATTGGTGTTGATTTAATTTTTTGCTTAATTATCATATTTTGTGACATTTCTTGCATCCATTATTATCCCCTATGATCCTAACATGTGGTATTAGAGTTCGGATCAAGGTTGGCAACCATCACAAAATTTGATATTCCCAAATTTGATGGCAAGATGAGCTTAAACATTTGGGAGGTCCAAATGATGGTTGTTCTTACACAGAACAGATTGAAGAAAGTCCTTGGCGGTAAAGCTAAGAAGCCCTAGTCAATGACTGATGAGCAACAAGAGCATTTAGGCGAGAAGGCGCTCTCTACAATACAATTATCCTTGACACCTCATGTCCTGCGCGAAGTCCTTGACAAGACCACCACGACAAGTCTTTGGCTCACACTAGAGGCGTTATATATGATGAAGAGTCTCACCAATAAAATCCATCTCAAAGAACGTTTTTAAGCATTCTCTATGGCTTAAGGTACTCCCATTCAAATTCGTATTGATGATTTTAATTCCATTATTATTGACTTAGAAAGTATGGATGTCAAAATTGTGGATGAGGACAAAACCATTTTGTTGGCAGTCTCATTGCCCTCTTCGTATAAACATTTCAAGGAAATATTGTTATATAGTAACAAATGATACATTGTCTTTTGAGGGCGTAAAAGCTAGTTTATTATTGGAAGAAAAATTTGGCCTTGAAGTGCATCCAAATGATAAAGCTGACGGCTTAAATGTGAGAAGTAGACCCTTTAGCAAAGAGGGCACAAATAGGAGAAACTCACTCTCAAAGTCTAGGGGAAGTAAATCCAGCAAATTTTATAAGTATTGTAAGAAGCGAGGGCTCTTAGTTGACGAATGCTATAGCTTGAAAAACAAAAAGGAGAAAGACGAGATGAACAAACAACCTCAAAAATCCAGTGAAGCTTCTATCGTTGATTGTGAGTTAAACAGTGATGTGTTGTGTGTATCCATCACTAATAACAAGTGTGCTATTGAGTGGGTTTTAGATTTTAGCTGCACTTATCATATGAGTCCTCAGAGGGACTGGTTTCCAACATATGAGCCACTAGATTTAGGTGTAGTGCTTATGGGTAATGATGCTCAATGTAATGTGGTTGGTACTAGCACCTTTTAAATCAAGACCCATGATGGTATTGTGAGGACCTTGACAAATGTCTGTCACATTCCATGTTTGAAGCACAACCTCGTTTCACTTGGTACTCTTGAGTAATATGGTTCAGATGTTCAGCTGAAGGTGGAGTTTTGAAGGCCTCCAAGGGTACCTTGGTTCTTATAAAAGGTGTGAGACATGGTAGTCTCCACATACTACAAGGATCTACTACGGAAGGTTCTGCTGCTGTCACCACCTCATCCAAACTTGATCTCGCAAGATTGTGGTATGCTCGTTTAGGCCACATGAGTGAGAAAGACATGACCATCCTAAGCAAGCAAGGTCCCTTTGGTGGCGAAGGTACAAGTAAACGTGACTTTTGTAATAACTGTATTTTTGGTAAACAAAAGAGAGTCAGTTTTTCTATTGTAAAGCACCGTACCAAGGGTATCCTATATTATATTCATTCTAATTTGTTGGGTCCCTTTAGAGTTCCTTCTTTTGGAGGAAAGCTCTACATGTTGACTTTTGTGGATGATTTCTCTCTTAAAGTTTTGGTTTATTTTTTGAGACATAAAAATGAAGCATTTCCCATGCTTAAGAAGTTCAAGGCCGCTGTTGAGAACTAAACTGGGAGGAAAAGAAAAAAAACTTAGGATCGATAATGGTCTTGAGTTTTGTGTGATAGACTTCAATGAATTCCTTGTCATTCAAGGTATTCTAGACACAAGGATCTTGTTTGGAAATCTCAACAAAATGGTGTTGCAGATCGTATCAACCGAACCCTACTAGAGAGAGGTTGTTGTATGCTCTCCAATGCTAGTTTATCGTACTGCCATGATTTTTGGGCCGAGGATATTTCAATGGCCCGTTATCTTATGAACCAGTCTCCACATTACTCTATTGACTTCAAAATCCGAGAAGAAGTTTGATTAGGTAATTCTGTTAACTATTCCATTTTGAGAATATTTGGATGTCCTGCATATGCTTTTGTTAATGATGGCAAGCTAGTTCCTAGGGCCATAAGTGCATGTTTCTTGGATATGCATCCGAGTCCAAGGGATATCGTTTATGTTGTCCTGGTTTTAAAAAAGCTATTCAAAGCTGGAATGTTACTTCTAATGAGTTTGCTATGTTTTCTCCCGGAAAAGAGTCTATTGTCTCTTCAACTGGTATAGGTGATAATCATGATACCAGTGACAAGGTGGGATTAGAGGTTCCTACTCAAGGTGGAGTTAAATTTGTATTACCTCATTCTAGTAGTGTGGTCCAAATTAATGAGCCAGCGTTGAGCACCTCAAGTCCTAATACACCTCAAGTCGAGGATACGTATTCTATTGCTCATGATAGGCCCAGGAGAACTATTAGAAAGTCTGCTCATTATGCCATTGATGATGAGAGTGGGCTGATTGCATATGCACTAATAGTTGTACAGAAGACTCCTAAAAGTATTGATCCTTCCACTTATTCTAAAGCCATCTCCTTTCCTAACTCCTCTAATTGGCTCATGGTAATGCAAGAAGAAATGGAGAATTTGCACAAAAATGGGACTCGGGAGCTATGTGAATTACCTAAAGGTTGTCGTGCCTTGGCTATTAAGTGGATATATAAGTGCAAAGCAGGCATCCCTAGGGTTGAAGAAGCAAGGTGGGAAGTACGTTTGGTTATTCGTGGTTGCAACCAAAAGGAGGGTATTGACTTTAACGAAGTATTTTCTCCTATTGTATGTCATACCTCAATCAGAATGCTTCTTGCTTTTCTTGCTCTATTTGATTAGGAGTTGGAGGAACTAGATGTCAAAACTACATTCCTCCATAAGGAATTGGAAGAAGAGTCATACATGACGCAACCCGAGGGATTTGTAGTTCTCGGTAAGGAGAGTCTTGTAAGCCACTTGAACAAGTCTCTATATGTCCTTAAACAAGCACCGTAGCAATGGTACAAGAGGTTTGATGCTTTCATGATTGGATAAGGATACACACGTTGTTATTATGATAATTGCGTGCATTTTGAGCAAGTTGGAGGTTCTTTTGTTTATTTGCTATTATATGTTGATGATGTGCTCATTAAGGACAAGTCCTTAATCAACAAGTTAAAATCTCAACTTACTAATGAGTTTAAAATGGAGGACCTTGGTGCAGCTAAAAAAATCCTTGGCATGGAAATTGATAGGGATTGTAAGGTCGGTAAGCTCCACCTCTCTCAAAAGGAGTATCTTGAAAAAGTACTTGATAGGTTCACTATGAGTGATTGTAAATTGGCGTCCACTCCTTTAACTGCTCATTTCAAGTTATCATCTGAATCGTGTCCAAAATTTGAGGAGGAAATTGGAAAAATGTCTCATGTTCCATATTCTTATGTAGTTGGCAATCTCACGTATGCTATGGTTTGCACTAGACCTGATTTATCCTATGTGGTTAGTGCTGTGAGCCACTTTATACAAAACCCTAGTAAGAATCATTGGGATGCTATGAAATGCATTATTCACTATGTGAAGGGTTCTCTTGATAAGGGTTTGGTGTTTGATGGATCTGAGTCTAAAACTTTTGATTTTGTTGGTTATGTTGACTCTGACTATGCTGGTGATCTTAAAAATAGATGTTCTATTTCTGGTTACATATTCACTTTATGTGGGGGTGCTATTTCTTGGAAATTATCCTTACAATCTATTGCAGCTTTATGTACTACGAGAGCTGGAACTAAAGGTGTTAAAGAAGCCACTCAGTTCCGAGAACTTATTATTGAGGTTGGTGTTGCACAAGGTACCATAGTTGTGTTTTCTGATAGCCATAGTGTAATTCATCTTACCAAGGATGATGCTGATCATTCTAAGACCAAGCACATCAGTACCAAGTATCATTTTATTCAAGATATTGTTGTTGCAGGAGAAATTATGGAGAAGAAAATTCGTAAATTTGATAATCTAGCAGATATGCTTACCAAACCTCTTCCTATTGCTAGGTTCAAGCCTTGCCTGAATTTAGCTTGTGTTCACAGCATATGATTGCCTTTCAAGGCTTTGCCCTATAAGGTTCTACCCTTCGGGGTTCTTTGGCTATTTTTTGAGTATTGAAGAATTTTGGTACAACCGTACAAAGGTGGAGATTGTTGAGTGGCCTAAGAATATTGACATGTGATTATTTAAATTACCTAGTTCCATGAAGTCTATAGAGATAATCAATTTCTATATTTAGTCACGTTATTATTTCATTCTCCTAATGTATGCGGCATTTTTTGGGGGTACTATTTCTGATTTTATGGCAGAGATGTTATTTGTGACTTTGTAGCAAAGGATTAAGCAAGGGAAGTTATGGATGGTTTCACTGTTATTCAAAGGGACCAAGCTCAAGTTTATTTGATCATCCAATAATTTCCATCCTCAAGCATCATCATCCCAAGCATCATCACCATTATTCCTTTACACCAATATTATTCACCTATTTTTCTTAAATTCGTGAGATAGTGTTAGAGTGAATTTGTAATCACTTCTTTTGATCACTTACTAAAACACATTGCTTTGAGATGAGTCTTGTTCTCTCACCAATATAGTAGATTCATTGGTATTTATTGGTGTTGATTTAATTTTTTACTTTATTATCATATTCTATGACCTTTCTTGCATCCATTATTATCTCCTACGATTCTAACATGGTTACTAATTATCATATTTTGTGATCTTTCTTGCATGCATTATTATCTTTCTTGCATATGATTACTTATTACAAAGCTTGTTCACACATGGTTGATAAGGTTTTACTGAAAAAACTATAAAATGTAAAAATCGTAAGCTGCACCATTCAATTATTTGAAATTTCAAACTTATACATCCATATGTAGATAAATGTTGGTTGGAGACTCCTTTGATCTGCTGGGTTTACTAATGAAATAAAGGGTTAATATTTGTCTTGTGGGCTTTGGACTATTCTTAGATAAAAAGTCATGACATGGAGCATTAGTGTTCTCTTATTTGCTGTGAACTTTTGGGTTGTACCACTAGGTTTAACTCATCGAAATAGGGCTACCGTATATTTCCCTAATATGATTTTATGCTTCTGAGTCTTTGGTACATGTGGCTTCATGATTACCTGGTGAAATTTTGTCGAATTTTGGTATGGGGTTACTATATATTTACCTGATCTGATTTTATGTTTCTGAATTCCTTTTGTTTTTTTTAGCTTTTTAAAAAAAATAAATTCTAGCTTTAAACTTTAAACAAGAATCCATATTCTATGACTTGGGCATCCCTAATTACATTCTTTCCTTTTGAGATTTTTGAGGTTTGATGATTTTAAGTGAGTGGGTATGAATTCACTTTTCATGGGTTGTTGTGGTTTTTCCGCAATTTAAATTGAAGATAGGGTGAATGAGTTACACTGTAAATTACTTGGTTCTATAATATTATTCTTGTAATGTGTGGTCAATTGATGATAGCTTATAGTATGATTGCTTAAGAAAATTCATTCTCATCAGGGGCAAGGCATGGACTAGAGTACACCCCTCTATGTTGAGTTTTGACATGTCCTGCTGTAATATCCCGAGTGTGGTTTAAAAGGAACCAAGTGACTACCTATATCATAAATGTCCACCTTTCTTTTCGGGGACCCCGCTCATAAGAACTCTAAAGTTAAGCGTGCTTGCTATGGAGAACCTTATGATGGGTGACCTCTTGGGAAGTTTCCCAAACAACATGTGAGCGACGATGAAGTACGCTAAAAAGGCTTGTGGTATCCTTTAAATTGTTCCTGGTAACTGTCCATGACCCAGGAGGGTTCAGGGCGTTACATCTGCTGTAAGGATCCACCTCCTCAAGAGTGCGATCCCCCATGAATGGTTAGAGCCATGAATTGTGGTTGCCAAATGCCCTACTGTCAAGATTCGAGTCCCTTAGCCAAATTCCAAAAGTGTAGAAAATAGCAAATAGGTGAAATAATAAAAAAAAAACATTAAAGATTAACTGATATAGTTACCAGTGAGTTTTAAGAAAAACTTATAAATCAATTTACTTTTCAAAGCGAACCATAAACTGATATGGAGAACCGAAAGCGACACCGAAAGCGACTGTGAATTGACTGATGAAATTTTTTTGATGCCAATTAATTGATGCCTCCAGCTGATGGAATTTTTTTTTATGCCTTCAACCCAGTAGAAAAGTCCCCTTTTTATAGTGGGTGAGGAGATAGTCTAAATTCATTTAGAGAAAGGAGACCTAATCCTTGTCACATTATGGTTAATCTAAATAGGTATACTAATTCAGCTAGGATTTTGACTAATTAGTTTGGTTAAATTAATCAACCTAAAATTCTAGTTAATTAATCCTTCTAGGTTGAAAAGAACACAAATAGAGGGAGAAAATTACAAAGCCTAGTTCGGTTCCCAGCTAGAGAACCCAACCCAGTTCTTGTTCTGGTCAAGTCATACCAACCAGCAGCTCGGCCAGGTTCCTGGGTTGGGCCACAGATAGCTTAATTGCTTTGGCCATAACTTTCACGTCTAATCTTCATTTAGAGTGATTCTTTTTTTTCCTAAAAGCATATTGAGTCTAGCTTCTAACAAAACTAATTTCATTTTTTTTTTTGCTGAGTGTGGAACAGTATATAAGCAAAAATGTGAATAGGTGTCATTTTTAATATAAGCTCAAATATTCGACTTATATTTTTTCCATTGCTTATCGAACTTTGGTGCATAATATGCCATTGAAAAGCTCATTAAATGTGTAATGTTGATACCTAGACTTAATCATTTCATACTCCCTACAGTGGATCTCAACTTGACACCGAACACTGTTAATTTGCGCCTATTTGGGCTTTTCGAGCTTTATTAGCCTTTTGGAATCGAATTCAAGGGGACTCTACCAAGCCACCAAGTACACAAGTTGGGGTATAATTTTTATCATTGGGCAATTAAAAATAAGATGCCATTTTTAAGCGTCTACAGTTAGCCCCCACTTCCACCGAGCTGTAATAAGGTGAAGGTCAAAGTAAAGGTCTTTAATTGTAGTTACCTATTTGGTTATGATGATGTAGAATCCAGATGTGACCAATGAGGGTCCTGAGATTTGGCGTCCACCGACTTTTGACGTGACGATGACAAGATGGTGTCCCGTTGTGCCAGGAGCGAGGGGTTCTTATCCTTTCTTCGGATTATGGACTTTTCGCCACCCTAGTGGATTTCCTTGTCATCAGAGGAGTGGACCTTTCATCGGTCTAGTGGCTTTCCTTATTGCCAGAGACGCGAACCCTTTGCCAGTCTAGTGGGCCTTGAGCTAGTTTAGTGGATTTGGAATGAATTTATCCCTTCGTCAGATTAGCGGGTTTTCTTGTCGCCAGGGAGCCGACCTTTCGCCAGTCGAGTAGATTCTAGATTCTTGAATTTCTCCCCGACACCGAATTAGCGGACCTTTGGTCAATCTACCAAATTTCCTTATTGCTAGCTAAAGTAGTGGACCTTTCACCGATCTAGCGGATTTTGATGTTGAAATGTCCCACTGTGTTGGGCCAATAGTGTTGAAATGTCCCAAAGTGATGAGAGCCAGCAGACTGTCCCATTGTGCCGGGAACTAGCTATTTTGAAGTGTCCCATTACACCAGGGGCCAACGGAGTACCCCATTGTACAAGGATCCAGTGTTGTCCTATTATACCGGGAGCCAGCAATTGTCCTAATGTGCCAGGAGTTAACTTGTTGTGGAAATGTCACATTATGCCAGGAGCCAGCAATATTGAAATGTCCCATTTTGACGGGAACCAATAGTGTCAAAATATGCTATTGTGTCGGAAGCCAACGATTGTCCACTTTGGCCAGAGCCGACAATGTTGTTGAACTGTCCCATTGTGCTGGGTGCCAGCAGTCTTGAAATCTGCCATTGTGCCAGAAGCCAGTGGTGAACTTTAGTGGTGTGGATGCTTGAAGATATGTTGCTGGATTCTTAAGAACTTGGTGGTGTCTGAGCTTGAAGACATGTAGCCAGATCGTTGTGAATTTGTTGGCGTGTGAACCTGATCACTTCTAGACAAGTCCCTGTGAACTTGGCGTTTAAACCTGAAGATTGATCCTTGAGGGCCTCATGGGATGAGATATTAAGATGTCATATCTTCAAGTTTTAGCTTTTTGTCGATCGAGGGTTGAAGTCATTTCCTTCTGATGGGATGCTACTGAATGATAAAATGTTCTAGATGTATAATCAAGTAAAATAGCACATATTCAAGCCAACTGAAGATATAAAATAAAGATAACGGTTATGAACATTGGTGTCCAGGTTTTTATTCACTTTTTTAGGTTTTTTTTTTCCTTTTTTCCCATTTTTCAAGAGCTTAGAAGGGAACTTCGACAAAAAAAAAAGTTCTCAGGTCAACTTAACAAAAAGACCAAAAGAATTGACAATAAAGTGAGTAAGGTAGGCACAAAATCACACATATGAGATGGGTTTGTTATAGAAAATCAAATCAACATCCTAAACCAGACATCTCATCATGCAAACTCTATCTACATATAACTTAATGACCTAGTACATGGGAACACAATCACCTAAGAAAGAACACAAATCCGTAAAAAAGAGAAAAATCTTTTTTAGTTTTTTCAAAATTTTTGAAAAATATATACAAATGCGCATCCCACCCCCACACCAAAACTCCACAATATCCTAATTATGGGAACTAAGGTGCTAAAAAGCAATCACATAAACAATACAACTATAAAACTAACAGAACTCCACAAGTGTATACAAACTTATCAGTGTGGTAGATGGTGTAGTCTTCCACGGATATAAGCGTGGGTACTACACTATCGGTCACGCTTATTAAACGTGGTGAATTTTTCCCTACTGATACCCTATGCACGCTTACCTTAAGCATGACGAATATGCCCTGCCACACATGTAAGTGCATAAGGAGGCAAATTTAAGCATGGGTAGATGCAACATTTCTTGTAGTGCACTCACATGATTTCATAAGGCCAAATGAACTTTGATGGAGCAAACCCAAATACAATCCATTACATTATCTAAACAAAAGAAAGAAAAAAGTTAAAGAAAATGAAACTAGGCAAACAGCAACTGGGGCGGGGGCTTCCTTGCCAACATTCGTCATTCAACTCAGGCAATTGTATATTACAAACATTAACCCTAAGCAAAAGCCTTCATCAGCTAGACTAATAACATAATAGCATTAAAAAGTCTGAAGAAAAGGAGAGACAGCCATGTAATCCTTGCATCTTAACTCACAGCCCATTTTCAATTAGCCATCAGCCACAAACCAAAAATTTCAAAATGCCAAGCAATTGGAGACAATAAAGTTAGAACACCCCAGATTCTACTTTCATGCAAATTTTTGCCTATGATCATTGAAAGAAAATCCAGGTGAAGTGAATCAAGAGCAGAACAAATCTAAAGGAGAGCAGGGTTTGGGGAATGGATTAAAACCCATCAATGAAAGCATAAATTGATAACAGAGCACGCAGAATCGAACTACAGCTTGAACCGAAACAGAGCAACAAGGAAGGGGGAGTAGAACTGCAAATAGAGCAAAAATGGGGGCCTTAAACCGGGACCTTAACTGCCCTCAAATCAAGTCCAACTCCTGAAATCTCACAGAATCATTCGAATGTAACTCAGAATTTACAAAATCACACCCATTACATGAAATTCGAAGGTTCAAAAATCAAATCTGAAGTTTGCAAATTAAACTGGGGTATGAAAACCTCGAATTCAATACTAAAAATTAAAGCACGAAATGACTAAGACTGAAATTGAAGCTAACTAAACGTAGAACCCTAAAATAAAACCTGGGTTTTTCTCCTCATTCGCTGCTGCCTCGATTTATACTTGCGCTCGTTCAATTGCAACCAATGATCTAACAGTGTGTGGACAATGGAGATGGGGGTATGCTTACTATGGTGAGCTGGCAACGCGTGGTGTTGGTAGTGCTGAAGAGGAGGATGGAGATGGTGATGGTGGTGTTAGTGTTGATGTTGGAAATGATGGTGTCATGGAGAAAGAGAGCGGGATGGCACTGAGGTGGTGGAGAGGGCTTTGGGCTTGTCAGGGTCCTGGGAGAAGATATAGGCTAGAAGGGTTAGGGGGAAGGGTAGGTCACGTGTTGGGCTCGTGGGGGGTTGGGTAAATTTTTAGGATTTGTTTTGTTTTTCTATTGTCGGATCAAATTAGAAAATGTGCTAAAGAGATGTGTGGGCTAATGGCTATTTTTGGGTTTTAATGACACAATTCTTCATTTCCAACAGTTTCTTTAATTTTTCTTATTTTCCTCCATCACCTACAAAGAAAAACAAATTCCAATAAAAACTCTAAAAATAATAATCATTTTGAGCATAAATCAAGTATACGCGCATCGTAAGAATATCCTATTTTTGGCACAAACACCGTCTTTTCAGGCTTTCAGGTTAGTCACTCTTTATTCTCTCTCTTTCCTTTTTTTTGACGATTAAATGATTCAATTCAGATGTTTCTTCATGGAAAAAAATCTTTGTGGGTAGTCCTCAAAGGGGTTACCTATCCAATGTGGAATCAGGCTAGTCATAGTTTGAGAGTATGAAAATCCTGCTTGAATGAGGTATGCCTCGAGGAGGACTTTTTAAGGTAGGTTTCTAGGTTAAGGTGCCAAAAGAAGGGAATAGGCTTTAAGGTCCAAATAACCTTTATAAAATCCTCAAGTGTGCATGGGTGATGAAGTTAGTGTAAATCAATAGCTTCTTTCTTTCTTGATCCTCCTTGTTTTCAAACTCTTTTCTTCTTCTTTTTTTTCTTTTTTTTTCTCTCTCCTTTGTTTTTTTTTTTGGGCTGGACTGTTTGGTCCAAACTTTCCTTCTTTTTCTCTTTTGTTTTCTGATTGCTAATGTTGATATTGATGTCACCCATGCACACTTCCATTCCATGGTTAGGTCAGATATGGTTATGAAAGAAAAAGGCTTATTTGAAGGTTCAAAAAGGTTCTAGATGGGAATTTATCAGGTTTAACAAAGGTATTCATGCAGGTTGTGAAAGGAAGCCTTATATCCGCTTATCCTTAAAGTCGCATTGCTTATTGAAAAGAAATTTATGATAATTTCCCTTTTTCAAATGATGAATTGAAATCCTTAATCTCTTTTGTATTTCTCCCCCTTTCCTTTTGTCTAGCTCGCCTTGTCAGGTTCTCAAGCTAGGCATTTTTTTCCCCATTCTAGATTCGTCATATGATAGAAGCATTCTAGAAAAAGGAGTGCATGTAAGAAGATATTTATTAACGATCAATGTTACATCAAACTTAGACTTTGGATTTAAAAAAGAAAAAGAAATTTCAAGACTCAAGACCTAATGACAAACTAAAAGTATCAGCTATTTCCCTTAATTAGGCTAGTTTTGGGCCTTCTTTTGTGGAGACTCTTCTGTCACAACCATGTCGAGATTCCTTAACGTCATGAAGCTTTTGAACAACATGAACTTTGGATGTTTCCTACATGTGGGCTCTAGATTTCTAATAAACAACCTTACTTGATCAGCCTTTGATGGTTTGTTTGCCATATGAGTGGTCTTTGCCCTCCATCGAGCAAGAAAGTCATAAAAGCGTTCCTTTTCCTTCAGCTTTGTTGACTCTACTAGGCGCTGTTCTTTTTGTAATTTAATGGACCCAACTCATTCCTTCCCACTCCCACCCACTCCTTCCCCCTTTCCCATATCGTCCCACACTTTAAAACAAATACCACCCATTCCCACTCCTTCCCACTCTCACTCACTCATTTTGGGTTTGATTTTCTATATGGAAGAGATGCTTATTTTTTTTTGCGTTGGTTACGAAATATTTGTTATAGGTCAACAAAGCGTGGATGGTTGTTGTCGTATGTGTAACATATTTATTCTTCGTTCATCGTAATTTGGGGCCAAATTCGCAGATGTTTTTTCCGGCATAATGAAGGAATGTGCAAATTTTTTGGGCGTTGCTTGTAGTTCATGACAGAAAATGCAGATGTATTGTACATGTATTTTGAGCAGATATTTTTTCTGTGTGTGTTAGTAAAAAAATATTGGAAGTTCTTCACACAAATTGCAGATGATTGTTTTCTGTGTACTGAGGACCCGTTCTTTTTGTTGGGAAATATGAGTTGGTAAATGGATGAAGTTGGTTGAGATTGGTAGAAGTGGATTAAAGTAAGTTGAAGTGGGTTGAAGTAGGTTGAAGTGAGTATTTTTTTCTTAAAGTGGATTGAATTTGGTTGAAGTAGATTGAAGTGAGTTGAAATTGGATGAAGCGGGTTCAATTTTTTTTTTTTGGTATGATGGATAGAAGTTGGTCAAAATAGTGGAAAATGGGTTGAACTTGGTTGAAATTGATATTTTTTTATTGAAGTTCGTGAAATGGGTTGATATGGGTTGAAGTTGGTTGATGTTGGTAAATTTGGATTTACCAACGAAAAGAATAAGACCTGAACATATGTGCATTTTTTTTGTTGTTCGTATTTGGTTAACATATGAAAAAAATATATTCGTAATTTATTCTATGAATAATGAAAATTGCAATTTTTTTGGAGTAGCAATGGTCACGAAACAATATTTTGTACCTAAGTCAACACAGAAAAAAAAATTTCAGTTTAAAATTTTTTTATTATCGGTCATTACTATCATAAATAAAAAATTACATTAAAAAAACAAAACACATAACTTACATCTACTCTACTATTTCATTCAACTCCTTCCTACTCCTTCCCATTTCTTCCCACTCCTTCCCGCTCCCTCCCCCTCCCCTTACCCACTCCCACCCACTCCTTCCCACCTTCCCACTCCCACCCATCCTACACCTGTAGTTTCCCAATGAAAAGAATAGGGCCCTACCTCTAAGTGTAATTGGTGAGTCAGCATTGAATGCATACCAATGTAGGAATTCTTTATAAAGATCATCCCAGTTTGTTACCTTTCCTAAGTTTACAATATTAGGCCAACTAACCACATCCTTATCGAACATCCAAGAAAATATGATGTGGAAGATATCATTGTTAATTCCTCTTAAAGTCATTGCACGTAGAAAATTCCTCACATGGTGGTGAGAATTTTCATTTCCCTATAACATGATGTCTAGCATAGTGAATTTTTGGGGTAATTTCCCATTTGAGATTGAAGAGAATCTTAGATAGTTATTAATTAATTGCTGAACATGCAAGATTCTTTAAGCAGTTGTTCTATTCGATCTACTTGTGGATTGATTTAAGGAGTACTATTTTCCTATTTTCCTTTCCTCTTCTTATTATCTTCTGTTCCTCGGTTGCGAGGTTTCTCACATTTTTTCTTTGGGGCGTTCTTGACAAGAGTTTAGAGTATAGTAGACATCAGTTCTATCTTCTTCTCACTCTCATCCAATCTAGTTTGCATTTTTTCATCATCTTCATGAGTTAAGCCAATTTGTTACCTCATACCATAGAGATTGATAAAGTATTGGATTTTGACTTAGAATTTGACTTTGACCAAACTAATGGGATTCCCTTGGACTATTCTTAAGACAGAAGTCCCTTGGTTTGTGGACTCTGTTCATATACCTTTATAGTCTTTTTTTATCCTAAGCAATAAGGTGACAGTTCAGAGACGTGGAATGCAATGAGTGGTCAATCATGCTAGATATGGGCTGAAGCGAATGGTTAGTGACTTGCAATTTGAAGAGAAAGAGACAATGGCTTGATGATCGTGAAGATTTAGGATGAAATGGGGTTAAGATGTGGGGGTTTATGTTGAAATTGATTCTTGTCCTGGATTAGGCCCTCAATTAGGGTTAAACAGCTGATTTATGAGCCTAAGTTGGAATCAAGTCTTTCTCAAGTGAATCACATGCCTATACTGACTTAAGTATAATTGTGGTTTTGTTTGCCTAGAATGGGCTAATTTTCGCACAATCTTAGTCTAAACAGTGGATGTATGATGCATGGACCATGGATTAATGCATGAATCAACATGATTGGATGCGATCTAGAATGAACCAAGACATTAAAGGCTCAATAGACTACATTATGGACTTTGGGCTTAGATGGACTCATGCGTTATGCATGATGAGACCAAATTGTGCATAACTTTTTAAGTAAGATCTAACATTGAGAGCTAAGAATGCTAACTTCATGCCATGAATGTAGACCTATAATGGACTTTAAGAACACAAACTGCACTGGATTACTTGCTCCTAGATCTCGGTCGGGTTCTGGCTAACCAAGAAGCTTACGCCCTGGCTTCCTGACTCATTCCCCCTAAGCCTTGATGCATGCAGTCTAACATATTAACTAGTAACCCTAATGCATCCTGGTTGGGTCGTAATGGGCCCAAAATAGACTCATTCCTGGTCCTAAACATGGAATGACATATAACTACTTTTTGCTTTTTGTGTTTTTCTATAGAAAACCCAATCGGGTTTCTGTCTCTTTTTTTTTTGGGACTGAAACTCATGATCTAAACTGGAGTTAGGACCCATTCATGTTTGGGATCAAGATTCTTTTTAGGATTCAATCGGCCCAAAGGTCGTTTTGGTTCATAATTTAGTTACTAGACTCGACCTTCCTGAGTTTTAGTCTACAATGATGACCTTATGAACCCTAAAGCATCAATACATGAGTCTTTAGGCAGATGTCAATTTAGACAGTCAATTAGAGTTCTAAACATTCACAGAATAATGCATGCACATGATTTCCGACCTAGGCAAGAGTTCTACGTTATAAGGGGTGGGTATGGTTTAGAACAATCCTCTCACAACTCAATCACTTCGTACATCACCCATGAGGTGCATGGCAAGACTGTTTGTTACTTTCCCGTATCATGTGGACTAGGCAAGTGTGTCATCAGTGGGTGAAGTAATTGTCTGCCCAGTTGGAAGTCGAGTGGGCAAACCGAGTGACCAACTACTATTCCCAACTAGGCAACACTGCATAATGCAAGTGTGCCTAATGCAAGTAAAATTAAGATAATTTCTCATATTGAAGTTTGAATCTCACCCTTTTTAAAAAAATGCCCCTAATGTAGTCGCCACCACTAGGGTCCACCTCCCCGAGGGTGCTATCCCCCTCGAATGGTCGAACTTGTTTGCTAGGTACTTTGTTTTTTTAGAAGCAAATTTAGGTTTTTCATTTATTTTTAAAATAGAAATAGCACTGGTTACATGATCATGGCGAGCCCTAACCAAGGAATGCAACTGAGTTCCTCAGTCAGAGTTAGATCTAGTTCCCTAGTTTAGTCTCTACTAGGAGCTTAATCTGGCCTAGAATCTACATACATGACTGATCCAGGAATTCGACAAGGTTCTTGGCCCAGTTCTAGCCTTGAATTCTAGTTCAGACGTGCTCTACTGCCAAGATCTGAATCCCTTAACCACATTGCAAAAGTGCAGGAAATAGGAAATATGTTAAATAATAAAACGAAACGTTAAATTTTAACTAATGGAGTCGCCAATGAGTTGAAGCGAACCATAAACTGATAGAGAGAACCGGAAGGGACACCAAAAGGGACTATTGGTTCGCTTCAAAAAGATTTTCGAATGACCCCTAATTAATCCCTAATGTATGGGCCATCTTAACTCCACGGACTGAAGCTAAGTATCCAAATTCAGGGAGGATGGTATGGTGACATGACAGAGTGCATCATATCACCACCCATCATCAATGACAACATAATCAACATGAGAAATCAAAACTTAATCATGTACCACATACTTATTCAACATATTAGTATAAATCATCTCAAATCATGCAAAAGGTACAAACTTTAATCCAACAAAGACCAAAAAGAGAGAATAACAGTTACAGTGGGCATGGAACTACCTAATGATTACATCTTTTGTAATTTAGAATAAAAATCATAAAAGAGAAATAAAGTAGAGCATTGGGGAAGATAGAGTTTTTGTTCTCAGGATAACCCACCTAATTTATGTGGAAACCTACTAGAGTGGCATAGAAATGCCTTTTTAATGGGTGATCCAATTGTCTCTCTCTCAATACTTCCGATGTGTTGAGTATTTCTCTCTTAATTTTGATGTCCTTCTCTCTCTAGTTTTTTTGATATATTTTAATGCCAATTTTATTTGATGCTCTAAGTGATGTCAATTAACTAATGGAAATTTTTGGGTGCCAATTGATTGATGCATCTAGCTTGATGGAAATTGTTTGATGCATTCACCCAAGTAGGTAACCCCTGTTTACTGTGGTTGAGGGAATAGTCTTAATCGGTTTAGAGAAATGAGACTTAATCCTAGTCCTATTACAGTTAATCTAAATAGACACACTAATTCAGCTGGGGCTCTAACTAATTAGTCACGGTAAACTAATCATCCTAGCATTCTAGTTAATTAATCCTGTTTAGGCGGAGAAGGACTCAAAGCGAGGGAGAAAATTATGGAGCCTGGTCAGATTCTCAGCCAGAGGACCCAACCCTCTTCTTAGTTTGGTCAAGTCGTATCAAGCAGGAACCTGACCAGGTCCACGGGCTTGGTTACAAATAGCCCAATTTGTTTTGACCATAACTTTTATGTTCGACCTCCGTTTTGAGTGATTCTTTTTTCCCTGAAAGCTTATTGCATCTTGCTTCTAAAAACTCATTTCATAATTTTTAGATAAGTGTGCAACAAGATATAAACAAAAAGGTGTATAGGTGTCACTTATAGCACAAGCCCAAATATTTGCCTTATATTTTTTCAGTTTCTTATCAGACTTTCATGCACAATTTATCATTAGAAAGTTCATTCAATAAATAATGTTAATATCTAGACTTAATAATTTTATACTCCCTAGAGTGGATCTCAATTAGGTGCCGAACATTGTCAATTTGGATCTATTTGGTCTTTTTACACTATAGTAGCCTTTTAAACTCGAATTCAATGATTACTCTGTTGGGCCCCTAAGTACACAAGTTGGGGTATAACGTTATCATTAGGCAATAAAAAATAAGATGCCATTTTTAGGCATCTACTCCTGCTACTATTATTATCATGTATTCTGTTGCTAATTAAAGCTACTGTGAATAAGTTGTACTGTGAATTGTAGATGCATTTGTGAATATATAGGTCAGAAACAAATTCAGTTGGGATCTGAGTATCTTTAGAAGATAGAGGACTCAGACATAACATTACAGACCCTTAGTGCTGCAGACTTATACGAATGATCATCTCAATTAGCATGAATGCGACTGTAATTTTGGTGATGGAAATAAAAATGTATTTTGTACTAGTATCTTGTACTAATTAATTTTGGTGATAGGATGGAAATGTGTGGAGCATGACTGTTGAAGCCCCATCAGAGATGGAGATAAGTCTTGTCCGGATACGTCTTTCTGTCCTAGCCCCATAGTCTATCATATCCTCATTTCTGATTCAGCTGTGTAGCCTTGGTATGTGACTGTGATTGAACAATGAGTATCGACTAACAATTCTAGCCCTACAGTTTGTTGGAGTAATGGCACCCCAAAAGGGTGTTTACTTATTCTATCTATCTCTTTTGTTGTCCCACATGGAACTTTTGGAAGTGGCTTGAAGAATTTATATATCACACTCTTCTTACACTTGTTGAATAACTTGAAGCCGTGATTCAAAGGGGGTTGAGGGGACTTGGGCTGCCACACGCGCATCGTTGCCGCCTGCCCGTCTAGGCAGGCCGTGGCCTTACATTATATTTTTGGAGGAATTCTCACTACACTGATTGCATACGAGTTGTCGTAATCCTAACGGCTAGTTCATTGAGTCTTCCTCCATCTTTGCCTTAGTCACCATGATCCTCTCCCCCATTACTGCTGTAGTTACATGATTCTCTCCCGTTTCAGATTTTTCGCCTCCTTTTTCCTCCTCTAAATTGTGGTCATTCAATGGCTCTACTGCCTCATCAGACCACTATATAAAGGGGTCTTCTGCAGCTCTAAAATACACACAGAAAAACCAATTCTCTCTTCTCCTCTCTACTTCCTGGGCGTAAAATATACTGTACTCCATAGCTTCTCCCTCGAGTGCACGAGTGCGAAGCCTGCTGTGTTAAATCTTGGGGAGCTTCTTCGCCATATTGATTTGCACCTAAGTCGGACGAATTAAGCTTTCAGGTCAGTGGCCTCATCCATGACATAGCCTTTCGACTATCACCACAGCAGCCATTATTCTAACATAGTTAACACTTAGGTTCTCTCTTGCGTTTTTCGTATCTTGCCTTCTCACTCGTTTCTTCAGCTTAAAAGCTCTAAGCCAAGCCAGTGAATACATTACACGTCTTATTTTAGCTTTTTGAGACTCCTCTTTTTTATTCTCTTTGGTAATCATGAAAGTCACAATTTCTACAGAGATTGGTATGTTGTTCTTCACCCTACCTCCTAGTTCTTCTTCTGCGTGTGGTTGGCAGCTATTTAATGTTTTCCTTAAAAACTTTCTTTGAAGCCATTTTCATTTGAGATCCAAAGATTATATCTTTGCCCTAGGCTAAGCTGGTAAGACCATAGATTATGAGTTTTCTTTTGGAAAATCTTTATTTCACATGTTCTTAAGCTCGAACTTTCTACTATTAAAATTCTTTGTCGTGTAATATTATTCTTGCAATAGGCCGTGAATCTATGATAATATGGTATTATTGCTTAGAAAAATTCATTCCAATGAGGGATAGGGCAGAGGCGAGAGTACACCCGTTTGTGCTAAGTTTTTACGTGTCCTACTGCTCTCTATAGAACTTTGCAGGGAATTACTAAAACCATATTTTCATGGTTCCATGTATATGAACTGTTGTGGCTGATGTCCTTTGTCAACACAATGTGCTACTAGCATTCTTCTCGGATTCATACTATTTTATTGGTTAGCATGACACGTCCTGACTGTCCATATAATTTAAGTAGGATTTTGTCAAAGCAAAGGTGAATAAAATCTATTGATCATAAAAATCAGATCCATCCTAAAAGTAAAGCATTAAGTGTTTCTAGGTACAAATCTCGTACTTGTTCAAAATGTTTTTGAAAATAGTGGGATTGTTGTCAATGTAAGATTTGCATTCTTTTTAAGTATCCTTGCTATTTCTGATTAAACGATAGTTAATTCTTGACTTGCTTTAGCAAGACATTTTGGATGATATTCTTTGTTGGGAATTGATAAAATGACATTAAATATGTTCTTTCTTGGGTAGATTATTATTATGATTGAGGCTATTTTTCCTCATGGGTGTTATAGCATCTAGCAACTTCCCAATTACAAACCTTTTTTTTTGGATTAGTGTCTTAGTCACCACTTGTAAAACCGTTATCTTTTATGACTGTCAAAGCGGTGGTGGAATTACATAGGAACCCTTAGAATTTATAGTGTGGTGATGCATTCTTTGAGAAAGGGCGAGCGGGACGACAAAGTACCACTATGTTGTCGAACAATGTTTATTTTTATTCATGCTATTGTATTATGTTTGTTTTCGAACAAGACATGTGAATATTGCTGAAATTAAGATAGTGTCTTATGAATTAAGAATTGAGAACATGCCTTCCCTAATTTTTTTGCCTTGTTTAAAAATATGCATTGTTCACCCCTTCTGGAGTTCTTGTAGTTGATCATTCACGAGGCAAGAAATGTACATGAAATAAAAATTATGTTTAGTTTTCAATTTGAATTCATCTTAGTTTCTCATTCTTTGATTTAGCATTAGTTATAAACCTAAATTTTCACGTCTTTCTTCAACAAATAACAACACTGTTTTGGTCACTTAACCTCTAATGTATGGGTTTGGTATTTTGAGGTTGAAACCAAGGTCAACAAGGATCAAAATGAGATTCCAAATGGAGATTCTTGAAGTGTCAATTTGGGACTATGAAGTTGTATACCATACTATTAGCTCTGTTTCTATTCAATTTTACATATACAAGCAAATATGGCTTTTAGCAGCTCAATGCATACTTTATGAGTATGTTGAAGCCTACTTAGCAATATTTGTTTGGATACTTTCATTGTCTACGTAACTAGCACCTTTTTAAACATGAACGATGACAATTACTTCTATTTCATAAAAATATCGTACTCTAAAGCACTCTTTAAATTTGGTAAAGTTTCATTTGTTACACACACACATATAAACTTGTCAATTCTGGTAGGCGGCTTAAATGCGGGACGAGTGTATTCAGATTTGGAAAAAATATAAGTTGAGTATATTTTGGGCTCAGGTAAAATACAAGTTGTCATATTTTGGATTTGCAGGATCCGTGGCAACCCAATGGATTTAGAACATCTTTTTTGTCAGTACTTTTTTCTTTGTCAAAATAAAAAGTTGACATATTTATTACTTAAAATTGCTCTTATTTAATGAAAAAACATGGAATCTGTAATTTCTTAAAAGAAACTAAAAATATTCACACTTTTTGTTATGATGCATGAATATCATTTACAGAAGGGAAAAAAGTTAACTTCCCTTTTGATTAGGTGTGTTGGCCCTGCATTAAAACAAGGCCAATAATAGGTCGGGTCATTTATGGGCCAAACCATATATAACATCTTAATGGATTAGAGCAGTTCAACCTGCTAACAACTCATTGAATAATTTGATATTTTATAAACTAACCTACCATTATCAAATCAGGTATACTTTATTAATGACTCAACCAAACATGAACACAACCGACTCATTGCCCTCTGCTAGCATCATAGGTCAAGACCAATTTAAATGGATATCAAATAAAGAAAATTCGAGAAGTACAAGATATTATAATTTTATCTCATTTACAACATCAAAATTTAGATCATTACACAGTAATATTATTTAAAATGAGATTAGACGTATGCGTTTGACTAAAAACATAACAATGTCACTTGTAGAATGATAATCTTTATCTTACTCTAAATTAATTTATTAAAGAATAAACGGTTATTTCAGATTGTTTCAAGCCCATTTATTCAAGTTGTCAATTTAAGTTGTCTGATATTTTTTGTGAGAAAGAAGTTGGTAAAGAAACACTACTATTATTTTATTCGTGAAAGGATGTGACAGTTGTAGAAGGTTTCCCTAAAAGATTCAATATAATGAATAACTTTCATTGTTCAAAGGGACAAACAAAAGAAGAAATAATGACATAATACTCAAGTTAAGCAGGAGGGTTTGGAGTTCGGGTCGGGCCTGACTTGCTAGTTTGCGGATTTTTTGGTTCGGCTTATCACAGGTTCATCTTGAGAAATTCGAATTCAAATCCCAAAATTTTCAAGCGGGTTTGGGTTGGATTCTCGAATAGAGTTAGTTTCTTCCATGTGTG
>JACYFF010031957.1:48897939-48919501 GCA_017589665.1 Selenicereus undatus
ATATATATATATATATATGTATATGTATATATATATATAAGGAGTAACTCACTAATTCGAAATGTACGTTCGAATGTGTTTCAATGTAATGTATGTGCTACCCCCCACTTTTAATTACTGATCAAGATTTCCCTTCAAGCTAATTGTTGCTTGAAGTGACATTGATAATTGATCCATAGGTTTCTCTATGTTACAGAGTTCTCCATGGATGCCTTGCCCAAGGTCAATTGTGATACAGTCTATGACATCAATACCTAAATTTTCAATTTGTTTGATAACCTGCTTATCACTTATAGATCATGTCATACTTAACTAATATGTTGATATGGGGCAAGGATGTTACAATTACAATTAATAACGATCATAAATGCCCTCTCATGTATAGGGAATTAAAACCACTCAAGGTGTGCTGCAATAAGCCACACGAGCGACTACAACAAGACAAACACCATAATTTAAATTCTATTTCAATTGTGCGTGGTCGAAATAATGCATAGTAGCTTAAATGAGTTGGATTTCATTCCTAAAATAATTACTAAGTAGTGTAACTCAACTTTTTGCCTGCTCGTATGCCTGTCTATATGTCTATAAATAAAGGTGTAAAGATTAATATATGCATGACTAAAATCTAAGGTTTAGTATTAGCGCTAGGAATATTACCGAGAAAATTTCACTAGTTCAAATATATATTCATGCCCTTCTGATTTTGAGTGTGAATATTCTTTCTCCAAAATAGGAGGATGATAGTAGAAGATAAATGTTAAGATTAGTCACCCTACGAATAAAGAGTTATTTACTTTTTGGCACCTCCAACTATTGTCTCTGAATTTTTGGTACCACAAAATTCAGGAATGAATATTTGGGACCCCCAGGTTTCAAGAAAATGACTTTCTGGTCTTTTTATTATTATTTTGGTCTAAAACTTTCAGAATTTTTCAAGTTTGGCCCAAATGGAGTACTTTGAGTGCTACTTTTTGAGTTTTTTCAATAAAGATGCTTGTATTAAATGATTTTTCTTATAATAACTTTACTGGCACTAGTTATTACAATCTACTACTTAAATCATATAAATATTATATTTTCTATCATTATAGGCCCAACATGCTTAGCAACAACAAAAGCTAATTAAGTAAGAGTTTTGACCATTACCTCCTAAACCTAGTTGGCGCTGGACCCTAGCGTTCCTCTAACTTCCAGTTTATAGAAATTGCTAATCTCAACAACACCTTCTTTAGATTAAGAACAGTACAAATTTGTTTCATTTCCTACCTCAGACTATAGTAGCTAATCAAGTTTTTAGTTTAAAGGATAGCGAGACTTTAATCAAGAAATCATAATATTTAAGATACAAGGTTCGACTTAATAACGTTCCCTACTAGCAAACTTCTTTTATTGAAAGCTTGAAATTGGAACTATTACAATGAAAAGATTGAAAAGGGACTTAAACTATTAAGATCATCATAGGTGCTTGCTAATAGAGAAATGGAGATTCCCAACTTCTATTTTGTTCAAATATGTTCAAATGACTGTTTACCTTCTCAACACTCAGTCTCTTTTTTTATAGAAGAGATGGACTACATCCAATGCCCTAATGGCGACAGTACACACTGATATTTTCACATGATTACAATTGTCCTCATACAGCTACAGTAGACAATATTATTTTGTTGACTTAACACTTGACAAAATAGTACAATAATTGACCAACAACTTTTTAGTGTTTTTAATGATGACAAGACTAGTCATCTACATTGAGATTCTACATACCTTCATCTTCAATAATATCTTCCAGTCCATCATTATCTACATAATCATCAAAATCCTCATTAAGTTGAAGATGCTCTGAATCCCATCTTTTAAATAATTCATGAAGATATTTCTTTCTTTTTTTTGATAAGAATTTTCCGCCACCAACATCAAAGTAATAATCAAAGACGTCTTCTAAAATAGCTCATTCTACCTTCATATATTTTGCAGAGATCATCATAATAAAACGAGGGTAGTGTTCCCCCAATGTATTAGTGGTCTTTCTAGTTAAATTAATGCCCACATTTGATGATGAATATTATAAAAATTAATGGCTCTTGCTAAAGTAGGATCACTAACTACTTCTTATCGTTCTGGAAACCATTCTTATCATTGATCATTGGGATCGCCTAAATCAACTAATTGGACAAGATAATGGGCTCATTTGACTTTTCTATTTTCATACTCAATGACTGCACAATATACCTCAACATACAAACTTCTAATGTACGAAATTTTTGTTGGACTGTCTGGAGATGTGAGAATCCAATACATCCTTTTAACACATGCATTGTTGAAACTTAGTCCTGAGAAGAATGAGAACTTTCGATCTGAGATTTCCCTGAGGTAAGCTATCATTCCATATTCCTAGACTTTTATGATAGGGTCATCTAAAGAGATTGAATTAATTGAGAATCAAACACCACCAACTCTAGATATATCAGGAAATAATATTGTAGTACTCCATGACTCCCAAATATTTTAAGAGAAATTTTGGTAGTAGTCGATGCAGGGTGCATACCAGTCGTTGAACCATTTTTCTTGAACATCAGAACTTATCTTTTGTTGAATATTATAAGGACACCTTAGGTAATTCATTTGTAACTCTAAAAGGCTAAATCTTTGTGCTATTACGTAGGTAGAAGATAGCAGGACAAAACGTGCTCTAGTTTTTGTATGGAATTCCAAAATATCCATAAGGATTCTACTATAAGGAGAAACTCGTTCTAGTAGTAATGGCATTTCATTTTGGATTTGCTCTTTTCCCGGCAAGAGTTTGGCTCTGATGATTGTCATTGGCGAGTTCTCGAGTTAAGCTATCTACCAGAAAATTCTTCGGTCCCTATATATGTTCAATAGAAAAGGAAAACTGGTTAAGCCATAATTGTCAATGCACAAATCGCCCTTGCGCTTGTATATGTGATAAATTCTTTTTCACAAAACTAAGCGTTCCTTTGCAATCAGTTCAAATAAGAAAAGATTTTGGGGCCAAAAATATTGAGAACTTTTCAGTTCCCCTTATGACTACAAGGATTTCTTTTTCCAGTGTGGGATAGTTGCGTTATGCTTTATTAAGACTTCCATGACAATATTTGCAGAGTTTTTCTGCTTTGATTTTGTGCACTGCACTCCAGTGCTCTTTACTAGCATCTGTCTCGAGAATTAAACCATATCCTTCATTGGGCAGATTAAGAACATGAAGATTTTTACACATCTTTTGAAAGTTTTGGACAATCTTTGAATCACTAGTACTCCATGGCCAACTTACTTCTTCATTGGGTTTTGCTACAATGGTTTTCTCTATTTAGCAGATCTTTAATGAAATCTAACGCATAGGTTAGACATCCAAGAAAGCTTTCTAATTGCTTCCTATCTTCAATTTTTTCAAGAAAATTTTCTATTTTTTCTACAATATGCTTTCATAGGGTGATTTGTTCAACTTTTATATCTAGACCTAAAAACTAGATTTCTTATTCAGCATAAATGCACTTGTTCTTACCAAGGATAATACCATGATCAATGCATCTTTGGGTGGTAGCTAAAACATCATCTTTGTGCTACTCTATGGTTTTGGAAAAGACAAGGATATCATCAATGTAAACTAAACAACAATGATTAAGATTTTTGAAGATGTTATCTACTGTTCTTGGAATATTTGAGGTGCATTTTTAAGACCAAATGACATTTCTATCTACTCATAGTGTCCTTGAGAGGCACAAAAAGCAGTTAAAAGAATGCTTTCTTCATCTATTTTTATCTGCTAGTATCTGCTTTTGTAATCCATTTTTGAGAACTAAAAGACTCCTTGAATTCTATTGAAAATGACTGTTTGTTAAGAATACAACAACCATCAAAGATAGTATTATCATTTTTCTCTTTTTTCTTTAGCATGATTTCTTACCATGAAAGCGGGATTGGTATGAGAAATATTGCTATTCCTGATTAATCCTTTATGTAGAAATTCTTTGATTTGTTTATTGAATTATTGGATATCTTGGAGTGTATACACCATTTGTTTGACTCAAACAATAGTATTGGGATTTAACAAAGTAATATTTGTAAATATTTTGTCTTTATTCCAATTCAGTGGGTTATCAGAGTAGAGTTCTTTGTATAATTGCTCTTGTTATTTAGAAATATGCTCTTTAATAGATCATTCAAGTAGTGAGATTATTAGTGTTATTTCACGCTGTGCACGCATTATCTTCTCACCAAGTTAGCTATGTATAAACTCAATTTTCTGATGAGTGTGAGCTCTAATTTGTTTATCAATTACAACTGAGTAACTATTTATTGTGAATATTATTTGATTTTATGGTCTATATGCATGGAGAATACAACCTCTGAAAATTATTTCCAATAATCATATCATAAGAGGGTTGATCAGTAGTCCTTTCAACTAGTGTAATGTATTGCACTCCTCCTATTTCGATGGATAACCCTTCTATGGCCTCCTTGTGGCTCATTATGCTATTGTCAGCTATCTTTACTTGTAAAAGATTCTTGGCTTTCTTCCACATAAATTCTGAAAATAAAGATCTTTTTTCAAAATGGACAGAACAACGACTATTTATGTAATGCACACAATTCATAGTTTGTATCCCTCTAAACATACATTTATTGGGATATAGATGCCATTAGGATTTGTGTGGGTGGCTTTATAGCATATCTCCGCAGTCATAGTTTTGACTAATTCATCCTCATAGATTAGCTCACTAACAGTTCTTGTTTTGTACCCAATGACTTTCTTGTCTAGACTCATACTTCAGTCTACACTATATCCTACTGATTCAAAACTTATTCAACTCATTTCATTGGTCATGTTCATTGTATCATCTTCTTTAAGTTCTTCTTTACCTGATAAAGACCCTTCTCCCCATTCTAATGTTGTGCTCATACTTCTTAATAATTGGAGTTTTCTGGTAATTTTACCATTCTTATCAATTTTTATTATATTTTTCTTATTGATTTTTATGGGATTGGCAAAGCTCAAGATCTATTACCTATAAACCTTTATCCCTTGAGAATTGGATTTTATACTTAGGATTTTTTACATAGGGGTAGGACTTTCAAATTTTTCCGCCTCTATCATCATTTCCTTAGTCTTTGGATCTATAGTATTATCTAATTTGCAGATTACCTTCCAAAATATCCTTAGTGGGTGTCCTCCTCTTTTCATGTTCATCCCAACTGTTTTTATCTTAAGGGATAGGAAGTTCTTGATAAATTCATCTTTTAGGCTCATACAATATCCAGGTCAACAATTGAATCATACTAATTCATTACACAAATTCATCTTAATCCTTGTGATAATTTGATTATTAGTATGCCTAATACCATAGAGTAAAGCATAAAGATTAATATTTTTGCTACAATATTATAATAGAGTAATTTGCACTTGGATACTTCTAACATGAATATACTTGTACTTTCTATCTTTATTTTGCCTAAAGATATTTTTCCAATTAAAGAAATTAACTTCTCCCACATCATACTTACAATCTTTTATCCTAGGTCTCCTTCCATCATTTCGTATAAGTGTTTACTCTTTAATTGAAAGATAGATTTTTTTTTACATATAATATCTTCTGAATTATGGGAAGGTCCCAATTTCCTTTGACTTCTTCATTTTCATTATCTACAACAAATTCTTCTACTTGAAGTTCACCAAGACTAATTGAACTACTTTTCATCATATGACTGGTTTCTTTGTAATCAATTTCTTCATATTCATCTTCTAGTACAATCTCAACAATTCCATTATTGTTTTTCAAGGGTAGATCTAGGGCCTCTTCTTCGCAAAGTTGAAAATAGTCTAGACTAGCCAAGGTCTCTATGAGCTTGTTATTCTTCCTATTTTTGCATTCATTTGCATAATGACTCATTTCTTTACTTGCCCAACACTTAACGTTGTTTTTTTCGGTAGGAAAATATACAGCATTTCTAAAAAATCTTCATTTTTTTTATGGCTTGGTTTGTTGTAATAGCTCAACCCTAAATCATATTTATTTATCTAATTACCCCATGTTAATGATTTTCTCATAATTATTTATGGAATTTAATAATCCTGGTTGGGAAAAATCCCTTTGGTGCCCAATTTGCAATTTGTTTTTTTTTAAACGTGACAGTTTGGGTGAATCGATAGATGGCCCTGATAAAATGTTTCAAAAGATTAAATTATTGTTTATAACGGCCCAAATATTTTAATCCCAAGCTATACAAAATTTTAAGCGTTACTTTGAACGGTTTTACAAGCCCAAAATTAGTGAGCTAGCCTAGAAGAAAAGGCCCAAATCTTAGCTTGACATTAACTTCACTAATTGCTATGCTTTGCACCAAATTTTTATTAGCAAAAAGCCACTTTTTGGTCTCAAATTCTCAACCACATGTAAGTATACCCACACTAGAACATCATCAAAATTTCACCAAAAAAACAAAAAAGCAAAGCTCTCCTTTCTTCTCTTCTTCCTCATGGCCAGCAGTAGCAGGTCACCCCCAGCCACTTTCTGGCCACCATCCGGCCACCAACTGCCACCAACTGCCACCAATCGCCACCCCTAGCCTCCCACCAGCGACGACAACCTCCCTTACACTCAAACAACCTCACACCTTCTCTTCCTAAGCTCTCAAAGAGGTAAAACCCTAATTTGATCTTGTTGTATTTTTTGTTTTTATGGTTGTTTTAGTTATGACTTATGCTCTTGGGATCAAAATAGATGTTATCATGCAAAATTTTATTATTTTTGGGGATGTTGGACATGGTGGAGTTAAGCTTGAAGCATGCTAGGGTTTATGGTTGTCCATGATCATTAGCTTAAGTCAAATGATGGATTTAGATTGTTTTGTATTCGATTTTGTAATCTTTAGTCCTATTGATGATTCTCATGCTGCTCTTAGTGATTTTGGAAGAGAGATGAAGGTGAGTTAAGTTGGCCATAAGCTAGGGTTTTAAGGATTATGCATGGTTTAGCCTTCTTTTGGTATAAAGCATGTTATTTGTGTATATTTGGTTGAGAAATGAATCTTTGATGTGTCTTTCAACTTGGAAAATCATTTGGTATGATTCGTGTACAAGGGGTGGATTTTGGGAATTTCCCCAATTGGTTGTAGAGCGTCATTTTGCTCATTTGAGCAATTAAGTAAGATCACAGATGTGTTTTGAGTGGGTTTGAGAAAGAGAAGAATAGAAAATTTGACGTAGATGATTATGGAGTGAAATTGAGTGATATGACTTTGAATGGTGATGAGAAGGACCAAGGCTTTGTTAAATGATTTTAAGGAGTGATTTTAGATGGGGAATTAGGTGAAAAGAAGGGGGGAAACAAAAGCAGCGTGGCTGTGAACAAACTAAAAATAGGAGAGACTTTGCAGTTAAACTGGTATTGGTAAGACGGTCAACAAATTGTGATTTCTAGTGGGTATATAGATCAGTGAGTTATCTTTCAAATTCCTTTTGAATCACTTTAATCCGAGTTCTGTGGAGAAAGTTATGGTTGTTTTGCTAGGACTGCATAGGTTAGACCAAAACTGGCACCCTTATGTTCTAACTCAATTTTGGGAGCCCTATTGTGGGAATCATGTTTTGCTTTGCAAATGAAAGTTTTACAGTACTTTTTAGGCTTTTTATATTGAGGAATTAGGTCTCAAGCTGAGGTCGGGAGACTAAGTTACGAGTTATTTATTTTAGCTTCTGTTAAACCTTTACTTTTTTTTACTGAAACTATCAACTATGAAAATAAATATATTTGCTAACTATATATTCCTATAATGATATTTTGTACAGAATCAGGGCCTAATCTATCATTTTCTCCCATTTTTGTGCATAATCATACTCAGTGAGATTTCATTAAAAGTCCTAGGTATCTTCATTAACTGTATCTTTAAAAATCAGCACGTATTTATCAAAATTATAATGTTTTGGTAAGTACATCTATGAATCAGTTTAATCAATGATTTGTCACATAATTAGTGACCCCCTTAGTTATCAGTAATAAGGCATTGCTTGTCATTTAACCGCGCGGCTTCAGGTCAAGTCCCCCGATCGGCTTAGTAAGTATACATCTATCTTCAGATCGTAATAGTTACCAATGGTTCACTATTAGATAATAATTGACAATGTAGTTTTATATTCACCTCATTCCCTATTTTAATTAAAATGAATTGCAGTGCGGGCCCAACCAATTTTTCAATGAACATTTAATAATAGAGAAATGCATGTACTGAGTTTCGGTTCACAGTTCGAAATGCTTTCATGTTTTGTTTTAGGAAAATACTCAGTGAATCTCCCTCAAGGTGGTAGGCTAACTAAAGAAGATAAGTGAACGAGAAAGTCTAGTGGTGTATTATTGCTGAAATGTTTTGAGCATTGTATTGTAAAATATACTGATGTTAGAACTATGTACTCTACAATGAGTTACTATATTTTGGTGTAAACTTTGAGATACCAGAAACTGTTTATGTATGGTTTTGATGGTTTGTGATTGTGTGAATATCTTGTGGTGGTAAGCGATGTTTTGCTTGGTTATGTTTTATTTATAAGCCAAGCCTTGTTTTATTTGGACGGCAGTAAAGCCCTGATCTTTGGGTTATCACTTCTAATTAATAAAATTAATGGAGAGAATGCAAACAATGGATTATGTGCATTTGGGGTGTTATATATTTGGTGTCTGAGCCAGGTCTTGATTTTCTTGATGGGATGTGGAGTAGGGAGTTTAGATACAGCAGGGTGAGAAGGGTTATTAGTAAGGAATATCATATGCTGTTAGAGACTTGTGATATTAGAAATGCATATTGCTTATCTTCTACATGCCCCTCATTTGTATTTTCCTTGCTAGATGGATCCTTTTGCAGTTAATATGATGCTTGGTACTTCTATGGTTGCCAATATTTCACTGTTGCGTGCCAGCATGAAAGCTCATGTGCAGGGGCATTTCTCCGAGTTCCACAACATCACGATCCGTGCATGCAGATTGTTATGGTCCTTACCCACTGTTGATCCGTGGGTAGAGTTTAGACTCTGTTATCATCATTTCATGATGACGGGTAACCCAGGTTGGGACGGACCTAGGTTTCAGGTTCAGGTGGCTTGGGCTACTATCACCTTGGAGTTGTTGTTGCGAGACGAGTTCGAGCAGAGGGGGATTACCATGGAGACCCTTCAGCACATTTTCCTTTACATCAGGCACATCTTCCGCCTGCACCACCTACAGCAGTACAAGGACCACCATTGCCGCTCGTATCGGGTACTCCACATATGCTCGATAGTCCTGAGGAGGCTCATGTGGTGGTGGATCTCCCCGATACATCAGAGATTGTGGTGCTTAGTTCTGATGATGAACCCATAGAGGGTCTTGAGGACCATCTAAGAGGACGATCCAAAGGAGGCTCAGGAGATTGACGAGATACTAGAGAAGCAGCTGATTGAACAGAAGATTAATGAGGCAGTGGGGGAGTAGTAGGTGGATCAGGAGGTTGATGAGGCAGTGGGAGACTAGCAACAGGATCAGGTGATCGACGAGGTAGAGTCAGGAGCATTAGATAGTAGCTTCGACTCAGGCGAAGAGCCTGAGCATGAGTCCAACCCAAATTACGATCCAAGGATCGTTAGGTTGTTCCAGGTGTTGACTTGAGTAGGTTACATTTTAAGTCCACATGTATATAGCATGGTCGAATTGGGTGGATGCATTTTGTATAGCATATGGCATTGTATATAGTTAGTTAAATCCTTCCTACCGTGATGACATGGTCCGTCACTTTTTTTGGGCATGTGACGGATCTAGTATCTAGGGGGCTAGTTAATGTTTTGGGTTGGAGTTAGAGCTGATCTTACTTGGTCAGTTAGATGTGATATACTTTTGTTGATCATGTATATAAGCAAGAAGCTATGTATGTAAATAAGCAGTTATGGAATGATATAATAAAGCTTTGGGTTTTGTTTTAAATAATATTTGAGTCATATTAAATGTATTTGTTGGGCATGCTTATCTTATATGCTGAGATATTCCAGTGATTGAATTGTTTTGTTTAATGTATGATCAAAATGTTTGAATTGGTGCAAAACAATGCGAAGACTCATATAAGGGATAACTCGGAGCATGGCCAAGGATCGTGTGAACAAGCCTCATGTCATGTGCCACCAAATTTTGGCAAAATGTCACCAATTTACCGTCAATTAGCTAACAACATTGGGAACCCGAACTAGTGGTTGACCTTAGTAGTTGAACTGATGAGGCAGATTCTCCAAGTACCTACCGAAGCCCCTCCTAAAGATGATAAATTAGCAGATAGGGTAGCACTACACAACCCTAAAGTGTATGACAGAAATTATGAACCAGTAGTATAGAGGAATAGGTAAGGGGAATGGACAAAATGTTTACAGTGGTAGGGGTTCTAGAAGAAGAGAAAGTAAATATTGGGATGTATTATTTGACTGGTGAAGCTTATATTTAGTGGAACACTGTTAAGGGTACGCTAGTAGGGCTTGAATTCACCTGAAGTAAATTCCTGGAAGAGGTAAGAGCAAAATTGCACCAACTTGTGGTCCAAAGGTAAAAGGAGAAAAAGTTCATGGAGCTGAAGATGACTGGTAATGTGATTGTGATGTAGTATGCCAGTAAGCTTATAGAATTATCCAGGTATGTCCCTGAATTTGTGTTATCTGAAAGGTTAAAGATGAAGAGGTTTGAAGAGGGTTTGGCCTTCTACATTCAAAATCAGTTAGCTGGGCAACCAATCTTGACATACCAAGAGCTACATGAACGGGCCGCCGAAGAGGACCGAGTGAAGGCAAAGTTGAGGGCCCTGAACCCGATCAACCAAAAGGGAAAAAGGGCTTGAGCGAGGAACTTTGAGTGAGAGTGTGAACCAGAAGAAACCTTCCCCCGCTCCTCCCAAGAGCCATCCTGCATGCTCAGCAGAGCCCTGTGGGAAATGCGAAAGAACAAATCACACCACCCCTGAATGCCGAGTATAAACCAACAAGTGCATGTGGTGTGGAAGCCCTGAACACCTCATAGCTGCATGCCCCCGAAGATTGAAGGCTGTAGATAAGGGTGCAACAATACCCTTTGCCCCACCTCACCAAGGGCCCCCACCTCCAAGGCCTGCAGCAGTAGGACAGACATATGTAATAAGCAAGAAGGAAGCTGCCACCACTGGTACGATAGTCACTAGAACTCTCTAAATTCAAAGCCACTTTGTGTATTATTTGATTCGGGTGCTACTCATTCATTAAGATCCACTCGATCTATTATGCAATGGAACCTTGAGAATAAGAGGACGGAAACCAATTATAGGATCAAATTACCCAATAATTCTGCAGTTGAGTGCCCCATCTCCTATAAACTTGTTCCTATCTGTTGTAAATTCCGCAAGTGTACTATTTATCATGCCGATCCGTAGAGATGGTTGTGAAACTAGGTTACCAAATCAAAGATCATAACAAAATCAATATCTTACCTTAAAGACATTAAAACCTTAAACTGTTAGTAAGATGAACGAAATTAATTTCCTAATCACCAAATGAGATTGCTAAAATTTGGAAGGGTGATACCGAGAATAATTAGTGTCCAGAATTTTTCTCAAAGTAGTAGTCCCACTTGATGCCAGATTTGGAACATACCTAAGTAGAATTGAAATAGAGGAATGGCATATTCGATCCAGGACATGACAGAATTTTAGTCTAACTTAAGCAAAATCAAACTAAAATTAAAATCACTTATTGAAATTGCCAAACCAAAAATCAATTACAATCTTGCAAGTCTAATACTAGATCTGAAATTGTGAAAACACAAGAGAAGAAGCAAAACTAAGATCAAACTATTCTATTCTATGCTACTAGTCTCTGTCCACCCTCCCCATTGCTCTGTTTTCGACTATAAAAACATCGCCTCTCGCCCCTCTTGATTGTTTGATTAATCCTTGTAACCGACTAATTGAAGCTGATGATGATGGGAATGATGTGTAACGCACGAATAATGGAGGAAAAGGAAAGGAACAAGGCGGTCATGGAGAGGAAGAAGAAGGGGCATGAATGGCTCTGTTTTTCGGGACCTTCTGGGAAGCTAAACCGAAGAAGACGAAGAAGAGAAAGGGGGAAACGTTTGCGTCACGAAGCATGGCATATGGGTCTAAATGAGAAAGAACCTGTCGAACTGACTGGGAAAAGAAGGGACTGAACTGGGCCAGGGAAAGGAAAAGAATAGACCTATCCAACAAGAGAAAAAAGTGAGGGAAGAGAGAAAAAAAAGCATGTGGGCTACTCCCAGCTGAAGAAAGAGGGGGGGGGGGGGGAAATGCTGGCTGGACCAGGAAGGCATGGGCAGGCACGAAACAGGCCTTGGAGCTGGGGTTCAATCTTATTCCCATCTTTTTCTTCACTCAAGTCTGATCCAATACCTTTCTCTCTTCGCCTTTGCATCCAATTTGATCAATTTTATATTCTTTTTCCTAGATTTCACAATTCCTATAAAACAATTAAAACTTTATTAATATCCAAATTTATTCATTAATTTTTAGCAAATATTAGATAATGCAGGGTATAAAAGGTAATAATTTTAGGTTGAACACCATCACCATTGGTGGAACCACCTTCCCTGTGGGTTTGATTCAATTTGATATTTCTGATTTTGATATCATTTTAGGAATGAATTGGTTGCACACTTATGGGGCCAAGATTGATTGTGAAGATCCTAAGGTTATTTTGGAGGACGGAAAAGGGAGAGAAACATGTTTCTACGGGCAGAGAGTGGAAAAATCTTGTCCCTCGATTTTTGCTATGAAAGTTAGTAAGCTATTATGTCAGGGTGTATTGGATATTGGTGTTATGCTATTGGCATTCAAACAAAAGAAGAGAACACAAAAAATATTTCTATAGTTTGTGAATTTAAAGATGTTTTTCCTAAGGAGTTACCAGGATTACCCCATACAGGAAAATTGATTTTGGAATTGAGTTAATCCCTGGTGCCTAACCTATCTCCAAAACCCCATATCATATGGCCCTAACTAAGCTTTAAAAACTAAAGATTCAACTAGATGAGTAGTTATAGAAGGGATTTATCAGACAAAGTGTGTCACCATGGGGTGCCCCAATGTTGTTCACAAAGAAAAGGGATGGAATCTTAAGGCTATGTATTGACTACAAACTACTAGAAATCGACCCAAATTTCAACCCTTATCATCTAGGTCGATGCTAATTTTTCTAAAATTGAGAAATCTCGACCCTTTTTATGGTCCAGAAATACTGGGTCCATTAAAAAGATCGAGATAATCAACGTTGGAACCCGCGCCAAAATTTTTAAACTCCGTAAACCAAAAGCTAAGTCGTATATGATAAAAATATTAAATTTTAATCTCAAAAAATAATTAACCTTCATCGTTGCAGTACTGATTCACCCAGAACCGTACCCCTACACGCACACAAAACCCATCTCTCCCACATCTCGCATTCGCGCCCAACCCAGAACCCTAATTCTCGAGCAAATTCGCCCAGAATCCGAACTCCCAATCTCTCATGGAACTCGATTTCTCTTTTTCGGCCAGTAAATCGCTCAACTTCAACTCATGCCTATGCATTGTTTGAGGTATGTGGGCTATTTTTAAAAAAGCATTTTGGGTTTCTGGAATGGGTTTTGGTTTTTTACGGTGGGTAACTCCCTGAAATTTAACTCATGCATTTGAATTTGTTGAGGTTTTGGTTGGTTGTTAAAATTTTTGGGTTTCTAGGAGGGTTCGAAGCAGATTTTGTTGATTTATTCATCTGTTCACTGGGGTTTGTTGCAATTTTCATTGTAGAATGTTTCGTGGCTTGCATATTTGGCGAAATTGAAGCATACTAGGAGCAAGAGACTGAAGCAAGGTGATAAATAGATATCAAAACTAGTAGAGACTGAAACAAGGTGTGTGTTTTCCATCAATCTTTCTTGAAGTTTAGGAAACTGCTGAACAACTTATAATATTTGAAGTCCAAGTTAATAGAGCCATTATCTTGAATGGGAATTGTGATTCTTTTATCATTCAGTTACGTGAAGGAGCTAATGCTCATAATATTATCAAAAAGCTAAATTCTTGATAGAGCCAAAATTTTGATCTCATTTTGAATGTGGTATCGTGTTCTTTATTGTTTGAAGTGCCCTTTTCTTGATCTTCTACCATATTTGCATCCTCCTGCCTAGTTTTGCTACCCGCTCGCATCTTAACAGTCCGATTCCATTTATCAGAAAGTGCGAATTTCTTCGAATACTTATTGCTTGCTGCTATACTTTTTGTTGCCTTATCTGAGTTGTCTCTGTTCAAGGCTGGCATTCCATTGTCTGCAGAGTATAAACTTTGTCCCAATCTCCTGTTTCTTTTATTTGTTCTTTAGGACTCATAACATTACATTTTAGATTTCAGGTTTTCATTTGATTTTCGTTTCAATTGTGACTATATTTCTTAATTATTTTAACTATTCAGACTTCATAGGTTGCTCGATTTTGTGACATTTAACTAGAACACAGTTGACTAAATCATTTAGCCCATTTCGTGCGTTCTCTTAGTTATGCACTGTATCCTCTAAGTTTGAGATTTCAGCATATATTCATTAGTTATTATAAGAGGATTAAGAAAGGAAGTATTGAAAATGTTGAGAGAGGACTGTATGTTAAAGGGATGTTATTCTCAAACTTATATGTATGCTTGAGTTTAATAGTTTTTGTGACTCCTGAACACTAGTGGTTAATCTATGCTTTTGGTTCTTTGTGTCTCAATAAGAATTTGTGATAGCAATGCATGTCCCCCCCCCCCCAAAAAACCAGTTCTTATTTGTGTGCTTTCCTTTTCCCCTTTTTAGTGCACTATCATTGCATGTTCTTGTGTATTCTTGAGTTTTTGTCTTGTTTGCCCACAAACTTCGTGCAGTGCTATTCCTTGCCAAAACAATTTTCTTGTAGTACTGTTATAACCAGGATATGTACATGTTATGGTCTGTCATCCATTGCCTGTGATAAATTCATTCTTTTCACAATCTAAACCATAAGTGCATTGATTTTTACTCATTTGCGCTATTGTCTCTGTAATTTTTTGCATGCATGGGCAAGTTTCATGTTTACACAGGGTGCATTTTGGTGGGATCAACTTGTTGGACCTACATCCATTTTAAAATAAAATTCCAAGTGGAGTGTTTTTGAGGATGGCGTTATCCTTTTCATCTTGTTTCCTTGTTCAATGAGTCCTATTACTGTGACGATTTCATTATTGTTTTTATTTTTGAAGTACTGCTTTGGACTTGTCCTTTTAGTGGTAGAGTTTTCCCTTACCTAAGTTCCTGAACATTCAGGTGAGATGCTACAAATTAACAGGGGTTTACTTTGGAAGGTGGTGGGTTGTTCCTCTTGTTATACTTATAATTTGGCATATCACTATTTTTTATTCTTTTGCTATGCTATCGTTGGGATGATTTGTTTGTTTGCTTTTGTTTCCTTTTTTTTGTAGGTTGAGTATCTTACCTAACTCATATAGAGGTGTTGGCTTATTCATTCTTTACTTATTTAATGTGAATCTTTCGAAAGTGTATGTTCTGATACGAAAGTTAAAGGTATTTATGTGAGAGATCATTGGCCAATTGGCAAGAAAAGTGTTAAGTAGGGATTGCTAGTCATATATTTTAGATTGTTAACAATGGCAGTGTTCATCATTCCAAATGAAGATACCTTTTGAATTATAAGTAATTTTGGAACATGTCATTATGATCTATAAGGAGAAATGAAGGTAGTTTCGCTCTCTCATACCACGTAAACTGCTTCCTTCCCTCCTTGGTGCATGATATTCTAGTGACTTCATTTAATGTGATACTTTATTGTCTTTTGGCTTTCCAAGTTCTATTATATCTCAGGGATACTGTCGAGGCTGCTCCTAGGTTTACATTTGGTAGTTGTATACTTTACTGACAACATTTGTTCTTAATGGTGTTGATTGATTATCAGGTTCTGAATTCTAATCTTTGTTGGATATAATCTGAATTTCTTGTGCCTGGAATTCGAATTCGATAGTATTTGGACAACTTGCTCATTCCAGCTCTTATTGTCATACTAATATCAGTTGTATTGCTTGATGCGGTTGACTATTCTAAGGTTGACAGGTGTCGATTTCTATCATGTTAGCTGCTAAATCTAAACTAGTTCCCTTATTGTCTCTGTTAGCAATCTTGTTTCCTAATGCCAGAGGTTACTCAATTTTGGACTTTTGATATTCTCGTCTTTTTGTTGCATTGGAACTTTTTAAAATGTGGATGCTGCCAAGGCATCATGTATGAGATATCTACCTTTAACTGTATTGGACAGAGAAAAAAAGGAGAAGGGGGGAAAAATCTATTTCCTGTTAAGGTAGATCTATATTGGACAGGAGACCCCGTTCTTCAAATCATCAGTTCCACACTGACTGGCAGACTGTTGCCTGCCCTAGACTTCACTATCTAATTTGCTCTTTGGAATAAAATTATCCTTCTCAAAATGGTTCCCCGACCTAGATTTCAGTCCTTCAATAACTGGCAATCCCTGATGCTCATTTACAAGGCTCAGATCATCCAAGAAAGCAGGGACATCTTCCGTTCCCTGACTGTCTCGGCTTTTAATCTAGACCTTTTCATGGGTCCGCAATCCCTCATCAACTCCGATGTCCTTGACAGAGTTATAAGCGTTATCTTTGTAGCAAACCATCAACTTAGGTAACTCACACTCAGTGACAGTTTTATCAGTGAATAGTTCAGTGTCCTTCCTATAAACAACTTCCTCACCATTTACATCAGCAGGGATTTTGCTATCTATAATATGAGAATGAGCAAGTATGGCTTCTTCCCATGATAAATCAGCAATGTCTAAGTGAAATGTCAAAGAATCTGCATTTTTCTCGAAGCTCTGAATGTCATAATCAACATTGTTCCTCATGTAACCATCAATGTCTTCATCATCTGAATCAAAAGGGTTGTATGGTTTATGAGGTGCAGTTTGAACACCAAGCCCAGGATCATGTTCTGCCAAAGAGATTGAACATCAGTTGTCAAAACACCCTCTAAGCTCAAAGTTAGAATGAACATCTCCTTGATTCTCAGCTAAACAAATTCTATGCTTTCAGAGAGTCATTCAGCTTGTATCGTAAATCAAGCAGTGGCAAAAATGTCACTCGGTACTCTATAAATCAGCATCCATCAATTCTATACATGTATCATATATTGATTCACTTAAACACCATAAGAAAACATCCCAAACAAAAAAGCGTATTGAGTATAGGAAAAGCGATGACAATGTGGGTTACCTAGCTTCATTTCGACATAAGCTTGAATCCTTGATAGATTGTGTTGTTGAAAAGAACAATAAGCTTAAGCAAACACAACGACCTCGAACAGATCCAAATTGCTCTGGTTCTCGCCAACCTAGCAACACGAATGCAAGAAGTTAATAAAATTCTCCATTTCAACTTGCAATTACTTTTGACAGTAGCATACTATTGTGAAAAACATGTTATTTCTAGCTTCTGGAAATGAAGAAAAGCACTAATTTTTTTCCGTTCATATAAATAGTAACGCTAAAAAATCAAAAACTAAACTAAGCCTAAGACCAACTATAGACATTCTTGGCCTTAACTCAATGTACATAACATTCTATTTGTAAGATTGCACAAAAATACATGGTAGAAAATGATAGTAAAGTCAATGACAGTAAACCATCAAAACTCTACAAGCACAAGTTAATTTCTCTGATCTGGTCACTAGAAAGCCACCTAAGTTACTTAAGCCAATTTGTACTTCTACATCACAAAAACTTGACTTCAAATTTTGAGTCTTTTTTTTAATTAAAAAAAAAGAACAAGCCAACAAGCAGAAGAACATAGAAAAATGAAACTAAGCCACAAGAATAATATAATGAAAGTCAATCAAAAAGTTAGAAAAGTGAGTGCTTCCTTTAAAAGTTACATTTTTTTTTAAAAAAAAAAGGCTTTGGGGAGGAGGCGACAAAAAAAGTGAAAATGGAAAGGTGAAGTTTTACAAAGTGACAAGGCCTTATACACTGAAATATATGTATGAGCTCAAGGAAGGCGCAACCCTCTGCCCTGGCTACCTTTCCCTTGTATTCATGAGCTATTTTCTTCTTTAACCTCCATATCGATTTGCTTATTTTTTTTTCTTGGATTGAGCATTACACTTACAAAATTGGCTAAACCTTGAAGCTATGTTCTTAATCTACAGACATTAGCTGAACTAGGTCGAGATGCACGCTCTTCGTAAACTCATTGTCATACAACTGGTTCTACCAGTTATGCAGAAAAGTGAGCTGACTTTGTATGTTTTCTTTGCTTTTTTTTGGAGCAATTTATATGCTATCACCTACCTTGATCTAGACTTGAGCAAATTTTGTAAGAATGTCGAAATTTCCTGGACTTCATCATGAGATTTGTAATTATAGGTGTCGAAATTTCCTCTCATTTTTGCTATGTTGAAATGGGACAAGCTATGTAATGTATTCATGTGGACTTCATCATGAGATTTGTAATTATAGGTGTCGAAATTTCCTCTCATTTTTGCTATGTTGAAATGGGACAAGCTATGTAATGTATTAATGTGGACTTCGTCATGAGATTTGCAATTATAGGTGGAAGCTCATGGAAGAGAGCCAACACATTTGGAGTTCTTCAAAGAGACACATAGCAAAGAAGGTGGGGGCTTTGTAGCTAATACAGCAACTGAAGGTTTTCTGGTACATGTTCTTATTCTACTAGTTGTCATTTTTAGTTTTCTATTTTTGAGGTCTAATTATGATACTTATTCTATTTCCTCTTAAATTGTGCTAGAATGAGGCGACTTCAAAAGTTCAAGAGCGACCTCTTAGCTCTTCCCCCTCAAAAACTCAAGTTGAAATTGAAACCGAAGTGTTCGATGAGCTTATGTATGAAGAAGAAAATCCCAAACGACCAATCAGTTTTGGCTTTAACGTAGATCGAAGTACCGTCTTTGGTGTAAATGATGTCCTTAGGAAAAGAGGTTACACCTTCCCTGACAACAGTATGGAACTCTAGCGTGTGAAAGAGGAATTAGCGTCACAGAAGGCCATGTTCTTACTTATGTTGAAGGCAGTGCGTAATGAAAAAATTACAGACGCGTTCCTAGATGCTACTGAGGCTTCCTTACGTATGGTTGGTGATCAGGTTAGTCTTTCAAATGCTAATGCTTTATACTTATTTTTTTACATTTGGGGGGGGGGTGCGTTAGTCAGGTGGTGCAAGTTAGTCAATCCTATTTGGGAGATGGAGATGCATGATCGTAGTTTTGTGTGTCGGCTATTGATGTGACTGATCTTGTGGATGACTTGCATATATATTGGATGTATATAATCTTTTGTGAGATCTTTTTTTTGGCATCCATCCCTTCTTTCTTTTATATTATCCAGAGACAAAAAGTGTGAGGCATGTGAGAATCTCTTCTGTTGCATGGCAAGTTTATTGGCAGAGAACCACATTGTGTTATCTTATCAAAATTTTCCCAACTGAGTTGAAATAAGTCCATCTATAAAGAAGAGCAGTGGCGTTTGACACATGACCAGACTGTGTTAGAATTTAATAAGTGAAACTGGTCATGTCTAATGGTGCATTTCCTTGAGTTCTGCCTCCATTACGCTATATCTTCCCTTCATCTCTAGCATGTCTTTGATAAGCACGTTTATGTCTCTGAAGCTTTGGAATACAGCTGCTTCATCCGCATACTTAATTTGGAGCATAAGTCTTAGAGACAGGTAGTGGTGTCAAATTAGGCAATTTTCTAATTTATTTTGTTTTCAGCCCAAAGTGAAAGACAAATTTCCACCATGTCAGAGTCAACTACCAAGTGCTCACATCGATGAGGTGAAAAGAAAAGCCTGAGCAATATAGCGGAGACTCAAGTACTAGAACAAGGTGCAGGTTGTTCTAATATTAGACTTGGCTACTTTTAACTCAGTGGTCTTTTAGCCTGACTCGATGTGTTTGTGTACGAAATTAGACATGGATACAGTAGGCAAAAATAAAGAATACAGTAGGCGATAATAAAGATGTCTAGAATATGTGCTGATATGAGATTTTTTAAGTTGGGCTGCTTCTCTAACATTACTGAATGTAAAATACATCCCCTTCCCCCCCTCATTTAGTTTTTGTGTTTCCTTTATGTACTTTCACACTTTTCCTTGGTATGGTCATGTCCTGATGCTTTTCACAGTTTTGGTGAATTTGATGTGGATACTGATGTGATATGCTATGAGATTCTTTAGTTTGGTGCAGTTTCTGTGTTTCCTTTATTGAATGTAAAAGATTAAGAGATGACTTTGCTTGTTTGTTATTTTAGTGTATTGATGTTGAGAAGGGAAAAGTAGGGGAAATTATCATTTAAGGGCACTTGGGGCCACCTCTCTTGGTCTTCCAGTTGTTGTAGCGAGGGCAGGCCTGTTTGTTGCCATAGGTACCTGGTGGGACACACAAGCATTGCGCACATCATTTGTTGCAGAAGAATAAGCATGGCTTCTTGTATTGGGTTGCTGAGCATGTTGCACCACACCTTGCTCCACAATCTGCTCATTTAATTTCAAGGGCATAGTTGGTCATCCACACATTACACTTATAAATAACTATATATTGTTCTTCGGTACCTTTTTCATCTTTTAACCTTTCGCTATTATTTTCTTGGGTCGTATGAGCTGAGGGCATGGTATTTAGCACTATAATTCTATGGGCAATACTTTCTTTTGAAATGAATACAGTGATAAGAGTTTTAATGGGGTTATGCAAGTAGTGATAGTACTAGCAATGAAGTTGAGGGAACTGGATGTGAAAATATCCAAAAAACCAATTCTAAATGGAAAAACCACTAGAGATTTAAGTGACATCTCAAGTGATTTCCTCACTTGCTGAAAAAAAAGGGTGAACTTCATTGCCATTCCTCTTCCAGTCAGGTCTTTCAATGCATCATGTGCCCATCAAAATTAGGTTGATGGTATATTAAGCTATTTGTTCCACACTTCTACTTAATGAGTGACTTACTTGTCTAGTCACTAATTCCTTATTTGCATCATTAAATGTTGAAGACTTTGAATGACTTGTTCCAAAGTTGACTATTTGCGTATCTTTTTTCCAGGTTCCAGAAGAATCAAGTGGAAACGACCTTAGCAATGAATCGAGGCACACAGGACGTTCAACCTGAACCTCACATGTTAATTAGCTAGCTCATGTGGGCTTGTTCAAGACTTTCAATGATAGGACATTGGCAAACTAATATAGGAATCTTGAATCATTCCAAATTTAGTCCTTTAGACTTTTGGTTTTTTGGTTGTGCCGCATACATATTTATCACTTCGATCTGTGACCAAGCTTTTGTCATGGGACTCTAATTTCCTATAGCTAGCTTTTCTCAAATTTGGTGACTTTTAAATTGGATCAGCCTATCAAGCCACTTAACTTTGAATTGAAGGAATTATGTAAATACTTTTTAATTATCCCAGTTGAAGTACGAATCTCTTGTTAATCTTTAATTTGTTACGTACGT
>JACYFF010031957.1:48919901-48931435 GCA_017589665.1 Selenicereus undatus
TATATATATATATATATATATATATATATATATATATATATATACACCCACACTAATTAAACCCCCTCCCCACACACATATATATATTTATTTATGTTCCCTGGTAATTTTAATATATATATATGTAGGCGAAAAATAATTTCCATCTCGACCCTTTTATGAGCTGCCATAAAATTCCGCTTAATGGTTTCCAGATTCCTGCAAGAACAAACACAGTCCATGGAGAAGGTCGAGATATTAACACGGATGTCCGAAAGGGTCGCGATTTTGGTATATTTCAACCCAAAAAAGGGTCGAGAAATCTCGGCCCTAAATATCTCAACCCTTTTTGCATGCGTCGATCGAAAATATTGTGACCCATTTATGCGTCTAAATAAAGGCAAAATAGGGTCACAAAATGCCCCTTTTTCTAGTAGTGACACGGAGATAAACAAGATCACCATAAAAAGCAAATACCCTTTGTGATGAATAGATGATTTGTTTTATCAATTGCATGGAGCACGTGTCTTCTCTAAGATTGATTTGAGGTCAAGGTACCATCAACTTAGGGTTGAACCTGAAGACATCCCCAAGACTGCGTTTAGGACTAAGTACGACCACTATGAGCTGAACAAGACCACCATAAAAAAAAACAAATATCCTTTGTCATGAATAGATGATTTATTTCATCAACTGCAAGGAGCAGGAGTCTTCTCTAAGATTGATTTGAGGTCAGGGTACCAGCAACTTAGGATTAAACTTGAAGACATCCCCAAGACTGCATTTAGGACTAGGTATGACCACTATGACTTTACAGTGATGCTGTTTGGCCTTACCAATGCCCCCGCAGCCTACATGGGTCTTATGAATAGAGTCTTCAGACCCTATTTAGACAAGTTTGTTGTGGTGTTCATTGATGACATTCTTATCTATTCTAAGGATAGGGAGGTATATGCTGATCATTTGAGGATGGTGTTACAAACCCTGAGGGAGTATCAGCTTTATGGAAAAATTAAAGAAGTGTAAATTTTGGTTGGAAGAAGTGGTATTCTTGAAACAAGTGGTTACAAAAGAAGGAATTAAAGTTGAACCCCACAAGGTATAGGCAATCACGGAATGGTTAAGGCCGATCAACATCATTGATATTAGAAGTTTTCTGAGTTTAGCGGGCTATTATTGAAGGTTTGTCAAAGAATTTTCGAAAATGGCTCTGCCCCTGACCAATCTATTCAAGAAAGGGAATAAATTTGAGTGGACAGAGAAATGTGAGAAAGCTTTTCAAGAGCTAAGGCAGCAATTAATTATAACTACCACCTCAATCCCAATGCTACCAACTGAAGGTAAGGAGTATACCATTTATAGTCATGCTTCGAAGAACGATTTGGGGTGTGTTACGATGCAGGAAGACAAAGTAGTGGCTTATGCCTCTTGACTGCTCAAGCCTTATGAGAAAAATTACCCTACCTATGACTTGGAGTTAGCAGCCGTAATCTTTGCATTGAAAATTTGGAGACATTACTTATATGGGGTACCATGGAAGATCTATACTGGCAATCAAAGTCTAAAGTATATCTTCACCCAGAAGGAGTTTAGTTTGAGACAACAACATTGGCTTGAGTTACTTAATTTATTATAATTTGCAGATTTAATATCACCCAGGAAAAGCAAATGCTGTAGCGGATGCCCTGAGTAGGAAGCACAACATAGCTCAAGCACTATGGTGATTACTCAGCTGAGTCTCTTAAGAGAACTTGAGGACTTGGGAACTCAACTAGCAACCCATGGGCAAACAAATGTTTAATTATCAGCACTTACCTTACAGCTTTCCGTGGTTGAGGAAATTCGGGTGAACCAGGAAAGTGATTCTGAACTCCAAAGAATAAAGCAAAATTTAGACAAAGAGAAGTCTCCTAGGTTTGTAGAGCATGAGGATGGGACCCTTCGATTCCATAATCGCTTGTGAGTACCTAAAAATAAGGAATTGAGGAAATAGATCCTAGAGAAGGCTCATAATACTCATTACCCGGTGCATCCAGGAGGCACCAAGATGTACAGGGACCTGAGACACTACTTCCGATGGAATAATAAGAAGAAAGAGATCGCAGAATACGTGGGCAAATGTCTAATATGCCAGAAGGTTAAAATAGAGCATCAACTGCCCGTGGGTGAACTGCGACATCTAGAAATCCCCACCTGGAAGGGGGATTCGATCTCAATAGACTTTGTTATAGGTTTACCTGTTTCTGCTTCGAAGGAGAATGGTGTCTGGGTCATAGTCGATTGACTTACCAAGGCAACCCATTTTATGCCAATTAAGGATACTCGTGGGATTGAAAAACTGGGCCAGCTGTATGTTAAGGAGATAGTCTGACTACCCAAGATTCCCTTGGACATAGTATCAAATAGGGGTCAAAGATTCCAAGCTAGTTTTTGGCAAGTGCTTCAAAAAGCCTTTAGGACCAAATTGAACTTTAATAGCTCTTATCACCCTGAAACATATGCGCAAACCGAAAGAGTGAATGAAATTCCAGAGGACATGCTGAGAGCTTGTGTATTGGAGTTCCAAGGGAAATCGGAAGAAGACTTACCATTGGTGGAGTTTTCTTATAACAATAGCTACTAGTCCACCTTCAAAATGGCCCCGTTTGAGGCTTTATACAGAAGAAAGTGTAGAACCCCGCTCTACTGGAGTGACTTGGACGAGGCATTGATCATAGGCCCTGAAAAGATTTAGAAAATCATTAAAGTAATAAGGAGAATTCAAGAGCATATTAAGGCTACCCAGAGTCGACAAAAGTGTTATGCTGACAAAAGAAGAAGACCCCTGGAGTTTCAAGTAAGCGATAAAGTTTTTCTAAAAGTTTCGCCAACCAAGGGTATCAAGAGGTTCAGAATGCAAGGCAAATTGAGTCCAAGATATATTGGGCCCTATAAAATCATTGAAAAGTTGAATCCCATAACTTATCCTCTGGATCTGCCAGTAAAATTTGAACACGTGCATAACGTGTTTCACATCTCTCAACTCAGGAAGTATACTCCAGATCCGGACTACACTATCGTATCTGGACATATTGAAATTACTGGGAATTTAGTATATGAAGAGCATCTAGTCCAAATACTAGATCGCATAATTAAGCAGCTGCGCAATAAGTAGATACCTTTAGTCAAGGTGCTTTGGACAAACCATACCTCCCAAGAAGCCACTTGGGAGACCGAAGAGGAAATAAGAGCCAAGTACCCACATTTAGTTGAGGTAATCTTGCATGACATGGTAAAATTCATAAGTTTCAAGGACAAAACTTTTTAAGGGGGGAAGGCTGTATTAGCCAAACCCAAATCATGTTTATTTATTTAATTACCCCATCTTAATGGTTTTCTCATAATTATTTATTGTATCTAATCATCCCGTCGGGGAAAAATTCATTTGTGTCCGAGTTTGCAATTTGATTTTTTTTACGTGACATTTTAGGTGAATCGATAGAGAGCCCTAACAAAATATTTCAAAAGATTAAATTATTTTTCATAATAAACGAAATATTTTAATCCCGAGCTATACAAAATTTTAATCGTTACTTTGAACAGTTTTACAAGCCCAAACTTAGTGAGCTAGGCCCAAAAGAAAAGGCCTAAATCTTAGCTTGGCATTAACTTCACTAATTGCTATGCTTTGCACCACAATTTGATTAGGAAAAAGCCACTTTTTGGTTTCAAATTTTCAGCCACATATAAGTATACACCCACAGTATAGCATCATCAAATTTTCACACAAAAAAAGAAGCAAAGCTCTCCTTTCTTCTCTTCTTCCCCATGGCCAACAGTAGCAGCTCACCCTAGCCACTTTCCATCCACCAGTCAGCCACCAACTAGCCACCAATTGCCACCAATTGCCACGCCTAGCCTCCCACCAGCCACGACAACCTCTTCTACACTCAAACAACCTCACACCTTCTCCTCCTAAGCTCTCAAAGAGGTAAAACCCTAATTTGATCTTGTTGTATTTTTGGTTTTTATGAATGTTTTAGTTATGACTTGTGCTATTGGGATGAAAATCGATGTTATCATACAAATTTTTATTGTTTTTGGGGATGTTGGACATGGTGGAGTTGAGCTTGAAGCACTCTAGGGTTTATGGTTGTCCCACTACAAAAAATTATGTATATGCCCACACTTATCTAGCCACACTTAGGGAAGTGTGGGAGGAAAAATCACGAAATTTTCAGCTCTACACTTCATAAGTGTGGGGAACCCATAAATCTCCTTCTACACTTATTAACTAAGGACAATTTATAACATTTGCAATTTGACAGACAAATTTAAATATTTTTATATTTTTTGTGCAATTTAATTATTTGAGGCAATAACATAATTATTTGATGTGGATTGTGGGGAAAAGAAGAAAATTTTGATATTTTTACGATAATCGTATACCCGATTTATGCTCGTAATAATTTTTATTTTTAGATTTTTATTTGATTTTATTGAATTTTAGGTATTGAATAAATTGCAAAAAAAAAACATTGAAAAAGCAAAAAAATAAAATAAAACCTAAAAATTCCAGCCTGCTCACGCGTGCGGCACGTGCTCTTTCCCCCGTCCCTTGTTTTCTCTGTCCTTTTGGGCAGCAGAGAAGCCCTCACCACACACCCCCCTTTATCTGGCTTCATCTCTCGCGAACTCATCTCTCTCGCTCGAACTCACAGAGCCATCACACCACCCTCATCTTCACAACACCATCTTCTTCACCACCATCGACGCTCCACGCACCGCGAGCACAACATCATCCCCACCATCTACCTCAAACCCTCAGACCGACAGTCGAGCAGAGGCGAAGAGGAGCGAGGTATAATCGGGTCTTTAGGTTTAATTAGTTTCAATTCGAGCTCTAGATAATTTTAGCAGTAATTTCGAGTTCAGTTTCAAATATTTTTAGGGTTTGATTTCAACTTTTCTGCTTTGTTTTTGAATTGTAGATCTGTTTCTAGCCGAAAATTTCATGCATTTGATGTTGAATTCATCAGTATTGAGTTTAAGTTTATGATTTTGTGTTTCGAATTCGTCCATAGATGGGTTCATTTGGCTGTTCGTGCTCCTTTTCTTCCCCTATTTCGCCCTAAGTTTGGGGCGTGTTTATGGTGATTCCACCATTTTTTGTAGCAATTGAAGCTTGTTTGTGGCTGAATCGAATTCCCCTTCCCTTTTAGTTATTTGTTACAGGGTTTAAGTTGAACTTGTTTTAGAAGTAATTTCGAGTTCAATTTGAGAGATTTTTTCAGTTTCATTTCGACTTTTCTACTTTGATTTCGAATTGTAGATCCGTTTAAGTTTCTTCGGTTTAATTTTAGGGTTCTAGGTTTAGTTAGTTTCAATTTCAGTCTGAGTAATTTAGGGCTTTGATTTTTTGTTGAATTCCAAGTTTTCATGCCCAGTTTAATTTGCCAACTTCAGACTTGATTTTGAGCCTTTGAATTTCATGTAATCGTAGCGATTCTAGCAATTCTGAGATATATTCGAAATGGTTGGTTGAGATCTCAAGAGTTAGGCTTGATTTGAGGTTGGTTGAGATCCCGGTTGAAGGCCCTGTTTTTGCTCTACTCACAGTTCTATGCCTTCTTCCCTATTGCACTATTCTGGTTCAAGTTCCAGATTGATTTTCTATGCTATGTTATCAATGTACGCTTTCTTTGATGCATTTTAACCCATTCCCTAAACCGTGCGCTCCTTTTCATATGTTCTGTTTTCTAGCTCTTCAATTCCGTTTGCTAGGTTGTGATTACTGGTTTGCTAGGCTGTGTTTGTTCTGGTATGGCAAATTTCCCCTTCCGCTGTTGCCGCTCTTGCTCTGTTTCTCTGTTTGGCTATGCTTCTTAGTGTTATGTCTATCCTTGTTTCCCTAATTCCTTTTATTTTAGGGCTAATTTAGGTTAGTTTATTCACTGACCCATTATGGTGGTTTCATTGGCGTTTCATTCAAGATTTGGCAAGTTTACTGGATTGATATATATTAGTTGGTTTTAATGAGTTTCATTTGGTTGATAATCTTAGAAATCATGAGCATGAGATAAAATTACTTTCCCTTATCTTGATTATCTGAGTCCTTATATGTATGATTCTTTTGCTTGAGCCAAAATAGGAGGATTGAGTTAACCTTGAGAACTTCAGAGATCGCCTAATGAGCTCATGTACGCCAGTTCCAGACGTCACTGGAGGAAAACTGGAAGCTTAGGTGGTTTTATTTGGTAAGGTTTGCAGAGTGCGGTCTACTTCACATGTACTGTACTTCGTTCAGTTAGCATTTTCAAATTTCAACTATAGAGAGCTGGAGAGTAGGCTTGATCTCAGACTGTTGAACTTTGTGCTGTGCTTTTGAATTTGACTAGTGTGATTTCTCATCTAAAAAAGGGGGGAAAAAAGTAGAATGTGTATGGTGAAATGATCTTGGAGTATGCTCTGTGTACTTCAACTGTCTGTACTGAATTTGCATTGCGAATCATACCTAAATACATTGCTTGGATAGGGCTCTGGTATCTGGATTTAGATTTGGAATCTAAGTAAGTTTCTCACTAGGGGATTGCCCCTATCCCCGAATTTATCCTCCTCCACCAACCAAAACTTATGTTTGGTTGAGTGCTGCCTCATTCTGAAGCCTTTTGTTGGGAGCTAAATAGAAGTTGTAAGGTCCTAAGGGTGGACATGTCCGGTTGTTCTTTATTTTGCGTGTTGGCTCTTCTATTAACCTTTCATTTCAATTCTTCTGTTTTTGTATTTTTGTGTTGTAGTTTGGCCATCAAATTGTTGTCAGCTATGCAAAATGCATGGCATTGCCATTGCTCAGAAGGCGATTACAAGGATCTACCAGGACTGGCCTGGCCGACCTCCAGAACTCTCCATTGTCTCCCTCCCTCAATCAAAACCTCTATCTCTCTCACTGCTCAAAACCATCGTCGTGCTCTCCAAATCTCAGGCGCTCAACCATCGTCAATCTCTCTCAAAATCCTAGCCGTGAAAATCGTGTAAGTCAGATCCCCCTTGCTGTGTTGTATAATTCTCTTTCTTTCTCTCACGAAACGAATCTGAATTTAGCTGCCAAGAAACCCCAACTATTGTTTGATTTGCAGCCAAATTGTGCGACATTGTCCCTGTAGCCAGCAGCCAGCTGATTGGGTAACCCTTTCCATAAATTCGCAATCAAGTTAAAATCTGTCTCCATTGCAATCTGTTGAATTGGGCAAAATCAATGAGGTATGCCTCCTTCATATGTGATTTAATTTTAATCTGACTTTGAGTCTTTTACCTCTCAGCTTCTAGTCTTCTGCCTTCTGTGCTCGTTTTTGTTTGGTATGAAATTTTTATAATTTTAACCCTGTATTATTAATCGTGAAAGTTGAAGTTATCCAGCTTCCAACTTTTTTGAACTTGGGATGTCGATTATAGGGAGGCTTTAGTTTGTTAACCTTAGCTTGTATGTTGTAGTTGTTTGATATGTCATCATTGGGAGCTGGAATTGGTGGGAAGTTGGAATTAATATCATTACTATTGTCAAATTTTGGTTGCCTAAATGCTGAATGGGTGTCTGATTCTGCTAGAGAGTTTGAATCTTAAGCTTGGCAGTTATGTCTTGTTTTTTTGGATATACTTTTGGTGTGAAGCTTGGTAGTTATGTCCTGTTTTTTTGGGATATACTCTGATTGTGGCCTTTCTGCTCAGTATGGATTGTTGGCACTTTCTTGTGCTTTTGATGCATGTGTGTTTCTTGATCATTCACAGAAATAGAAGGGCAGGGCTTGCTGTTTGCTGTCATTCAGTGCAGTTATGACTTTATCCCTGTATATTCGTGATTCTATTATTCAGTGTAGTTGTTTGCTTTTTTCATACTCTGTTCTATTTTATTTTTTCCTTGGGTGTTTCTGCTAAGCAGTAAATTCCTGGGGATAGGAGGCGTAAATTAAACTAAGCAGTGAAGTAAAATGAAGATAACTAGTATATATGCCAACTTGGTTGCAACTACTGTTGTTGCACAACTCTGCAGGATATTGCTACGTTTTCCTGCCTCAACGATTGCATCTCATATGATGCACTGTCTTGTTCCCTCAGTGTATATGGCTGTGGATATTTTTGCTTTTTCGGTGTATATGGCTGTGGATATTTTTGCTTTTTAATTCATACTTATGTTCTCTTTTTTAAGTCTCTCAAATTATTTCTTTTTTTTCTAATGTTTCTTTTTTCATCTCTCTAAATTGCCTAACAGGTTACATGCCACAGTGCATCTGGATGGACACAATGAAGATTAAATTAGTTCTTATCTTATAAGTTGTACATTTGTATATAGCAGTGACTCTAGTTAGTCGACATTATTACTTTATTACATTACTCGTTTGTGTAAAGGTAGTACAAAAATTAATACAACTCTGTTTTTAGTCGTTACTTTGTATGCATGGATCATGCAGACATATTGAAGGCATTAATGATAAATTCAATGATTGTAGAAACTTTGATCTAGTTTGATGTGTTGTACTTTTGGTTTTATTGCAAACTTTTCACAATTTTTATATGCCGGTGCTTGTAATTAATATGGAATTTAGTACTTAGAAAAAAGAACAGTAAATTTATTGTTCTTTTAAATTATTAAATTCTATATTAATTATGAGCATTATTTTTTTAAAAAAAAGAGAAAATGATAACAACACTTTTAAGCGTGGCGGAAAAGTGAGCTTTCTGCACTCCTATATGTGGGCGATGTTTGATTCAACCACACTTGATATGTGGGTAATTGATCATTCTTCTACGCTTGTAAGTGTGGGTAATATATATCTGCCTACACTTGTGATAAATGTGGAGAAACTTTCCCCACACATACACTGCCCACATTTGCATAAGTGTGGGCTATTACTATTTCCACACTTATAAGTGTAGGGAGATGCAAAATTAAGTGTGAAAGGAGACACCTTTTTTTGTAGTGTCCATGATCATGCTAGCTTAAGTCAAATGATGGATTTGGATTGTTTTGTATTTGATTTTGTAATCTTTAGTCCTATTGATGACGATGATGGTGTTCTTGTTGATTTTGGAAGAGAGATGACGGTGAGTACAGTTAAGTTGGCCATAAGATAGGGTTTTAAGGATTATACATGGTTTGACCTTCTTTTGGTATCCAGATTGTTAATTGTGTATATTTGGTTGTGAAATGAATCTTTGATGTGTCTTTCAACTAGGAAAATAATTTGGTGTAATTCTTGTAAAAGGGTTGGATTACGGGAATTTCCTCAATTGATTATAAAGGGTCATTTTGCTCATTTATGCAATTAAGTAAGATTATGGATGTGTTTTGAGTGGGTTTGAGAAAGAGAAGAACACAAAATTTGATGTAGATGATTATGGAGTGCAATTACTAATATGGCTTTGTATGGTGATGAGAAGGACAAGGCTTTGTTAAATGATTTTAAGCAGTGATTTTAGATGGGGAATTATATGAAAAGAAGGGGGGAAACAAAAGCCGTGTGGCTGTGAACAGGCTGAAAACAGGGGAGACTTTGCAATTAAACTGGTACTGATTGGCCCATTGAAAAATTGTGATTTTTGGTGAGTTGATAGGTCATTAAGTTAGCTTTCAAATTCCTTTTGAATTGCTTTAAATCGAGACCTATGGAGAAGGTTATGACCATTTTGCTAGGATTGCACAGGTTAGACCAAAACTGGCACCCTTGTGTTCTGGCTCAATTTTGGGAACCCCATTGTGAGAATCATGTTTTGCTTTGTAAATGAAATTTTTGTGGGACTTTACAACTTTCTATATTGAGGAATTAGGTCTCAAGTTGACGTCGGAAGATTAAGTTACGATTTATTTATTTTATTAACTGTTAAACCTTTACTTTTTTTAACTGAAACTATCAACTTTGAAAATTAATACATTTGCTAACTATATTGTCTTATAACGATGTTTTTGTACAGAATTAAGGCCCCTAATCTAACATTTCCTCCCCTTTTTGTGCATAATCATGCTCAGTGAGATTTCATTAAAAGTCTCAGGTACGTTCATTGCCTATATCTTTAGAAATTAGAACGTATTTATCAAAATTATAATGCTTTGGTAAGTACATCAATGAATTAGTTTAATCAATGATTTGTCGCAAAATTAGTGACCCCCTCAGTTATTAGTTATAATGTGTTGCTCTTTAGTTACCCGCGCGACTTCAGGCCAGGTCCGCCGATCGGCTTGGTAAGTATATACCTATCTTCATATCGTAACAGTTACCAGGGGTTTACTATCAGATAATAATTGACAATGCAGTTTTATATTCACGTCATTCCCTATTTTAAATTAAAATGCATTGCATTACGAGCCCAACCACTTTTTCAATGAACATTTAACAATACAGAAATGCATGTACTGAGCTTTGGCTCATAGTTCGAACTGTTTTCATGTTTTATTTTGGGCAAATGCTCAGTAAATTGCCCTCAAGCTGGCAGGCCGACTGAAGAAGATAAGTGAGCGAGAAAGTCTGAAAGGAACCGTGGTGTATTAGTGCTGAAATGTCTTGAGCACTGTATTATGAAATATGTTGATGTTAGAACTATATATACTCTACAAAGAGTTACTCTATTTTGGTGTAAACTTTAAGATACTAGAAACTATTTATGTATGGTTTTGATGGTTTGTGATTGTGTGAATGTCTTGTGGTGGTAAGCGATGTTTAGCTTGGTTATGTTTATTATTTATAAGCCAAGCCTTGTCCTATGTGGACAGCGGTAACGCCCAGATCTTTGGGTTATCACTTTTAATTGATAAAATTAATGGAGAGAATGCAAACAGTGGATTATGTGCATTTGGGGTGTTACATTTGTTATAATATTTTCTTTTATATTTTTCTCTCATTTGCTTGTTAAAGCTTTTTTTCTTATGAATTTTTCTTTTCTTTCTCCTTTCAGGTTCTTTTCTCCATTGGTGAGGATTATCCCAACAAGTTAGAAATTATTTCTTCATTTTCTTTTGCTTCTGCAGATTGAGACATTGATTATTGACCCATTTTCTCATATAAGAGATTCTTAAACAAAGAGTGTATCAACATCTACTTTTTCATGCCATGCAATGTACTTTTCATTGATTATAGAATTGATTGCAGATGGTAATTTATCATAAAACTTACCAAGATTGTTTCATTATGCCCAATTTTGTAATAATATTGACTAAATTTAGCAATGTAATTCTTCAGATACCTCATATCCCATAATTCTATATTATTAATCTTTCTTTGTTACTCTCCTACTTTTGCTTCAAAATCAAGTTTAGCTCCAATGAATCCACTTTCGACTTCCTTACATAAGTTTCTGAACATTGCAGCAAGTGTTTCCATCATTCTTAATTTATTTTTATCATCCCCGTTTAGTGAATCATACCAGTTAGTTCTAGTGCCAGAAAAACTGAACTCAATATAGTTTAGAAAATTTCCAACAATTCATGAGGTATTTAAATTTAAGACATTCTTCCACTACAAAAACGACATCGTACTCTGACGGAAACAACGACACCAGTGGCACCCGATGGAGCACACAAAGCATTC
>JACYFF010031957.1:48936435-48953284 GCA_017589665.1 Selenicereus undatus
ATAAACATTTATATATATATATATATACATATATATATATATATATATAAACATTTTATTATTTTGCACGCCAAAGTGTTAGGTAGGGAGCCCACATGTGAATAACTGTTTACGAACACTCACTGCAAGGCCAAAGACAAAGTATTTGTTATTAAGAACTATGCGAAAAAATATGTAAGTTCTCACATTTTATTAAGATATTATTCATATGTTATAACTGTCACCTTAGTATGCAATAGTTTTTATTTTTGAGAACTTTCAGGAGGAGCACCACAAGAAATGGGAGGAATACACTCAAGCTGCAACTCAAGGGGGGTCTCGACTACCCCCTATGACCCCAAAAGCATTTTGGCTTCAAGAAAATCTTGACAAAAAAGGTTGTGCATATGGTTTTGCTGCTGAGGGGGTCAAGTTAAAGAAATCAGTTATAATAGCGGTTGCGCGCCACTCATCAGGTAAGCACTTTTATCTAAGACAGTAAGCACAACTCCTCAATCAGAGTATTACCAAGCAAGCAAAGGTCATAGGCCAAATTACAAAAAAACAGGGGAACACATAGTGTATTATGAAATACGTTTCTAGATTTCTTAATGAGCAATGTGCAGGTTCTTTCGGCCAAGTCAACCTGGACATTGATGACGAGTAGGACTCCCAAAATGACAATGATGATCCCATCAATCTATCTGATTCTGATTAGTTTAATTGATCTACCTGTGGATTGAATGAGGAAAGGTGGATGTCATGAATAATTTCGAATTTAGCTATTTTAATTTTCAGACATAAAAATTCGTATTTGTTAATCATTATATTTCTTGTCTGTGATATTTTTTTTATATGTAAGTAGTTCAAACAAAAAATTTTGTTGCTTTCTTTTTTTTTTGGACCCAAATTTTTTTTGGAGGGAATTTTTTTTCCCAACGAAAAAAACACCGCCAAAATCACAAAAATCACAAAAATCATCCAATGGACTTACCGTCGGTCCCTGTCCGTCGGAAAATCTGTCGGAGCCCATCAGAGTCCTTCAGGATACAATCTTCGACGAGCACTTTCCCAGTGGGCCAGTTTCGGTCGGAAGTTCCATCTGAGGTCCAATTTTCCGTTGGAAATTCCGTCGCAGATTCGACGTGTTTTTGTAGTTTTCATTCTTCTTTTCCAATGCTCAAATACTTCTTCCCTATTACGAGCTCCATGATTTAAAATGTATCCTGTTTGACTAATTGGGGGTCTTGCCAATTTCTTCATGGAACGTGATTTTCCTTGGGATAAACCCAAAGGAAAAGTTATTTGCACGTCCCATTGGAACGTATCTAGGTCTCACAAAATAGGTATTTAATCTAGAAGGTTCATTGAATTCTTCGATTTAGGAACACACTGTTAAGTAGCTTGTATTTGATTTCATCTATGTTGAGTTCCTCTTCAATCTCATTGATTTCATCATCAAATACCTTTTTTTCATATTTTCTACCCTGTCTCTTTCGAATTTCTTCTAAGGGGACAACATTAAGATCTTGTAATTTAATTAGGTTCATCTAATGATATATTTCTTCTTTTAACTAGACATTATTGGTCTCTTCATTATCATCAGATAATACATGTTATTTATCAACTATTGCGCCCATGATTTTGTTCAATTCTTCTGGGTTTTGTTCTTTATCAAATTATTCTGTAATTCTTCAAGGTTATACTGCTTAGACTCCATCATCTTCTTCTTTCTCTGCCTTTCTGGATGATTTTTAAGTTGATTTTTCTCATACTTCTTTTTGAATTTTTAAATCATGCAACAGAAATAGATTTTTGTTTTTTGGATTTTGAAAATGATATTTATGCTGAAATAGAGTACTACTAATTAGATCAGATTTTCCACTATGTATAATTTTGTTGATTAAACAAATATGAATTACTGATAATTGCTTCTTTATATCTATGTTCGGTTTTAATTTTTGCTAATTCTGCTTTTAATGCTAAAACTATATTAGCGATATAGTTTAGTCAAGGGGCTACTAAAGTGGTTCCTTCTTCTGAGTACACAATATGAGAATAATTAGGAGTAGGATAAGAAGATGATGATTCAAGCATTAAACATAGTTATTTAGTTTAATTAACTATTAATTAATCTTAATTGTCCTAATTATTTTTGGTCATGTAGCTCTAATACCATATTAAAGACGGCTTCAAGTAGTACTTATGTGATCATTATCACATGCACAAAATTAAAATTTTTGAAAGTAAGTTTTTAAGGATTAGGTTAAGTTTTGCAAATCTGAAATGTTTTGAGAATTATACAAAAAATTCAATAGTGACTTGTCCCCTAGAAATTAATTGTACAATAGCTTAATGATTCGGAAAATTCAACTTTCGTAATTGTGAGTTCAAAAAATTCATATAATATACTTCAATAGTTTAGAAAGTAAATAATTCACAAATAAGTAATTTTCTTGCGTTTGATGAGCCGGGACAACCTTACGTTACTAAGACACGTCCCTATGCGAGGTCTCTCTCCCAATTTTGTCAATCAAGAAAGGCGTTAGACTAGAAAAAGTAAGTGTGAACGAACTTTATAACCATGAGGAAAAAGAGAGGAAACCAGATAAATCACGTTTCTCCTGTAGTAGTCAGTAGACCACATTCTTCTTATAGCAAGGAATGGCCAAATGCCATGCAATGCTATAAACCAAACAAGAACCTATTCCATCTTGATTGAATTATAAAAAATAAGTAAAACAGCTATTGCGAAAGAAGTACCTATGTAGGGAAAAAAAATTTGCATCAACATTTGAGAGCATTTTCATTTTCAAAATGCAAAAGTCTCACGTTTTTGTAATTTATATTCTATCACTTTTGCAATCAGTAAACTCATTCCTAAATAATTAAATTAAATATTTGTCATGTGAGTTATCATTAAACATATTTTATTACTTTTATCCTTTTAATTTTCTGTTTGCATTGTATGCTTATAACTTGTATAAATTTTTTATTTTTCAAATAAAGGAATATTTTTTATTGACCGAAAAAATCTATTATGTGATTTAAAATATCGGAAAAATCAATCACTTTTCTTTGTTGAACATGTAAGATAATATGTATTTTTTATTGATTATATTAGCAAAAAAAGATATCATAGGAAGTTCAATTCAATTAAAAACCAACGGGCGTTGCAAATGTTTGCAATTCTCTTTGCAACTCTATTAGGAGCGTGCTGGTTGTAGACGAAGACAACCTTACTCTAAAACCCCGCTTTATTTTTATCTGTCTCAGTGATGGGTTGCTGCTTACGTTTATCCACGACTTTACCAAGCAGCGATCCTCCTTCGATGTCCAGTTTGTCTATGCTCCGCTACCCTCTTTGTTGGTCGGGTTATATTGGGTTGAGGATGAGGGAGTAGGATTAGGTTATGGTGGGTAATATGTGGTACGGGGCACTGATATGTCGCTAAAATTTGAGATTTTGAGGGCATTGTGGCTTTGTGGTGGGTAGTTTTGTGGTGGTGGGTAATGTGTGGGACATTCATATGGGTATTGTTGATGTATTATGTGTGGTATTGCTAATTTGGAGGATTTGGAGAAATGTCCGTGCTATTCCCGGATTGTCATTGTAAATTGTCTCCAGTTAATAGTTCATAAAGGATGATTAGTATCTATTTTATAGTCGCACTTGCAGGTAATCAACAATTTTTTCTTTTAACATTTAAATTCTAACATACATTTATGAACATGTAATTTAATTTCAACATGTAATTATCAAGTGATTTAACAAGTTTACATGTAATTAAAGAATTTCCAAAATATTTATCGATTGTAAGTGATACTTAAATTAAACATGCACAAATTGTTAAACTAATATTCGATTAATCTTATGTTCAGCATATACTTTCACGTGAACATCATCAAACTATTCTGATCATATTTTTATATTAATCTTATATAAATATATTCATTTAACGTGTCAAAGTTTTAAATTCTAAGAATTTCTAACTAAATTAATCATGTAATTTCACATGTGTATTCTAACTACTAATTAACTTTAGCGCAAAATAATTTAACAATTGAAATTCGGATTTTTTTAGTTGCAACTAATTTTCACATATTTAAGCCATATTTAAAATTCCGACTACATTCCACATATTTTAAAAACGAACTTCATTTATGTTGCAAATTTTCAACTACTAAATTTCTAAAATAATCAAATTTTGTAAACATAATTTCTAGCTTCACATATAAACATATAACTCCTCAAGTTTAATTTCAAACTTCATTTCGAATTAACCATGTCACTCCACATGTTCAAGTAATAATATTTTCTTTAACTAAACTCAATCATAGTACTCTAACAACTAATTTCCCTAAGTTCTAAATAAATTTAAAATTTATTTTCTAGCATTTAAGATTTGCATCTAAATTCCACATATTTATATCATTCTTAAATTCCAACTACATTCCACATTAAAAATAAACTTCATTTATTTGTCAAATGTCTGACTTCCGAATTTCTAACATAATCATAATTTCTAAACATATTTTGTAGCTTCACATATAAATGTGTAACTCCACACATTTAATTTCTAACTTTACTTTAAATTAACCATGAAAGTTCTCATGTAATCAACTAATTACTTTTTGATTTTACTCAAGCATAGCATATTCTAACAACTACTTCTAGGCTCAAAATAATTTAACAAAATGAAATTCTAACAGTTTTTAAATCTAAGTAAATTCCACATATAAACCTGCATAAATTTATTTGATTTATTTTTAATTACTAAATTTCTAAAATATAAACATGCATAGATTACAAGATATCCCCGCGAAAGCGGGACCCATACTGGGAGGTGTTGTTGTTGTTGTTGCATAGATTACAAGATATAAATTGTAGAATATCTAACAAAACTCTTCACTTCACTGCTTTCTTCTTGAAAACACCTTTAAAATGTCTGCAAACAAAACCATAACCAATAATTGTTAGTTTCAAAATATAATTAAAATCAAATAAAAACATAGCTAAATTACTAAATTAAATCTCACAATAAAACTTACATTGCAAAAGCTACTTCACTTCTCTTCACTTCCCACAACTGTTTTGGACACTCACAATTTTTAGAAGAAGAGAATGATTTTGGATTGATTGTTTAAGCAGCAATTGGAGTTTTTATAGATACAATTGCAAAAAAAAGAAAAAAACCAGGAATATAGCCATTCAGCCAACGACTATAAACCCAATGGCTATATTCGTTAGTAGCCTGCCAACCCACTCCAACTACTATCCCTTGCTTTTTCTTTTTGTTTTCCTCAATGCAAAATGCATCACTTGGTGTAGCAATGACATGCGAAATAGTGCGTTTCAATGGCAAAATGCATGCCTATGCCCCCCTCCTCATCTATTGGAAGTCATTCGAGTGGCACACGGACCTCTTTAAAACGCACGTTCCTTGGGTGGAGATGCTATGAGACATTTAATTTGGTATAGATGAATTATTACTAGATAACTTAAAATTAGAAAAATTGATAATAGTGATAATTAGTTCTCATTTGTCACCAACTGTCAGAGGTCAAATAGACAAATACATTAGTTATATATTAATGTGTCCATAGATAGAAAATGGAATTTTAAGGGCATGCAAGATAATTATAGGTACTACATTACTATTAAAAAAATAACAAATAATATGGCAACTGTCAACAAGTTAAAAATAATTTTACACAATCGTAGTTCTTAATTACCTATATATACCAATGTTCTTTAATTTGATAGATCAGGAGCTTTTTTTTTGGGGGGGGGGGGGGATATGGTGCCATCGAAACTTGTCATGACAATACGCTTGTCATTAGAAAGCGACGTACAAGTCAACACCTAACTCTGCTTTTAAAAAATATGTTTTAAAAATGCAAATGTAAAACAAAAGAAACGGATGTATACTTGTACAGAGGATTTAGACGGGATGAAAGAGAGGGTCCGCTTAAAAATTTAAGTCTCTGCTTGCCGAATCGTTCACACCCACTACAAGTCATTAGTTTTGACAAATAAAGCTACCCATGAAAACCGACAAAGCCACCAACTCCACAACCTACCACCACTCTCGTAGTCATAGCTGAATACACAAAATTTTTCAAGTTATTACATGAAAGACTTCCTACCCCTATATTTGAAATCCACCAACCTCCATCTCATCCAGTCATATATAAATTCATATCTACTCATCGAATTAAGCCAGGGCACTATTATTTATATATAGCTGGTACCTCACCCCAGCATCCCTGCACTCCAAATTTCAAGTACAGCCTCCAACGGAAACAAAAAACCACAAACTTTGCTTCCAAAACAGAAGGCGAAATAGAAACACACGGGCGTACAAACACACACTTAGAGAGTAAGAGATGGGTCTTATGGCGGCAGAAACTACTCCCCTAGTGTTGAACGTAAGACGAGGGGAGATGGAGGTGGTAGTGCCAGCCCACCCAACGCCCCGAGAGGAGAAACCCCTTTCGGACATTGATGACCAGGAGGGGCTCCGGTTCCAGATGCCGGCCATCATGTTCTACCGGGCCGACCCTTCCATGGAGGGGGAGGATCCGGTGAAGCTGGTGAAGGAGGGTCTGGCTAAGGCTCTCGTGTTTTACTACCCATTCGCTGGCCGGGTTAAGGAAGGGCCCAACCGGAAGCTCGTCGTGGACTGTACGGCTGAGGGTGTGCCTTTCTTTGAGGCCGAGGCTGATGCGACGCTTGAGGATTTTGGTGGCGAGATTCATCCGCCTTTCCCTTTGGACGAGCTTCTTTATGATATACCTGGTACTGATGGAATGATCGGTACGCCTACACTCATTGTTCAGGTATACGTCGTTTTCCTGGTTTTGTGTTCGTTGTCTAATCGTTTCCGCTGTTTCTTACTTGCCGATTTGGCATATGCCTAATTTGATTAGAGAGTCGTCGCCTTTTTATCATTTCAAGCGTACTTTCCCTTATACATGATGATGATTGACGTTTGATAAAGGCTTGAAAATTTAAAAAATTCAAGCTCTGGATATATATGTTGGCCTGTGTCAAGTAAATTCTACACCGTACAACTCACTAGTTTCTTTGGACGAAACCACGTTGCACAGGCTATTAGATTTATCATTTTGCATATGACACCATAATTTTATAAATATAATAAGTTATGAAAAAAAGATAATTTTATATAATTTATAAGTTGTCATACATCTCTATTACTTAATAACACCGTTTTTTTTTTTTAAAATTGAAAGCATGACAGTATAATTTTTAAGTGAAGACAACACACTTAAAAAAGTATTTTCATATAAGATATTTATCATTTTGCTTAAATCTTAAAAGATACTTTTACACGTGACTGAGGTAGTGATTGAAATTTAAATAACTTGTATTTCGAGCTTAAACTTTTCACAATAATTTTTACCTTTTGCATTAATTAATGTTTTATTGTATGATACACAATTTCAATTTAAAAACATTAGCTCATGAAAATTGTTATTATTCATGTGTGACAATCATATTATCCTGTCATTCACCTAAATTTTATTTTTTACTAAGGGTATGTTTGGTAGAGGGAAAAATCATTTTTCCAGAAAATCATTTTCTATGAAAAATATTTTCATAAGAAAAATGATTTTCCATTTACATTTTCAACTGTTCGGTAGAATGAAAAATCTTTTTCTTTTCACTTCATTTTTTGCTATTTGATAGAATGAACCTCCGTCCTCACTTCATTTCTTTTTACCATCAACCCTCTTCTCTGCTCACTACTCTGAACCGACCAAACCAACGAATTGTATTTCTCTCTCATCTTCAAAATCAAACCCAAAACATCAGTAAGAAATATACCCAGTAACAAACCCAACAAAAGAGAGAATCAACATTAATGAATCTCAATTTTTTCACTATTCCCAAGGATTACCCAGTTGACTTTGAGTGATATTAAATCCAGATTAAAGAAAATGACGAACGGGGAGACGATGAGTGTCTCAGATTGCGAAGTTCTTTAAAAAGGTAACTGTAATAAGATCAGAGAACTCAAGAAATGATTATAGAGATTAACGATGGAAATCATCGATGAACATGATGAACATGAAGTAGAGGGGAAGAATAAGAGATAAAATGAGAATGAAAATAGAGTGATTCTAGGCACAATTAAAAGAAAATAGAACGAAAGACAAAATTGGGCAACGAAAATTGGGCTTGGAAAATAGTTTTTCCTACTTTTTCGAGGGAAAACAATTTCCTTCAAATGGGGTAAAATGGTTTTTCTTTGAAAATGATTTTCCCCTCCTTGTTTTATCAAACGGCGTAAAATGGGAAAATTATTTTCCGGGAAAATGATTTTCCCCCCTGCCAAACACACTCTAAATTTAAAACTCATTTTCTCTATAAATAATTTAAAGATTATTGTAGTAAATTATGAACTAAAAACAATTTCAAGATTCTAAAGGGAAGACATCAATACCTCATCAACTTTTTCTTTTTGGGAATCAATATCTCATCAAATAAAACTCTAGAGTATCTTATACACTTTTCTTATTATGATATGATATGTTTTTAGATTCATATGACATTCTACCATCTATTTATTTATCATCTAAATCGAAACGGAAAAAATTACAATCAAGTCCTTCTATTTGAATTTTTTACTAATTACGTGTGCCCACCTTAGGAAACAAGTAAGGCAACTAAAACAAAATAATATATTCTTATATTTAAATGATATGAAATAAGTAATCTTGCTCACCAATGACTACTTATAACAAAAAAAGATTATTAGGTAGAAAAATATTGAGACACACCACCTTAATGGCAACAAATTTTGGGTTCCTTGGACGTTCCCCGATGAAATAAGTAATCCCATCCCTTGCATACAATCGCAGTGAAATTAACATCTTAATATAGTGTCAGCCCCTTCAACCGTATATAAAATCAGTGATTGCCCCAAGTACTTTCGGTGAGAACACCACAATCCTTTCGTTGGGAACATTAACGGTGTTCCGGCTAACTTTTGTTACCAACCCAAACGGAGGAAGAATGTGTTTACTCGAGCACTAAAGTTGAGTATTAGAAGTCTTATGTATATTTTATCTATCTGTCATATGAGAAATTGTTAATCTACGAACAATTACATAACTTTATAAAGTGTATATCTCGAAACTAAGAATTAAATTGAAATAGTTGTCCTTTTTCAATTAAGGCTGTATCCAATTCTATGGCAAACATGTAGCAAAGGGTATATGTAGCAAAAACATAAATGTCTTGTTACAAATCACTTATCAAATGTTTTGTTTCGACTGAAAAATTATGTTATTATCTATTAAATTCAAAAACTAATTTCTTTACCAAATAATGAAAGGGTATTACTAGTTATAAATTGAGTAAAATAATTTTTTTATGTATAATTTTTTATAATTATAAATTGTGCGTATGATAAGTTTTTCATGGTAGAATAAATCTGATTAAGGTGTAATTTGATCTTGGTCGGCCAAAGAGTATATGGGTATCATACTTGATAACAAATTGTAACTACTGAATATTTGATGACTTTAAATCTTATAACCTATTTATTTATGCCAAAACAAAGTATTTCATAAATTTTTTGCCTCCACACATGCATCATCACCCATAGGCGTATGTGCTCATTTAACGTTGAGTATTAAAAATAAATTGGGCTTTGCACTATGAAAAATAAAATTAATTGGCCAAAATTTTCTGGTGCAAATTAAACGACAAAGGCCAGTTATACATGTTTATTTTTCATTCAAACGCATGATATGGTATTATCATGTAATTTCCTTTCTTAAACTTGTTTTGATTGATTCCTCTCCCCCCAAAAAAGGAGAAATTTTGGTTAAATTGTTCTCCGTTTGCGTATGGTAGGTAACCCGCCTCAAATGCGGAGGATTCATTGTGGCCCTACGCGCCAACCACGCAATTACTGACGGCACTGGCATAATGCAACTGATGAACGCCGTAGGGGAGATGGCAAGAGGCTACTCAGCTCCCTCAGTCCATCCAGTTTGGGAGCGAGAGCGCCTCAACGCCAGGGACCCACCGTGTGTCACCTTCCCTCACCGTGAGTACGAGCAACACCACTTTGAGAACGGTCACGGACACGGACCAACACATCCCGACCTAGTCCAACAATCTTTCCTCTTCAGCCCAACCGAGCTCGCCACCCTCCGCTCCCATGCCCCTTCGGACGTAAAACCCTACTCCACATTCGACATCCTCAGCGCTTCCCTGTGGCGCTGTAGGATTAAGGCCCTTGGGAGCAAGCCCGACGACGAGGTTGGCTTGGTCTTCGCGGTTAATGCCCGAGCCAAGTTCAACCCGCCCCTTCCTAAAGGGTACTACGGGAACGCGTGCGCCTTCCCTGTGGTTCGTGCTAGGGCCGGTGAGATTACTAGTAAGCCAATTGGGTACATTTTGGAACTCATAAGGAAGGCCAAGTTGGATGTCAATGAGGAATATATGAAGTCCATTGCTGATCTTATGGTAACCAAAGATAGGCCGCACTTCACGGTACATCTGACATACGTGGTGTCGGATCTTAGACATTTAGGGTTTGCAGATGTCGACTTTGGGTGGGGCAAGCCCGTTTTCGGAGGTCCAGCTAATAATGGGTCTGTGCCGGATGCTAGCTTCTTCATTTCGTTTAAGAATAAGAAGGGACAGAGTATGACTATGGTGCCCGTCTCTCTGCCTGCTCCTGCTATGGAAGTTTTTGTTAAGGAGCTACAAGACATGCTAAAGGCTCGGCCGTGAATTACTCCGTTACCTAACCATAAATGACGTTCCTTTGTTAGGTTTCACTTGGTTTTATATGTAAGCAATTCTCAAAGGCTGTTTAGCTATTTGATGTGCTTTGGATCCCTTTCAAAGTTTGTGTTGTGCATGTATTGAAATTCAAAACGAAAAAGTAAAGTGTACTTACTCACTATTTTTTTGCTTTTTTGGGGGGGGGGGTTGGGGCCGGGACAGTCCATCATTGTATGACCTTCGTAGGAAGAAATTAGGACTAACCTAGATACAGAAATATACTGTCGTTAATAGTCCACAATAATAAGAATACCAATCCTCGCCAATAAGAATACCAAGCGGCTACTAGAGCCGCTTTAGAGATGTCCACGTCCTAAACTCGAATACCCGACAGCGATGGTAGGGCAACCGTGGGGAGGAGAGAGGAGAGTGTAATAGTCATTTCATGTGTCTTTGGCTGACCCTCCTAAACATCCTTTTATAGGTATTGGGAGGGAATAACTAGGGTCTAGGGTAGCCGTTTTGTGGCCGTCGGGCCTCAACTAATAGGCCTGGCCAACAGCTCCCACTCAGCCACAAAGGCCGCAAAAACACATGCTCCCATGAACCATGCCTCCTCACACTTCATACTGGGAATATGACGTGCGACCGAAGATAACAATTAGTGTTATATTAAGTTACCATCCAACTAACATAACACTTTCACGAAATACGATACCCCAAAATCATCTCAAAAAACATCACTAGTGGCATCTCTAATCCCTTGTGCCTGATATATCATATGGTTATGTTCTCAATATAACCGCCCAGGATGATATGGTGATGGTGGATCGATTTTTCGTTAAATACTCATGAAATTTCATCTTAGATTAACTGCTTTCCTAACGTGTTCTCGCTGAACCGTATATATCGTGGTTCTTGAGAATCACATTAAAGTAGCAACATCAAGCTTCGACTTAATATCATAGTTTTAAGTCAAAGGGTCATCGTACATAGGGTCACACAGTGACAAATGATAGGAAAATCAATTGTCATTCCATGCATGGGTCGTCTTATAAGCACACACAGTATGAGATGTGTGTCATGACATACCTCCCACTCAGCTGGGTACGTCACTCTTTATGCCATGCGAATCATCAGTCTAGATTTTCACCCAAAAATCTAACGTGAGTCACTAGATTAACATAATAAATGCTAATCTTGACACTTAAGATTCGACTTTTAAGGCTTCAATATGAACTCATGTCTCATACTCGACTCCCTCGAGTCTCATCTTAGACTTACTAAGGCGACTATTTCTCATTCATACACTTCTAGTATGAGTTATCAATATTACACACCTAGTATCAATATGATTACGTCTCTTCCTACCCGCCACTCAAGCGTTAGGACGATTGCCTGTGTGACTAGGCCAATCAGAAGCCTGTGACTTTTCAACATGTCTAACAGATAAATCACAAAACATTTAGAAAAAGAATATTTAATCTTCATTTCATAAATGCCTATTACATGAAGAACGTATCTGTCATAGATAACAAGATTCTATCCAAAAACTAAACTCTGCGAAGTCCTAGACTCAATGAATGTGCTTTGAAAGCATCTCTAGGAATCGACTTAGTTAATGGATCAGCGATCATCTTGTTAGTGGGTATATACTTGATGGTAACCTCCTTTGTCTTTATGGCGTCTCGCCGAAGTGATAACGCCTCTTGATGTGCTTGGTCTTCCGATGGAACTTCGGATCTTTGGCGAACTGTATGGCAGCTGTATTGTCACATAACATCTCTATAGGATCATGAGTTCTCGGAGTGAGGTTGAGATCCTGGAGGAAGCACCTAAGCCACATTGTCTCCTGCATGGCTAGGCTGTATGCGACATATTCTGCCTCCATGGTCGATAGAGTTATGCAGTCTTACTTCTTACTGCACCATGATATGGCTCCCCCACCCAGGGTGAACACATATCCTGAGGTTGACTTGGACTGATTCGGGTCACCACCCCAATCGGCATCTGAATATCCTCTCAACTTAAGGTCCCTGCTCTGATAGCAGAGGACCAAGTCGGTTGTACCATGAAGGTAACGCATGACTCTCTTAACAACTTGCCAATGAGCATATCCTGGGTTGCTTTGGTAACGACTTACCAGACCAACCGCAAAGTAAATGTCCGGTCGTGTACATAGCATGGCGTACATTAAGCTTCCTACGGCACTAGTGTAGGGGACATTGCTCATGACTTCCTTTTCTTTGTCTGTTTTTGGGCATTGGTTGAGGTTCAAAGTTAAACCCTTCTCAACTGGAGTATCTACGGGCTTGGAATAATGCATACGGAACCGTTCTAAGACTTTCTTGATATATGCCTCTTGGCTCATACATAAAAGTTTCTTAGGACGTTTCCTTATTATTTCCACGCCTAGGACATACCTAGCTTCACCCATATCCTTCATCTCAAAGGCGAAGGATAACCACCTTTTAGTGGCTTCGATCATCTCCAAATTGTTCCCAGCCAGTAGTATGTCGTCAATGTATAGGGTAAGGAACATAATCCCCCCAGTTGGTCTTTTGACATACACACAGTGGTCCTTCGAAACCATAGATTAGCCAAAAGAAGTTATAGTTTAATGGAATCTTAAGTACCAAGACCTGGAAGACTGCTTAAGACCATATATGGACCTTTTAAGACGACACACCTTGTCCTCTTGCCCATTTGATACAAAACCAATGGGTTAGTCCATATAGATATCTTCCTCAAGGCTACCATTGAGGAAAACAGTCTTTACATCCATTTGAAACAACTCTAAGTCTAAATGGGCAACCATGGCCAGGAGTAGGCGAATATAGGCAAATCTCACCACAGGAGAAAATGTCTCTTCATAGTCAACACCCTCAATTTGTGTAAACCCTTTCGCCACTAAACGGGCTTTGAACTTGCCAATCGATCCATCTGCCTGACGTTTTATCTTGAAAACCCACTTGTTTCCAATAGACTTACATTGGGGTGGGAGATCAACAAGTTCCCAAACCTTGTTTCTTGCCATCGAGTCCATCTCATCCCTCATGGCATCCATCCACTCTTTGTGGCTTGGTGAGTCAATTGCTTCTTGGTAAGAGGTAGGCTCATCAACTTCCAAGGGATTGCATAGGAATATTTCCTCTTCGATTTGGAAATATTATCGATGAATTCTTCCACGATCACTCCTTCGGAGCCTAGGGCCTTCATTATTCGTCTGCCTGGTTGAGGTATCCCTCCCCCTTTTTCTAAGGGGTGTGGGACCTTGATAATGTGGAGAGTTGCTCCCACTATCCCTCTAGGGCGTGGGATCCTTAACATGTGCAGTAACTGCATGTTTGAGAACTGGAGATTGAGGATAGACCTCATTCGTAGGTTGACTTTCCTCATGTACACGAGATTGAGGACGAATCTCATTTTCCTGGGCAGGCAGGTCTCCCCCATTCCCTTCGGATAGGGCAGGCATACCATCTTCGGTGACTTGGTTAAAATCCAAATTCTCCCCCTCACCGAATGATGGTTGGATGTTTTGCTGTAATTCAAACAATTCGACATCCTTTTTGACTTCATCAATGGTTGGGAACTCATCCTCGAGAAAATCAACGTTGCGTGAGTCTATTTCTGTCATGCCACCATTTGGATGTTCCCCGTACATCACATATCCTTTTGATTGTGCGGGGTTCCTAATGAACACCATTTTGGTGGCTCTTGGACCAAGTTTTTCATGTTTGTGGGTTGGATTATGCACATAGCCGGCTGAACCCCATGGGCGTAAATGGTCTAAGGTGGCTTCTTACCAAACCATAACTCATATGGTGTGGCAGGTACACTCTTGCTTGGCACACGATTAAGTATGTAGGCTGCCGTAAGCAGCGCATCCTCCCAAAAACTGATTAGGAGGCTAGCATGTGTCATCATTGACCTGACTATGTCAAGCAATGTACGATTCTTGCATTCCCCAACACCGTTTTGTTGTGGAGTGCGTGGAATCGTTAGATGTCTTTGTATACCTTTTTCCTCACAGAACTCTTTGAACATATCTGAGAGGTATTCATGACCTTGATCAGTTCGAAGGATCTTAACCCTACGTTCCAATTGAGTCTCTACTTCCGCTACGAAGCGTTTGAATACATCAAGTGCCTTGTAGCGATGAGATAATAGGTACACATACCCATATCATGAATAATCGTCTATGAGAGTAATGAAATAGATAGCCCTATGTCATGCTTTAACGTTCATGGGTCCGCATATGTCTGAGTGGATTAATTCTAAGGGACTAGATGCTCTCGTGGCCTTACCGAAAGGCTTCATCGTTGCCTTTCTAGCTAAACATGACTCACACCTAGGTAACTTAACCCTAGTGAGTCGGTTTAGAAGAACTTCTTTAGTTATCCTATTTATTCTATCTTAGCCCACATGGCCAAGCCTAGCATGCCACTTAACAGATTCAGAATTAGAGTCAAAATAAGAAACATAAGCAGAGGATATATTATTATAGTTATCATCCAAATCCAAAACAATGCAATCTCCTTTCAAAGTTGCTTGGCCAAACAAATTGCCATTATAGAACAAATCTAAACCGTCTGGACGAAAACCAAAAGTAAAACCTAATCTCATTAAAGAAACATAAGAAACTAAGGAGCATCGAACCCCAGGTGCATTGAGGGCGTCATGAAGAAGCGGCTTGTTTCCTCCACGGAGTTTGAGCTGGTATGTTCCTACTCCAAGTACATCTTCTTCGCTGTCGTTCCCCAATACGACATTCCGCGGACCCACCGGGTAGCGATGGAACTCCACAAATCCATCCCTATCCTGAACTATGTGCTTTGTTGCCCTCGTATCTAAAATCCATTGAGGAAGAGAGTTAACAACGAATGCATGGGAACAAACATATAATTAAGGAGTTTTAGTGGAAGTAGGTCCCTTGGCTGGCTCAGGACAATCCTGAGCGAAATGGCCCTTCTTTCCACAGTTATAGCACTTCACACGTGCCATATCCTTAGCTCCGTTGCCCTTAGGTTTATGCTTCTTGGCAGTACTAGCATTGGAGCGAGAGTTCTGAGGAGGACGGGGACCCTTCTTAGGTTTCTTACCACGGTAGGGTTTTCTGCCCTTGGGCCCCAATCCTTTAGCAACGAATGCCACACTGGGAGGTTCATAGAGCTTTAGACGCTCTTCCTCCATTTCAAGATGTTTGGAGATTGCCTCGAAAGTCTTGATGTGCTCACTGTGTGTCATGAGCACTTTAAAACTCTTCCAATGTTCATTATCATTGGGAAGAGCCCTAATCACATTCAGGACTTGTTCTTCCTCAGATACCTCATGCCCTGCAACCTTAAGGTCTCGAACCATAGCACTCATAGTTCGAAGGTGTTCGGAGATACTACAACTGGAGTCAATAGTATATTGCATCCATTTTAGCTGCAAGGTACGTAACCTTGTAGCAGATGTCTGCCCGAACCTAACCTTAAGCTGCATCCACATGTCCTTAGCAGTGTGGAAGCGTTCAAACTCACCCAAGAGATCGTCCCGCATGCAAGACATCATAGTTTATCGTGCAAAACGATCACGTTTGAACCATGCTTGGTATATCTTTAGGTTTTCTTTGTACTGCTCAGTTGTAGTAATATCCCTGCCTTGTTCATCCTGTTAAGCCGGAGGAGGCATGGAGGAGGTCAAGAGGTCTTGCATATCATCATTGTTTAGATAAAATTGGACCTTCAGATGCCAACCATCATAGTTCGAACCATCCAGTTTGTCATCAGATTGCATACAACCTATCATGTTTCTAGCTGCCATATCTGAATGTATATTTTATCTGTTAGACATATTGTTTAATAATTAAATTATCTAGAAACCCCCATTATTCACAATATACGTTCGAAAATTTCGCTAAGCTCATAATCATCACATACAGTTTGTGAATTTTGGAGCTTCTGTAATTTAATTATTAATCTCATAGAATTTCCTTAAGGTTTTGTAAAGTAATTAACATTTTAATTCAATGAATATCACGAAGATATTCACTTTTAATTACGTAAATATGTATTCAGTTAATGTTTATGAAACTAATTCATTTAACATAACTTC
>JACYFF010031957.1:48953384-49058491 GCA_017589665.1 Selenicereus undatus
TCAAAATATCATACCATAATCAATGATAATATGAGAATAAGGGGCCAAAAAATACAACTTATAACAAAAATTAATGACCATTTCTAATATATAAAACAAATTTATATGAACACGAAAGCAGGCTATACAAATATTTTTTTCTTTTTAGGCCAAAACCACTGCTCATGAAAAAAAAAATGACCCCCCCATTCTGGATTTTAAACCAACCCAGTTGAATTATAAAACCAAAAGGGAAACCAGTCCAAAGACCCCCCTTTTTATGAGTCAGTGAACGCACTGAACCCCCCCAAACCCTAACCTGAGGCTTTCTTTCTCTCGGTGTCCCTCTGCCTGAACTCTCATCTTCCCTTTCTTCGACCTCTCTACCCATCTCTGTCTTTCTGGCTCTCCCTGTGCCGTGGCCATGGAAATGGAGCACCAAGCTCCCTTATCAACACCACGAACACGGCAACCGCCACCACTATTCTGGGTTTTTCAAAAAAAAAAAACGCCCAAATGATGCAAAAGCAACCGCCGACCCCCGTGAGCCTTGATCTATGCTAATTTGGCAAGAACCGAAGGTACTATGGTGTAGATCGGCCTAATCTGAGCTTGAGGAAGATGCCTACGCGCCAAACACGCCACTGAGTTGGTGGCGCGTGGTCTTACGCGCCTCCTGAAACAATGTTTTTCGGCTTCGTTCTCTCAAGGTTCCGTAGATCGGCCTAATCTGAGCCTAACGGAGACGCCCACGCGCCAAACACGCCATTGAGACGGTGGCGCGTGGTCTCACACGCCTCCTAAAACGGTGTTTTTCGACTTCTTTTGCTCAAGGTTGCATAGATCGACGATGAGAAGGGGCTATGGGAGGAAGAAGATCGTGAAACGACCTTCGTTGCCGGTGCGTGACAGTCACGTGCCACCACTCCACGGTGGTTTCTAATGGGTATGGTTCGAGTTTCTCCCTTCTGTTTTTTTTTTTATTTTCGTTTTAGGCGAGGTTGAACTACAGGCGGAGGGATTTTAGGGTTAGGGTTTTGGATCTCGGTGATTAGGGTTCAGTCGAGTGGGGTGGGCCTTTTTCAAAAAAAAAATATGTCTTTCATGGTTTAGCATTCAATTCAAGCATGATTTTGTCTAAACATCATGATAACATAAGGCATACACACACAGTGATACTAATTGGATGTAAGATGTGAATAATCATCGAAAGCATGTTATGTCTGATGTCGTGAATGTTGTGTTTTAGCATGAGACATGTTCTTTGATTCTGAACAATTAAACTTGTAGAATAATAGCATGTCTATAGTGCCTAAAGAACGATGACAAGCATGGTGTATTCTGTACTCTTAGTGTGAGTTCTTTGGATAAGAAACGATCTTTCTCATATTCCAGACACATAATTGTGAGCAAGTCATGATGAACATATCATCAGTAAAAATAATAGGCTTCAGGGTATAGGAACACAACATCCACGAATCTGAATATATTAGCATGAATCTATCTGGACAGTGATAATAACATGAGCATGTTCATGATTGGCAGATTCTAATATGTTCATGATAGTAAATCTGCAGTTCCTAATATATTCTGGGCATCATAATAACATGAGCATGCTTTTGATTTTAGCAGTTTGCCTAATCACGAAAATTAAGCAAATTAAACGATTAAAAAATAGCATGCTTTTAAGGAATTAGTTTTGGCAGATTTATCAATCTTTCAATCGGGACTAATCCGAACAGTTTAGGCTCTGATACCACTGTAGGAAGAAACTAGGACTAACCTCGATGGGAAAATATACTGTCGGTAATAGTCCACAATAATAAGAATATCAATTCTCGCTAATAAGAATACCAAGCGGCTACTAGAGTCGCTTTAGAGATGTCCACGTCCTAAACCCAAATACGGGACAACGATGGTAGGGCAACCGTGGAGAGGAGAGAGGAGAGTGTAATAGTCATATCATGTGTCTTTGGCTGACCCTACCAAACCTCCTTTTATAGGTATTGGGAGGGAACAACTGGGGTCTAGGGTAGCCGTTTTGTGGCCGTTGGGCCTCAACTAATAGGCGCGACCAACAACCTTGAATTGAAATAGCAAATGGGGCGGTTGGCAGTCACAGACTCGGTATATTTTGCTTTCTTAATTTAAATGGCTTGATGATGTTTTGTCGGTTCCTCATAAATAAGTTATTGGGCTTCTTCTTCTTCCGTGCACCGTAGATGTGTATGTTCATCTCCTGCACAATTCCAATGTACATCCAACGAATTTTTAGAGCATTTTTTAGGAGTTTCAATAATATAAGCATTCCCAGTCAGAGTTCCGGATTTTGGAACTCTAGCCTGCCACGTCAGTAAAGTTCAAGAGTTTTAGAACTTGCATTTCATCACTTCTCAAACATATGGAACTCAATTTTAATCATCCAATAAAAATATTTATCATAGACTCACTTTATAACACACAACCTATTTTTTAAACTGTTTAAAAATTACATACTCACTCCAAAAAAAAAACCAAAAAAATCAAAAACAGACAAGAAAAATTGGCACGGGAGGAGGAACGCACAGACGGTCTGCCACGTGTGTCCATCCCCATTTCCCCACACTGCGAGCACATCCGAAGAACGCGTGTGATACGCAGGCCCCCCTTCCTTCCCCGTGTGTGTAGCGTTGGGAATTCTCTAATTGTAGAAGGCAACACTCTTGGACCAATCAAGTTCTGCCATGTAAAAAATTGAAAATACTTCTAGTCTAGTCAATTATAGCCCGTCAGGTGTCAAAATAACTATCATGATTTATTAAATTAAAATATTTCATGAAAATATATTTTGGCCAATTGAAAAGCGCCATGAGTCCAAATGATGTAGAAAACAAATTGTTATTTCTTCTTTAATGGAGATAATTAGGAAAAAAAACTCAATTCTAGTTTCTCTACAAATAGAGAGCTACTCCCCCCTCTCTCCCACATTTAAGGGGTCAGCATTCTAAGAATTTACCATAGTTCAAGCATTCTCTCTTTTTGGAAAAGACAACATGCATTTCAAGCACGTGCCATCTATTTTTGAAGATAAAATATATTTCTTTTTGATGAAAACTAAACATCCTAGACCCTCACTTGTAATAACCTGACCCTAAGTAATGATTATTTATTTAATTAGTCCTTGTTATTAATTTTCTTCCATTTATTTGTCTCTTTTAATCATTCCGATTGGAAAAAAATTCATTTGGCCCTTCACTTTGCAATTCGAGTTTTAATTATCATGAAATTTAAGATGAATCGATAGTAGACCTTGATAAATATGGCTTAAGAAATTAAATTATATTTCATGACATCACGAAAATTTAATTTTGAGTTATGCAAAAAGTTTATGACAATGAAGTGCTTCATTTCCGAGCCCAATTGATTTTGGGCCCAACTTGAAGCCCAATAAGCTTATGCACTTGGTTTAGCTACTTATTATTATTTATATCTAATTATAATTAACAAAGCTATTTTTTGGGAGTTTTAATATCAGCCACATAGTTAGATAAGACAAAACTCTTCAAGGAAGCAAGCAAAACACAAAGTCTCCATCTTCTTGTTTTCTTCCCCAAGCTATGGCTGCCCAACCCTGTTTTTAGCCCCTATTATGGGCCTATTCTATTTCTCGATAAGGTACAACTGTAAGTTGTAAGAAGCTGTAAGGAGCTGTAAGAAGCTGTAAGGAGCTGTAAAGAGCTGTAAGAAGATGTGAGGAATTGTAAGAAGATGTAAGGAGCTGTAAGAAGATGTAAGGAGCTGTAAGAAGATGTAAAGAAATACAAGAAGATGTAAGGAGTTGTAAGGATAGATGTAAGGAGCTGTTGAATTATTGAATAGTTGTATAGTATAATTTGTGATAATTATGATATATCAATCATATTTACAACTAAGGTTTGATACCAACAGTAAACAAAATATTTCTTAATATAATTAAAATGAAATATTTTTGTTTTACAATGAACGTTTTGGATGAGAAATAATAATATTAAAATAATAAACTTGTTGAAAATAAACCATTAACTAAGTTAATTGCATAACAATAAAATATATTACACCCCATAAATTTTGTCAAGAAAATTTCATACACTTGAGGTGATTTTTTATAGTTCCATTAGTTTGATACAATAAGCAAAGTATAACAAAAAAAATAAATTTTTTTGACAACATTGAATACAATTCTTAAAATAAAATTCTATTCGAAGTAAACAATTTTAAATGTAAATTTATGGTCAATATTATTACTGAGAAATTTTATAAATAAACCCTTAAAACATTATTTAGCAATGCTTAAAATACAAAAATTGTGTTGGCATATTAAACAACCAAAAATTAAAAATCACATTCCAAAATAAAATAAAAAAATTTAAAAATTTCTATAATTAAAATACGAAACTCAAACATAACTTATGTCATATATTACGTTTTTATGTTTATGTAAATATTGTGTTCATAAGATATTTACAAATTTTGTATATTAGTAGCATGATTAAAAAATATGCATATTTCTATAATTAAAACAAATGAACGGTAGAAAATCTATATGGAATGTAAGAAGATGTAAGAAGATATAAGAAGATATAAGGATTATGTTAAGGATGTAAGGAGCTGTAAGAAGATGTAAGAAGCTATAAGGAGATGTAAGCTCTCAGCTAAATCCTCAAAAATGCGAGATAGAACAGGGCCTATTGTTGTTTTTTGGTGGTTGTCGCATTTCCCGCCACCAACCCCCCCAGCCACCATCCCTAACTCCTACTACCACCAAACACCACCTCCATCCTCTTGTATTCAAGGTCAAAGTGAGTAAATCCTAACATAATCATGTTTAATTTTGGATTTTTATGTTGGATTTGATTATGAATCATGTTATCTTGGTATAAACAAGTTTTAGTTTGATGTTTTATTGAGTTGGTTAAGTATGGAAGCATGTAGGAATTGGAGTTATACTTGATCATACAAGCTTGATGTTGAAAATGATGAACCTTGTGTTCTTTGATTTAATGTTATGATCTTTGGCATGAAAAGTGGATTTAAAGTTGTTGGTGACCTTATTAAGTACATTTGTGGTAATTTGGATGAAAACTTGAATGTGGCATAACCTAGGGTTTCATGATTATGCATGATTTAGGTTGATTTTTGAATCAAGTATATTATTTGGATTGAATTAGGTGGAATTTTGGAGTTTGGATGTGTTGTTAGATTGACACATATTGTGGTGTGAGTTTTTGCCAAATTTGGTGAGTTATGGAGAATTCTATAATTAACTAAAAGAGGTTGGTGGATTTATTAAAGAAAGTAATTGAGTTATACAAGCAATTTGAGTGTTATGTGAAGAAAAGGGGCCTGTAGAGTTAGGAAATGGACCTATAAACAAGGGGCGGCTTTGAGAATAAACTATTAACAATTGGTGTACTGAAAAACTATGACTTTTGGCGGGTATATAGCTCAATGAGTTATCTTTTAATGGTCTCTAGAATTAATTAATTTCGAGTATATGGACAAAGTTATGACTTATTTTCGAAAATTGCGCATAATAAACTGGAGCTTTGCACTGTATTGTTTAAGTGCAATTTTAGGTGCCGTGTTATGGAAATTGGGTTTCACACTGTGAATGAAAGTGTTGCAGGACTTTTAAGTTTTTCATATTGGGATTTTAGGACTCCTTTTGAGGTCGGGGGTGAAAGATGAAAGATATGAATTTTCTAAAGTAGAGCTTGAAACGGTAATATGAGGGAGGAAAGAAAACGTGAGATTTGGAGATATTATCACGAGTTTCTAAATAGTTATGGATATTGTAAAGAAATTACAAAGTTCAGTGATTTCAACAACTTTGATTGTGTATAGAAGCTTAATTGAGTTGGAAAACCGAGTTAAATAGGCATGGGAATGAAATTTAAGAAGTGGGGAGAGTAGTGACTCAAGGTCAGTGTTTATCGGGCCAAGCTAGGGTTCTACGAGCTTTCCTAAACCTCGCAACACCCCTCTTAGCATTAAAGATTTTATTATCCATTCCAGAAATATTAAAAACTCATATTCCATCTACATCAATTAAAGTCTTTTCATTATCACCTAAAATCATTTCACTTTTGTCTATTTTGCTCCAATTTGTTTTACTTCGAGTTCAATGACCCTAACTTATTTATTATTTAAATCAATGTGGTGTAACGTATCTTATATTGAATTGTTTGAATTGTGGATGTCCTTTAAATTAATCAATTTCCATTAAAGTTACAAATTATGGAGTGAAAGTTGTTTACTAATTGCATTTACCTATAATTATATTTCTTGAGCAGAAAAAGGGTCGAGTCTATTTTTTCTCATTGTGCATAAGTGTTATCAAGTGAGATTGCATTTACAAGACTTCAGGTACGTCCATTGCCTATATCTTTAGAAATCAAAGTGTATTTATCGGAGTTATCATATTTTGGTAAGTACATCAATGAATTAGTTTACACAGTGATTTATCATTTAATTAGTGACCCTGCCAGTTGTCATTTATATGGCATTCTCTTTTCCATTACCCGCGTGGCTCTAGGCTGGGTCCCCCAATCGACTTGGCAGGTGTACACTTGTCCATAGGTCGTAACAGTTATAAGGGGTTCACTACTAGGTAATAACTAGCAATGCGGTTTTACATTAATCTCATTCACTATTTTAACTTATAATGAATTGCAAAGTGACTGCCCAACCAATTTATGCAGAGATCCTTTAATCATATAGGAATGCATGTACTGAGTTTCATCTCACAGTTCAAAATGTTTTCATGTTTTGTTTGAGGTAAGTGCTCAGTGAATTGCCCTCATGCTAGCAAACTAGCTAGAGAAAACAAGTTGAGCAACGAAAACCGGATGGATCAATGGTTACATAGTACATGCATATTTTTGGAGCTATATTTTGAAATCTTCAGTGAAAAGAGTTCTAAATTTTATGGTGAATTGCTTTACTGTGCCATATAAACCTTTTTTTGGTTAACAGTTGATTGTATATGGTTTGATCATGTGTGAATATGCATGGTTGAAGTTATGCCTAACTGTGTTATTTCTAGTACACATGCTTCAAGCCCTGTCCTTTTGGATGGTGGTGATGCCCTTATCATTGAGTTTATTAGTCCTAATTAAGGGATTTATTAAGGAGAACGCAAATAGTAAATCATGCGCATTTTGGGGTGTTATAGATTTGGTATCAGAGCAGGGTTTGATCTTCCCTGATGGGATATGGAGTATGGAGAGTACAATTAGGAGAGTAAGAAAGTTGGTTAGTGAGGGTTATTATGATATCGTTAGAGATTTGTGACAATAGTAATGCCTGCTTATCTATCCATGTTCGTCCCTCATATTCGGCTTTGGTAGACGGATTCATCCGCAGTGAGCATCTTGCCAGTTGCTTTTGTGGCACTCACATCTCTTTTCTACATGCTAGTATGGTAGTCCATATGCAGAACCCCTTTCCTGAGTTTCATAGCGTTACAATCCGCACATGTAGGCTATTATGTATGCTTATGTTATATGATGCTTTTAGTGAAGTAATTGAATTACTCTGTATATTGAATAGCCAGAATGTCTGAACATGTGCAAAACAATACGGAGACCCACATAGGAGACATCTCGAACCACAGTCAGGCGTTAGGTGAGCAAGTTTTTCATAATGTGCCACCAAACCTTAGTGGAATGCCCCCGATTCCCCTTGAGTTGACTAATAACATTGGGAATCCTAATTACTGGCATACTTTGGTGTCTGAGCTTATGAAATGAATTCCCCCAGCACCAACTGAAATCTAAGGATAATAAACTCCAGATAGGGTAGCTCGGTGCAACTTTAAAATTTATGATGGAATGTATGACCCAGTGGAACTTGAGGAATGGATTCGGTAGAAGAAGAAAACCTTCACTATAGTAGAGGGTTCAGCGGATAAAAACGTTAACATTATGACGATTTACCTAACTGGCGAAGCCGATGTTTGATGGAACACTGCTAAGGACAGGCTCATATAGCACGACTTCACTTCGAGTAGATTTCTGGAAGAACTGAGAGCCAAAGTTGACCATGGTTCAACAGTAGAAGAAGAAAAAATTTATGGAACTGAACATGAGTGATAGTATGACTGTGATGCAGTATGCTAGCAAGTTTACATAACTATTTAGGTTTGTTTCGGAGTTTGTGTCATCTGGAAGACTGAAGATGAGAACATTTGAAGAGGGATTGGCTTTATATATTCACAACCAGCTAGTTGGTGAACCGATCCTTACCTATCAAGAGTTGTATTAGCGAGCAACTGAAGTGGAACAAGTGAAGACTGAGTTAAGAGCCTTGAACCTGATTAATCGGAAGAGAAAGCGGACCGAGCAGCAAACTCTGAGTGAGATTGTAAACCAGAAGAAGCGTGCTCTCGCTCGTCCTAAGAATTGTCCTGCAACCTTAGCAAAGCCCTATGGGAAATGTGGAAGAACTACCACACCACTCCTAAGTGCCGAGTGGGAACTAACAAATGCATGTGGTGTGGTACAATGGAACACCTCATTGCTACCTGTCCCCGAAGACTGAAGACTGAAGACAAGGGCTCCCACCTCTAAGGCTCACAGCTGTAGGAAGGACGTATGTGTTGAATAAGAAGGAAACTTCCACCTCTGGTACGGTAGTTACTGGAACGCTCTTTTTAAATTCAAAGTCATTTCGTGTATTGTTTAACTCAGGCACCACTCATTCATTTATCCACCCGATCTACCATGCAGTTGAACCTTGAGAATACGAAGTTAGAAACTAATTATAGAATCAAGCTACCTAATGCTATATTTGAATGCCCTATTTCCTATAAAGTTTTGCATATTACGATTGGTGGAGTCACATTCTTTGAAGACTTGATTCAATTTGACTTGTTAGACTTTGACATCATTTTGGGGATGAACTAGTTGCGTACTTGTAAAGCCAAAATTGATTGTGAAAACCTTAAGGTTATTTTGAGGGATGAAAGAGGGAGAGAAGTGTGTTTTTACAGGCAAAGAGAGGAAAAACCTTGTCCATTAATTTCTGCTATAAAAGCAAGTAGGCTGTTTTGTCAAGGATGTACCGGGTATAACGAGCATAAGATATTCCTTTTGTTTGTGATTTTAGAGATGTTTTCTTGAGGAGTTACTAGGATTACCCTACAAAGAGAAATTGATTTTAGAACGAATTAATACCTGGTGTCCCATCTATCTCTAAAGCCCCATATCAAGTGGCTTAAACAGATCTTAGAAAACGAAAGATTTAGTTAGATAAACTGTTATAGCAGGGATTTACCAGACCAAGTGTGTCACCATGGGATGCCCAATTTCTATTTGTAAAGAAGAAGGATGGTGTTTTGAGGATGTGTATCGGTCATAGGGAGCTGAATAAGATTACCATAAAAAACAAATACCCATTGCCCCGAATAGATGATTTATTCGATCGACTTCAAGATGAAAGATCCTTTTCCAAGATTTATTCGAGGTTAGGATACCATCAACGTAAGATTATACCTGAAGACATTCCCAAACCCGCAATTCGGATCAGGTTTGGTCACTGTGAATTTACCGTGATACCTATTGGCCTAACCAATGCCCCCGTGACCTTTTATGGATTTATGAATAGAGTTTTCAAACCTTATTTGGGCAAATTTATGCTGGTATTTATAGGCAATATCTTGATTCACTCCAAAGACAGAGACGAGTGCATTACCCATTTGAGAACGGTGTTGCGGACCTTGCGGGAACAAAAATCACATAGCAAATACAAGAAGCTTGAGTTCTAGTTAGAAGAAGTGATATTCTTGGGACTTGTGGTTTAAAAGGAAGGGATTAAGGTTGATTTACAGAAGGTGAAAGCAATTACAGAGTGTCTAAGTCCAACCAATGTTATTAAGACTAGAAGCGTTTTGGGTTTAGCTAGGTATTATTTAGTTTGAAGAAGAATTTTTTAAAGATAACATCTTCCCTAACCAATTTGTTAAAGGAAGCTATTAAGTTGGCAAGAAGATAAAGTGATAGCTTATGCCTCCCGACAGCTCAAGCCTTATGAGAAAACTTACCCTAACCATGACCTTGACCTAGTGGTTATGATTTTTGCACTGAAAATTTAGAAACATTACTTGTATGGAGTACCTTGTGGGATCTATACTCATCATCAAAGGATGAAGTACATTTTCACCAAAAAGACGTTTAACATGAGACAAAGACGTGGACTAGAATTGCTTAAAGATTATGACTTGCAGATCCAATATCACCCAGGAAAGACAAATGTTACAGTAGTATGCCCTAACTAGAAAGGCACAACATGGCCTGAACAGTATAGTGATCACTTAAGAGGGCTTGAGAACTAGGGTATTTAGTTAGTGTCACATGGGCAAGCATATAAAAATATTAATGGATCTAACTCTTTCAAGTTAGAGCCTGTAGTACTTCACAACCTATGACCAACATTTGCATTTGACAAAAGCATGAAACTCCTAGCGGTTGATGTTGTGAAAGTATTAGTAGAGAAATCTACATGAAATATCAAGGTAAAATAATGGCAGACATTGACGACAAAATCATCTTTTGGGTCATGAAGATCTTCTTTAACATTCAATGAGGTGACTATCATCAGAAGACTCTTGAAAACAGACTATTAGAGCCTACAGAAAAGCTATGCTGATAAAAGAAGGAGACCTATGGAGTTTCAGGTAGATGATAAGGTTTTTCAGAAAGTTTCACCAACTAAGGGTATAAGGAGGTTTGAACTGCGAGCTAAATTGAGCCTAAAATCTACTGGACCATACCAATTTATTGAAAGATTAAATCCCGTAGTTTGTCGACTAGATCTGCCTATATAACTCGAACACGTGCATAATATTTTCCTTACCACACAACTCAAGAAGTACATTTTAGATCCTAACCATGCTATCATAACCAAACCCATTGCAGTCACTGAAGGTCTTGTGTATGAAGAGCACCCCGTCCAATATCGCAGGATTAAGCAGCTACACAACAAGCAGATGCCTTTGGTTAAAGAAATTTGGACAAATCATACCTTCTCATAAGCCACTTGAGAAATTGAGGAAGAAATGAAAGCCACGTACCCACAACTATTTGAGGCAATCTTGCATATTTGTACAAAGTTCATAAGTTTTGAGGACAAAACTCTTTAAAGGGGGGAATGCTATAATAGCCCGATCCTAAATAATGTTCATTTATTTAATTTGTCCCTATTATTAATTTTCTCGTATTTATTTATGGCATTTAATCGTTCCGATTGGGAAAAAAATTCATTTGGGCACTCACTTTGCAATTCAGGTTTTAATTACAGTAAAACTTAAGATGAATCGATACTATACCCTGATAAATATGGCTTAAGAAACTAAATTATACTTTATGACATCACAAAAATTTATTTTTGAGCTATGCAAAAATTTTATCACAACAGAATGCTTTATTTTCGAGCTCAATTCATTTTAGGCAAAACTTGAACCCTAACAAGTTTATGCACTTGATTTAACTAATTATCATTATTTATATCTAATTATAATTAACAAAAGCTACTTTTTGGGAGTTTAGATATCAACCACATACTTAGATAAGGCAAAAATCTTCAAGCAAGCAAGCAAAACACAAATTCTTATTCTTCTTCTTTTCTTTCCCAAGCTACGGCTATCCGGCCCTGTTTTTAGCCCATGTTACTGCCGTTTTTTGGTGGTTGCCACACTTCTAGCCACCACCAGCAATCGCCCACCAGTCCCCACCCCCAACATCACCAGCCACCATCCTTAACTTCTATCGCCACCAAACACCACCTCCATCCTCCTATATTCAAGCTCAAAATGCGGTAAATCCTAACCTAATCATGTTCAATTTTGGGTTTTTATGTTTGATTTGATTGTGGTTCATGTTATCTTGGTATAAACAAGTTTTAGTTTGATATTTTCTTGAGTTAGTTAAGTATGAAAGCATGTAAGAATTGGAATTATAGTTTATCATATGAGCTTGATGTTGAAAAAGATGAACATTGTGTTCTTTGATTTAATGTTGTGATCTTTGGCATGAAAAATGGATTGAAAGTTATTGGTGATCTTATTAAATCCATTTATGGTAATTTGGATGAAAACATGAATGTAGCATAACCTAGAGTTTCATGATTATGTGTGATTAAGGTTGATTTTTGAATCAAGTATATTATTTGAATTTAAGTAGGTGGAATTTTGGGGTTTCGATGCGTCGTTGGATTGAAACATATTGTGGTGTGAGTTTTTGCCAAATTTGGTGAGTTATGTAGAATTCCATAATTTACTAAAAGAGGTTGGTGGATTTATTAAATAAAGTAATTGAGTTGTAGAAGCAACTTGAGTGTTATGTGAAGAAAAAGGAGCATGTAAAGCTGGGAAATAGACCCAAAAACAATAGGCAACTTTGAGCATAAACTGGCAACAACTGGTGTATTGAAAAATTATGAATTTTTGTGGGTATATAGCTCAATGAGTTATCTTTCAATGGTTTCAATAATTACTTAATTTGGAGTTGTGTGGACAAATTTATGACCGATTTACAGAAATTACATAAAATAAACTGGAGCTATGCACGGTATTGTTTAAGCCCAATTTTAGGAGTTGTGTTGTGTTAATTGGGTGTCACACTATGAATGAAAGTGTTGTGGGACTTCTTGAGCTTTTCATACTGGGGTTTTAGCGCTCATTTTGAGGTTAGGCGCGAAAGATATGAATTTTGTATACCAGACCTTAAAATGGTAATACGAGGGAGGAAAGAAATTATGAGATTTGGAGATATTATTAGGAGTTTCTAAATAATTATAGATATTGTAAAGAAATTAAAAAGTTTAGTGAGTTCAACAACTTTGATTATGTATAGAAGCTTACTTGGGTTGGAAAATTGAATTAAATAGACATGGGAATGAAATTTGAGAAGTGGGGAGAGTAATGATTCAAGATCAGTGTCTATTAGGCCAAGCTAGGGTTATATGAGCATTCCTGAACCTCAGAACGCCCCTCTTGGCATTAAACCTTTTATTATCTATTTCAGAAATATGAAAAACCCATATTCCATCGATATCCATTAAAGTCTTTTCATTATCACCTCAATCATTTCATTTTGGTGTATGTTGCTCCAATTTGTTTTACTTTAAGTTCAATGACCCTAACTTATTTATTTTTCAAATCATTTTGGTGTAAGTTATCTTATATTGTATTGTTTGAATTGTTGATGCCCTTTTGATTAATTAATTTCCATTAAATTTACAAATTATGAAAGTGAAAGTTGTTTAATAAGTGCGTTTACCTACAATTATATTTCTTAAGCAGAAACGAGGCCTAGTCTATCGTTTCCCATTGTGTATAAGTATTATCAACTAAAATTGTATTTTAAAGACTTCAGGTACGTTCATTGCCGGTGTCTTTAGAAATCAGAGTGTATTTATCAAAGTTATCATGTTTTGGTAAGTACATCAATGATTTAGTTTACGCAGTGATTTATCATTTAATTAGTGACCGCACCAGTTATCATCTATAGGGTATTCACCCTTTAGTTGCCCACGCGACTTCAGGCCGATTCCACCAATCGGCTTGGCATGTTTACATCTATCCGTTGATCATAACAGTTACCGGAGGTTCACCATCATATAATAACTAGCAATGTAGTTTTACATTCATCTCATTCACTATTTTAATTTAAGATGAATTGCAAAGCCGACGCCTAACCAATTTGTGCAGAGATCATTTAACAATGCAAAAATGTATGTACTGAGATGTGGCTCACAGTTCAAAATATTTTTCATGTTTTGTTTTTGGAAAATGCTCAGTGAATCACCCTTATGCTAGCAAATTAGCTGGAGAAAATACGTTGAGTAAGGGGATCTAGACAGAGCAACAGTGACATAGTACATGCATATTTTTGGAGCTATATTTTGAAATCTTTCGTGAGTGGACGTGTAAATTTTATGTTGAATTTCTTTACTATGGTGTATAAACCTTATGTTAGTTAACAATTGATTATATATAGTTTGATCATGTATGAATGTGTATGGTTGAAGCTATGCCTAAGTATGTTATTTCTAGTACACATGCTTGAGGCCTTGTCCATTGGATGGAAGTAATGCCTCTATCATCGGGTTTATTAGTCCTAATTAAGGGACTCTTTATGGATAATGCGAACAGTGAATCATGCTCATTTCGGAGTGTTACATCACTCAAGATTAACTCATTCAAATGCATCCCAAAAAATCGAAGCAGATGATTACTTTTGTATTCTATACAAAGATTGTACTTATACGTAAAATACCAATGCAAAACTCAATTTGTTTCTCAAGTTCTCATTTGATTTACTCTAAGCTCGAAATTTGTGTCTACAAACTTTTGGCATGCTTAGTGCGTCCACTGGTGGCAACTAGCAGCTCATCAAATATTGTATGAGACTTTTTCCAGTTACAGGTATCACCGTTGGTAGTGAATGACATGTTGCTAGAAAAAGGAACTCGATCTTTTTTGTTTGACTTTGTTGGAGCTCGACATTTACTAACCATGTGAAATTAGAATGCAATCAACTCCTTCATAGTCGGCTTGTGATCAAGTTTTCGTCAAAGAATACCGTAAGTAGCAGATAAATGAGTATAACTTCATCGAAGGGTAGTGTTGAGGTCCTTAGAAGGAGATACAACTTCATCATGTAGTAGGCTAAGAAGTGCCAACTCAAGGAAAGCATGGATGTTCAAGAGTGAAATAGACACTCCTCATTTGGACGTATGCATGGAGTTTATCTAAAGGCAATAGTACTCATAGATCACCCATATGATATTTGGACATTTGTCATAGATACAGAGTGAGGCATAAAGTGCATCGAACAAGTGGTGGGCAGCCACAAGGTCTGTGCACTAGTAAGAACATCCTCTAGCAATAAAGAGGTGTACAAGAGAACTCTCCTTTTATCAAAAATTTCTCCCTTGATTTCTACTTAGCCTCCATGTCATAGTGTAATAAGTAGGACGATGGATTCTTTTCCGCAGCTTCAGAGGTGGCTTGACAAGAGACATATTTCTCCTATATTTAAGTTCTCTCTAGGCGAGAAGGGGAGGCTTAGGGTACCTCTAGTGCTATTTGACTTGGAGTAATATGTTATTGATTTTCAAATGTGCAACTTTATGTCTTTGACATCTTTCTCATTTCACTAAATGCATAGGTATTACCAATTGCCAGAAGTGTTATCCGACAAGGTAACCATGTTTTGATAAAGCCTGAAAAGAAAAAAAGGGCGAGATATAAGTTTCTAATAATTGCTTTCTAAAAGTAAAAACATCAACTAATTAAGTTAGAAAACACAAGCAAGTTCAAATGGATAAAATACCCATTTAAGGATGAAGATGATAGACAAAGTCACCTAAGATAGATCCATCTGGGTAAGGCGTCCAAGGGTTAGATTGTTAGAAAAACAGATAAAGTCATCCCAGCTGAACGCTTGCCAAAAGTGTTATCCTAGAAGGTAACCATGTTTTGATAAAGCCTAAAAAGAAAAAGAAAGGCCAGATATAAGTTTCTAATAATTGCTTTCTAAAAGTAAAAACATGAACTAATTAAGTTGGAAAACACAAGTAGGCTTAGATGGATAAAATACCCATCTAAGAGTGAAGATGATAGAGAAAGTCACCTAAGATGGATCCATTTGGGTAAGCCATCCAAGGGTTAGATTGTTAGAACAACAGATAAAGTCACCCTAGTTGAACGCACGAGGGTGTTAAGCTTGTCGAGAGCTACAAATTTAACCACTACTTTTGGTTATTAAATACTTTTTATAGCATAGGGAAGTAGGGATCGATCCACAAGGAAAGATTGTTTTAAAAGGGCTAGCTTAATCCTAAATAATTTTAATAATCCCATTTATTAAATCTAATCTTAATAATTCTAAAATAATTAAAATCTAATGAATAAAAAAAATCTGGAAGAAAAGAAAAACACCCAATGATGCTCCTAAATATTTTGGATTATATTCTGGAAATAAAACAGTAAAAATCTTTCCTAAATAATCTAGAAAAATAAAATCAGAATAGTAACTGAAATTCTAATTAAAAATCAAAACAGCAAAAAATAATCAGCAAATAAATATTAAAATTGTCAAACAGTAACCTAAAATATTATTATTCAGGCATGTAAGCTTATACCTCCTCAATTGTATCCAAATAATTTCAGAAAAATCAAATCTGAAAATTACCACAGAATATCAATGCAGAATATTAAATCTAAAATTAGAAATAAAATAATTTGCATAAATATAAATACGAAAAAAAATCAAGAAAATTACCCTAATTCTAGGACACAATTTTCTGTACTTAACAATACCTAATAATCGTGAATTAACAATTAAAATTAAAATTTTCAGAATTAATAACCTAAAAACCTACACATATCAATTTCACAAAATAATTCTGAAAAATTATCAAATAACTTCCAAAACTTAGGAAATTAAATATGGGCATACTAGGACACTCTATAAACTCTAGGAACTGATACAAATCAAAAAATAACAAAAATAACTATTTTTCGTCTAATTTCTAACAAACCGGTAATTAAATACTAAAAATGAATATAAATCAATCTAAAATTATAACCACTCTAAAAATCAAAATCTAAACTAGCTAAAATTACCTAGACGCTTCTAAATGACTATAAGTTTGGGGGGGGGGTCGATTGAAATTATATTGAAGCTAATAAAAATAGAACAAAAATTAACAAACTAATCAAACTAACTCTAAGCAACAAATAATGATCAAAATTGTCAAATTTATGAAAAATACTTAGTATAATCTCAATCCACCATACAAATTAATATTTATTATTAAAACACAAGTTAATTTCATTAAAGAGCTAAACTGTAGACGACATCCACCAGCGGTTCTTCTCTGTTTTTCCTTATATTTTAGTTTAATTAGGTCCAGCCCTAATATAAACCCTACTAGTTTTGATAAACCTTACACCAGCACAAGAATTTAATCAAACTAGAGCATTACGTATTAGAAAAACATCATTTAACACTTTGTAATCAATTTACTAGCAAATCGATTTAACAAAGATCTAAAGCGATTACCTAATTAAAAGAGATGGGTTTGAGTCATCCATGATTAATTAGGGTGATCCCTAAGCATAAAAGACTATAACTTTTACGTATTATAGTCTTCTAAACTATCAATCGAGGTCGTATTAAACTAACTACCATGCATTCTAATTAATTTAACACGAATATTATAAACGATAAATGCTAATCGCTATAGAATCATGAATATAAATCAACTAGGCAATAAAGAATAAGACTTGTTTCAAAATAGTAAATTTAGCATGGCTTTAAGAAGATTACACTAAGCACAAGAAAATCACTCACTCATATTAAAAATAAAATCATAACAATTAACCAAAGCTTCCATGTTTAATAATAAGCTAAAAACAAAACAAACAAAAAAAAAATAAAAAAATAGAAAGAGGAAATAGGATAGCGGGGCTACTGGGGGATGAAAGAAGGTGATGATGATTATAAATGATTTATGATCATGGTGATGGTAGCATTAGATGGAGGGAGGCGTGGTGTTAGCTTGAAGGAGAAGGCAGCTGTGTGGTAGATTGAAGCGGAGGAAGGTGGCTTCGGTAGCCGTGAGATATGTTGTTGGCGTGAGTATGATTATGAGAAGGTGAGGGTGTGCGTGGAGGAGGGCTGCATGGAGATGTGGGTGAGGAGATGAGGGATGTGACGTGGGGATGTATGTGGAGGAGACGGTTATGGTGATGGTGATGATGATATATATAGGGAGGAAAGGAGGGGTGTGATTAGGGTTAGTAACTAGGGTTTCCTTCTTCCTTTCTTTCTTGAACTTCTTCTCCCTCAAGACTTATAGCTCTTCTCCAACTCTTGAAATTGTAGTCCAGACAATATCTTCATTTTTGACATTTTTGGGCCGTCTTCTGCCCAAGCATGTAAAACCCGAGCCTCAATGACTCGTTTTCTCCTTTTTATTAAAACAATGCCTAACCTGAAAAATACATGAAAATAATGTAAATTAGATGCAATAATATGTAAAATATAATCAAAATAATTAATAAAACGATGCATGATTAATGGCTTAACAGAGGGCAAGCCATCTAAGGGTGAGAGTAAGGGAGAAAATCACCCAACGTAGATTCATATAGGCATGCCATACAAAGATGAGAACAATAGAGAATGTCACCTTAGGTGGGCTTATGTGGGGTAAGCCATCGAATGGTGAGAACAATAGGAATAGTCACCCAAGATGGACCCATTAGGGTAAGCCATCCAACAATGAGAAAATTTCATACTCCTTGTCACAAATTGTAGTGAAAACAATCCTTTTAGTCCAATGCTTGAAGCATTTGACACATCAGATGATAAATCAACAAGTCAGGCCAGCACACAAATATTTCGAGTAAGAATAGTGACATATTTAAACATGCCCAATGAAATTCTGGGCCTTAAAAAAAAGACGACCCTTGCTACATACCCTATTAAGTCAACAAGAAGGATTTGGGTGCTATTATGACGAAAGTTGCAAAAGTGCTTCTTTTGGTTTATTTTCAAATATTCGTGACCCGACTGCAACAAATACTCTAGGGTCAAGGATGCAGTCAACTCTGGATGGGGCATTTGTAGAATGAAATATGTCTTTGACCAATCAAGTCCCACAATGTGGAAAATTCAATACTCATGTCGTGGCTAATTATGGTCCACCATGTTTCAAATCAATTGTGGTCCTCTATTAAATTAAAATATTTTATAGAAATATATTGTGACCAATTAGAAAGTGTCATGTGCTAAAAATGATGTAGAAAATAAATTATTACCTCCTTTTTGCTAATGGAGATAATTAGGAGGAAAATCCTATCTCTGGTTTCTCTATAGATAGAGAGAAAATCCCTCTTCTAAAGGGTAGACATTCTAAGAATACACAAGAGCTCAAACATTCTCTCTCGGGCAGAAGACAACAAGCATCTCAAGCATGTGCCGTTATTCTTGGGGATCAAATACATTTTCTTCACTGCGATTAATAGTCCAAGGCGCTATTTCAAGATAAACTCATTTAAATTCATTCAAAGAGATCGAATTAGAGGATTACTTTCATTGTATTAAATGTAGAGATTATATCCATATGTGCAATATTAATATAAAAATTCAATTTGTATATCAATTTCTTGTTTAATTTACTTTGTGATTGAAATATGTGCTTACAATAACAGTCTAAACTTTTTACATGATGTAAAATAATAATTAGACTTTTCGAATTAGTTCTAAACACCCCAAACTTTGAGGATATTCATGTCTAATAGTACAAAAGTTATTTTAGATTATATTTTTCACGCAATTTGAAATTTAAAATAAATCAGGGCATTTTAAATTGCATAAGTTTGTACTCTTTCAAAGAGTATCTATAACGCTCCTTAATTAAGCATGTTCCACTATTTACATTCTCCTTAATAAATATCTAAATTAGGACTAATGAACTCAATGTTAGGGGCGTTACCACCATCCAAAAGGACAAGGCTTGAAGCGCGTGTACTAGATTATGAACTAGAAATAACATAGTTAGACATAGCTTCAATCATACACATTCATGCATTGTCAAACCATATACAATCAACTGTTACCCACGTATGGTTTACACATCGTAGTATAGCAATTCACCATATAATCTGGACCTCCATCCACTGAAGATTTCAAAGTATAGCTCCAAAATAGACATGTACTATGTCATGGTTGATCCTTCCAGATTGCCTTGCTCAACTTATTCTCTTCATTCGGTTTTTTAGCATGAGGCGATTCAATGAGCATTTGCTTAAAACAAAACATGAAAACATTTTGAATTGTGAGCCGAAGCTCAGTACATGCATTCCTGTATTGTTAAATGATCTCTACGTAAAATGATTGGGCAACCATTTGCAATTCATTTTAAGTTAAAACAGTGAATGAGATGAATGTAAAATTGCATTGCTAGTTATTACCTAATAGTGAACCCCTTGATACTGTTACGATCTACGGATAGGTGTACACCTGCCAAGCCAATCGGGACCTGGCCTGAAGCCGCGCGGGTAATTGAAGGGCTATGCTCTGTAACTTATAACTGATGTGGTCACTAATTATGTGATAAATCACTGATTAAGCTGATTTGTTGATGTACTTACCAAAACATTATAATTTTTATAAATACGTGTTGATTTCTGAAGATGCAGACAATGAACGTACCTGATGTCTTTAAAATGCAATCTCACTTGATAATTCTTATGCACAATAGGAAATGATAGACTAGGCCCCGATTCTGTTTAAGAAATATCATTATAGGTATATGTAATTAGTAAATAATGCTGACTTTCATAGTTGTAACGGTAACAGAAATTCCTTAAAATGCATCTATAACTCAAATAATTCCATAGAAGATAGGTTACACCAAAATGATTTGAAAGCTAAATGAATTACGGTAATTCAACTCAAAGTGAAATATTGTGGAGCAAAATTGATCAAAGTAGAATAATTGGAATCATAGAAGAAAGATTTTGATGGTTATAAATTCATCACGGATTTTTGATATTTCTGAGATGGGTAATAAAGGTTTGAGGGCAATTGGAGTGGTGGTAGGTTCGGAGTGATTTTAAACACACCAATCTGGACAAACAAATACTAATCTTGAGTTATCAATCTCCAAACTTCTCCAATTTTATTGCACATGTCATACTACTTAGTTTTCCAAACCAAATAAGCTTTTACGTACAATCAAAGTTGCTATCGATTCAAGGTCCACCTTAGAAAATTCATAACTTTCACCCTCGACCTCCAATTGAGCTATAAAACCCCAATATGAAAAGATTAAAAAGTCCATGAATATTTTCATTTACAGCCCATAACACAATGACCACCACACAAATTCCAAAATTGAGCTAAAACACCCCACCGTGTAGTTTTGATCCGGTCCGTGCAGTTGGAGTAAAATGGCCATAAATTATTGCACCGAATTGGATTAAGGTGATTCAAAAGGCATTTAAAAGATAACTCATTGATCTAGCGGTCCACCAAAATTCATAATTTTTCAACCAGCCACAAATTACCAGTTTTCTCTGGAATAGACCCCTGTTTTCAGGCCCTTCACAGCTTGCTACCTTCTTTATTATGCTCCTTTTTCTCGTAATTACCCTCTAAAATCACTAGTTGAAATTACCAAAACATGGGGTGACCCTCAACATTACTTTAGACATTCGTAATCCACAATTTTTACTTCATACTCATGTAAGGTTCATTTTCAAATCTAAAACACACACACGACATGCTTGTTGACAACATAATTTAAACTATGCATAATTCTCATAACCCTAGCTTATATCTCACTTGAATTTGCACTTAAAATTATCTAAAATCAATACCAACACCATGATATTCATTACCAATACCAAAGAACACAAAATCACAAATAAAATAAAAAAAACACAAGGTTAGGTTTTCCTTACTTTAAGCCTGAAATAAGGGAAGTTAAAGATGTTTGAAGCTTGAAGAAGTGAGAGGGGTGGATGGTGGTGGAGTTGGTGGTCCGATGGGGCCTCTTGGTTGCCGAAAGGTGGCAATAAATGGCTGGAAATCAGCAAATACAGCAGCAAAAAGGAGGGGGCTGTGTAGGGTGGTGGAGATGGAGAGAGAGTAAATCTTGATATTTTGTGATTTTGCTTGGTGGAGAATGACTTAGCTAATACTTGGTTGAGTTTTTAACCACCAAAAAGCATCTTTTTGCTAATGATAATTAGGTATAATTGAGGGTAATTAGCTAAGCACATGGGTAGTAACTTGTTAGGCCCAAAATTAGGCCTAAATGAATTTGGGCCCGAAAGAAAATACACTTTATGCGATTGAATATTCCGTGGCTCGAAATCAAGCTTTCAGATCGTTATGAAAAATAACTTAATCTCTTAAATCATATTTATTTAGGGCTTACGATTGATTCAATCAAAATTTTACAATAATGAAAACCCGAATTGCAAAGTGTGTCCAAAAATGAATTCTCCCAACCAGGATGATTAAATGAGATAAATAAATGTAAAAATGTAATAACATGGCTTAATTAAATAAATAAATATAATTTAGGGTCGAGCTATTACTCTATCTCATTTGAAATTGTCAAAATACGTTCTAAAATGACCTTGTGCAATAGAAAATAAATATCCATCAATGTTTGGAGCACTGGGAATTATTTCCTGAAGTTGCATTATTGGTTTCTAACTGTAGACACCCTAAGGTTTCATTAGGCAGAAGCTGGCCTCATATGGCATGAAATGTGGATAAAAATCTAGAGATGATACCTACTTTTCCTATTGGTAGCAAAATAGTTCATTCCTAAGATCCTTGAAGCTACTTGCATAAAATAATTATACAATTTTTTTTAAGTATTTTCATTATTTCCTCTTTTGAAATGTTTATGAACGCCAAAAAGGGGGTTGAAAATGGGAGAAAATAATGATTTTAATAGAAATTGCGAGTGTAAGGGGCTTGAACCCAAGACCTCTTGGTTGTTGATGAACATCACATTTGCATGGATCATTTAAGTGTTTAGGAGTCATTTTATGGGATTATCATGCTTAGTTGTATGATTTATGCACCTATTTCTCCTGTTGTGCTTGTTTAAGAAGTGTTTGTAGATTTTCACCTTACGAGCCCAAAGCATGTTAGTAGAATGAAGATTTTGAGGCCTTGTGGGTCAAAGAAGATACCAAAAGAGGCCCAAAGACACCCAGGACATACTATGGTTAGTACCACAGTCCACGAGGATCTGTGAAGAAGTAGCATCGCGAACAAAAGAGGAGGAGATGGGCAGTGAACACCATAGTCTAACCTTGGTGGTGCCCACAGACCATGGTGAACCTCAAGTCAGCCCGTGGTCATGTTTGTTACATTGGGCCTACTAGTTTTGTTCATGGCTTTTTGAGTTCCAGATGTTTTGGACGTTAACAACTTTGATTTCAGCAATAAAAGCCAAGTTTTACTACCTTGTTTAGTAGGTATCCATCACCCTATCATCATCTACCACCCAAATTCATACATTAAGAGAGTTGAAGTAAGGGAGCAAGCAAGATCTGGCAAGATTTAGAAGATTTTGGAAGAAGAACTAAAAGATCATTATTCGTGCAATTAGACTAAGCTTTTCTTTTCTCTCTTTCTTTTAACTTTTCTCTTTACAGATTAAGAATTTAGAGATGTGTACTTTGTTGATTTCAATGTTCGAGTAGTTTTCTTTTTTTAGGGGTTGCTGGACCGAAAGGATAATATTCATTTTAATAATTTAAACTATTTGCATTTGGAATCTTGCTTGGTTGTTTCAATTTAATCCTTGGATTTTGAATCCTATTGTGGGATTTTTGGCCAACTTCTTGATGTATACTAGATGCTAGATTGAAATACTAAAAGGTGAAGATCAATATTAGAAAAAATAGGATTAGGCTTGGTTTAATGATCACTTGAGAAAGGATTTGCAGTTAAGTGGTCTTGTGATAATCATATTCCTAAACTTGGCTGGATTAAGGTCTAATGAGAATTAGCAATTAGTTTAATCATGTCCTTTTTGAAATAAAGTTGTGAATTCTCTAATGTTAATCATAGATGAATTAATTAGCAAGGTGAAAAGTAACATATTTGACTCATTAGATAGATACATCACTAGATGTTTTTAGACGTTGAAGTTGGGCTTTGTTATCTAGCATTTGATATACATAATCCAAACCAAATCTTGATTTCACATAGCAAATGTTTTAAAGGAATACTTAGTAATTCGATCCAGTCTTTGTAGGACGACCTTGATCTATATTATAATACCCATGCCCTTGTGGTAGTGATCAGTTATAGTAGCTTGCCTATAAGCATTTAATGCATATAAGGCTTAGCTCCAACGGTAGTCCACTAGGCTCGACCACTATAGGGAATAGTCCAAAAGGTTGGTTTTGGTTGCCACCAAGACCTGGCAGCACGAAAGTGGGGCCTGCCACAGGTCGGGTTTCTCAAACATCTTAAGGCATCTAGGAAGATCTCCAAATCTTTTCTAATCCATTTCATAGATTAGAATTTCTGGTGAACATGCAGGCGTTAGAAGGGAATATTCATCTCCTTCTACCATAAAAGGAGGCTAACCTCCTTCCTCAAAGGATATACATATACAATTCCTTTTCTCCTTGCTAGAGTGATGTACCTTTTGTTCTCCTCCTTATTAGAGAGATTGATCTTACTTTAGGCAATATTCCTTACATTGAGTAAAGGGCTTTACTATAACAAATTCTCTATTGATTTATCTGTTTCCCCTCAAAATGACCAATTTGTTGAAGTGACTATTGATTAGCCATCATCACAACTAAACAAAGATAGGATTTCGGATTTTATTCTCACTAAATTCGAATTGAGGTAAGTTTCGAGTCATAAACAAGATAACAATCGAACAATCTTATTATTAGGTGATGATGTAAGTTTTGGATGGTTTATAGGCTTTGTATCATATGTAAAACTATGTAATAGTGTAGGTGATCACAAAATTTTACAGCTAGTCAAGTTCTTTCCAACAGATAGCATGTAACATGATTAAGTCGAAGAAGTCACCTTAAATTTTCAAATCTTAATAGGTCAAATCATTATACAAGAAAAATTGTATGAAATTGGAAACTACACTAAAGTATTTGGATTTCACAATTCCCTTTTTTAACCCTAGTAGAGCCCATTGTTGAATGAGCGATGTCATATTCCTATCACTAGTTGTAGCTTCGTTGCCAGACCAAACTCCTGGCTATTGCATTGCTTACAATCAATCCCCATTCAGGATATTGGGAATTGTTTTTTAAAAAGTGTGTTCTGAGAAAGGTTTTCATATTTTCCTTAAAATATGGTGGTGACTAGGAAAATATAGAGGCGACTGTATTCAATTTTTTAAAATTTGAACTTTCCTAAAACAACCTAAAGAACAATTGTGCACTCGAGGGCGTGATCCGGCCACGACACTTTCGTTGGCGACTCCAATGGGGATATTTAGGGGGGTGAGACTTGAGAAGTTTTTAATTGAACCTATATATTTCAAACAATATTGTGTTAGGCATCTTGGATTATACCAGAGGTTTGGTCAATGCCATGAAAGGCTTGATCTGTCCAAGATGGTGTATAGGATTAGAACAATTAGCCATAGCCCTAAAGATTTCGTGGACATTGTTCGCCCATCCGGTGGGGCATTTCCTTTGAGGGTGATCCCACTTGTGATATTCTTCCTTAGTAACCCTTTAGAAGAACTAAGCATCTTCTAAGTTTGTGCCATACTAAAGGTGGGAGGCATGTGTTGGGTCATAAGATCTTTTTAAGAAAAACCCTAAGATTAACTTAAACTTTGTTTAATTAAAGAGGCATGATTAGGAAATCCTTCCATGTGTATTTGTGTCGCACCATTACTTGATGATTTCTTCTTCTTGTGTTTGTGTTTGCGCCTAGTGAGCAAGGTCCCTCCATGCTAGTGTGAAAGGAGAATCCGAATGGGCGAGGATCTTTAATCTTGCTTTATTTTCTTTCCTTTTTAAAGTCTTTTATTTTTCCAAGGGTTTTTTTTTGTAAAATTGGAAACCCCATCTTTTCCAAATCTTTATTGTTTCTTTGGTCTACTCCTTTTTCTTGGATTCCTTGGTGCTTAAGAAAGTGAGATGGTTGATGTTGAAGGAACAATAATGTAGGCAGGCTCCTTGGTTCATCAGAACCAGCCATTGAAGACGTTCGTCCATGCTAGTCCATAATCAAGTTTGATGATAGTCCGCATCCAAATGTGGAGTAGCGGATTACAATAATAATTAGTGGTAGAGTTAAAGTCCTAACATCCTTATATGCAATTTATTCTAAGTCTTAAAATCATAAAAATACTTGAAACATAACATAAATACGGGAACAAAGTCACTGTACTTAATCTTCTCCTTTGCACTCTTGCTTGTGTGTTCTTCGCCCACAAAATGTAACAAGTCTTATTCCCCTTGCTTTTCCTCTTTTTGAGTTTACTTTTGCAAGTTCTTGTGTATTCCATAGTTACACTCTAACTTTAGCTCTCATCATAGCACATTCTTCACAAGTGGTGGCCTTCATCCATTCCAAAGAAATGGGACTTACAACTTGGGTGGTCGATATGATAGTCCTTGCTAGCCACATAAGCTTCAACCAAATTTGAACCAAAAATTTCATGACACTCCGGATTAAGGGATAAGTAGCAGGTGCAACGCAATCATGACTTGGAATAGTTTGTCTAAAACTCAATTTTTAAGACAAGTGATAATACAATCGGAGGCTATCTAAGTATGGATAACACAAACAATTGTGCATCAAGATCTCCATCAACAAAGTGAATATGGATAGCACAGTTGAAAAGTTTGAAACTTCAGCTAAAAAAAATAGAGGAGTTCCCTAAGATCGTTATTAGGGTTTCCACTAAGGCCATCTAAGTATAGGTTTTTCTGAGCAAGAAAAACATGTATGTAGGAATGATCCTTCAAAGACCCTTCCACAAGGTGCATCACATAGGTAACCCTCCCTTGCTAACAAAAAAGAACATATTCATTCGATAAAAGTTGAGAGCTTTTTATCCCTCATTGGAATTATAACAATCCTTAGACTAAAGCAATCGATAAAGAATCCATGCATGAACAACATTATGGTTGTCTATAGCATCTGTAACCTCATTTGCCCCTAATCCAATAGAAGTTTTAAAGAAGCAGTTGAAATCTATCCCTAAGGAAGAAGCTGCCACCATCCACCATCTAAGGCTCAAATGAACCTAAAATGTTGTAAATTGCTCAACTAGAGGGCATATCTTCTCTATCATTGAAGTAGAACACATGGACACTTGGATTACTAAACTTTAAAGCCATATAGATAAGAATGGGGCAAGTCCTCACTTGCCTCAAAGAAAAAAGGTAATTTAACCTAAAACACTATAGCTCATTCACCTTAAGGGGGTTAAAGTTTTGCAGAACACATTCATCAACTTCTTAAAATCACCTATCTCTTGAAAAAAGAAGATGAATGCTCTCTAATGGAAGCTCAACACAGTACAAAGATGGAGGAAAGAAGGAAGATGTGGTCAAGCTTTTATAGTTGTTAACCATTAGAACACTAGAGGAAATGCGAACCTAGTAACAAGAACTTCCGCTTGGACCTAACGACATGCGTTTAGCTCAAGCCACTTCCAAGTTTTATGCCCTTTCCTTTTTCGCACTATATTGGGACCTAAATCTTTATACAATATAGAAAGTGCCTAATTAGGAAATTTGCCAATTCTAGTAATTGTACTTTCCATTTGTGGTGTAAATTTTTCCCTAAGTAATAAATAAAATTTTATTTTTTCTCTCACGAATTTTCTGTGGAGTGGTGCTTTCTTCTATCTTTTCTTGTCCATTTTCTATCAGGTTGGCTTATACTATCTTTCGTAAAACTAATAGTAGGAATAACTTGTGGCCCTTCGTGTCCAAATACTACTATGGCTAATTTTCACTGTTAAAAATATGGGCCTTTTTTTAATATTAAACATGCACACCACATTTTTGTGAAAATTGCAAACACTAATGCAATTAAACACATAGATGGTTCATGCAACTGTAAAAGTCTAAACCATAAGCTATGTCCATGTAGCAATTACAAAATTTGGGGTCATGTTACCCATGCTTGTCATTAGGGGTAAATAAACAATTTTGAATAAAGGAAAACAGATTGATCAAGAATAGGTATTGAATTTCTCTTGTTCTTAATACCCTTACAAACCTATGCTACACCTCTATTTATACAAGCCTAAACTCACGGCTGCCTTGCCGCGTAAGCATCCATAAGATATCAACAAATATATTTTACGAGATATTGCATAAAGGTTGTTACCTAAACAAAGTTATATACTCTATTAGTTTCCTAATACTCCCGCTGAAGTTGGAGCATGGGGATTAACAATGCCCAACTTGCCTTTTAGAATCTAGAACTGCTGCTTCCCAAGAAGTTTAGTAAGAATATCAACTACTTGATATTTTGAGGGAACATAATCATTCGCAAGTTCTCCTGAGACAATACGTTCCCGAACAAAGTGACAATCGATCTCAATATGCATTGTTCGTTCATGAAATACTGGATTCTTTGCAATATGTAATGTAGCTTGATTGTCACAATAGAGATTCATAGGCTTGTCAAGAAATACCCAGAGTGATGCAAGAAAGGATTTGATCCAGATCAATTCACTAGTTGCATTTGCCATAGCTTGATACTCTGCTTTTGCAGAGGACCTAGAAACAGTGTTCTGTTTCTTTGTTTTCCAAGGGACAGGTGATCCATAATAGTTACATAGTAACCACTAAGAGAACGTATAGTGAGAGGATAGGCTCCCCAATCTGCGTCACAATAAGCATAAGCTCAGAGATCAGAATTGCTTCTAAGTAACAAACCCTCTCATGGGACCCCTTTGAGGTACCTCAAAACTCGTTCGGCGGCCTCTATATGTTGCTCCTTTGGTTCATGCATAAACTGAGACAACACATGCACTGCATAGCATAACTCAGGTCGAGTGATTGTTAAGTAGATGAGTTTCCCAATAAGCCGCCTGTAACGAGTTGCATCATCTAAGTTTGGTTCGTTGGCAAGACCAAGCTTGTGATTTGTTTCCATGGGAAATTCTACAACTTTAGCACCAAGAAGTCCACACTCTTCAATAATCTCTAGAGCATATTTCCGTTGACACAAAAATAATCCTTGTGGTCCTCTAGCCACTTCAATGCTCGAAAAATATTTCAATGGAGCTAAATCCTTAATCTGGAAATAGTTGTTCAAGTATTGCTTGAACTTGTTGCAAACTTCAGAATTGTTGCCAGTAAGTACCAAGTCATCAACATATATTAGTAATGCCATATAAGTATCTTATTTCCTGTAGGTAAATTAGGAGTAATCTGCATAAGATTAAACAAAGGCGTAATGCAACAATGTTGAGGATAGCTTTGGAAACCATTACCGTGGTACCTGCTTCAATCCATAAAGGGAATTTTTAAGTTTGCAGACTTTGTTAGGTCCGCTGGGGCGAAAGCCAGGAGGTAACTTCATATATACTTCTTCGTGCAGGTCCCCATAGAGGAAGGCATTATTAACATCTAGTTGATGCAGCTCCCATCTACGAGCAACAGCTACTGATAAAAAACATCGCACACTAGCCATCTTTCCTACCGGTGCAAATGTTTCATTAAAGTCAAAACCTTCTATCTGTTGATCTCCTCTAATGACAAGCCTCACGTTGTATCGTTCAATAGATCCATTCGAGTTATACTTAACTCGGTGTACCTATTTGCAGTGAATGGGTTTCTTACCTGGTGGTAAGTCCATAAGTATCCAAGTTTTGTTGTCTTCAAGTGCCTTGACTTCTGTTGCCATTGCTTCTCTCCAATTTTCATCTTGAACAACCTCATGAAAATACCTAGGCTCCACAATTTTAGTAATAGTAGTAAGATATTGTTGATGCGCAATAGAAAAACTTTCACAAGTGACAAAGTTAACTATAGGATAAGGATTACCTGAGGACACTTTTTGTAGTGGGATAGATGAAGTGGGGTCTTTTGTTCTAGCGGAGTAACATAGGTAGCCTTGTAAATGACTTAGTGCTTATTGTTCTCGCTTACTGCGGCCCACAGTCTAAGTTGTGGGCTCCTGACCGAGACTCCCCCTGTCCAAGAAGTTCTCAGTGATGGAAGAAAGTCTGTTGTTATTGGGCCCGGATTGGAGCAATTCAGTTGATGGCAGATTGCTTCGTGGGTTTCTTGTACAATGCTTAGATGACCAATTGTCCTCCTCAACAGGCTTGACTCTTGACTGGACTTGGTCACCATTGGGTCCAACCAAGGACTAGGCTTGATTCTCGGTTCTGGACTTCATTTCATGGCTAGTTCTGGACTGGGCTTGGTTACTTTCAGATTCTTCATGGCTTTGGACCCTTTCGCCTAGCCCATCTGACCGAGATGGATCTTTTTCTAGTGTAGGGTTTTCAAGCTCAAAAAATTCCACTTCTTGCATACGACCTTTGCATGACTTTTTGGGAACAATATAACGGAGTATATCCTCATAGAATATTACATCTCTACTCACAAATAATTCCCTAGAATCCAAATCATAAACTTTCCAACCTTTCTTCCCAAAAGGATAACCCACAAAATGCACTTTTGGCTTCGGGATGCAAACTTGTACCTTTGTCTTTGGTATTTATGAGCATAACACAGACAACCAAAAAATTTTATATGATCATACGTGGGTTGTGCATTATATAGAACCTCATAAGGTGCGTTTCCATCCAGGATAGGGGTAGGTGTCCTATTTATTAGGTATGCTGCAGCTAAAACACACTTCCCCCAGAATTCCAATGGTAGATTTGCTTGGAAATGAAGTGCTCTTGTTGCAAACTTGTCCTTTTGTCTTCGGTATTTATGAGCATAACACAGACAACCAAAAAGTGTTATATGATTATACGTGGGTTGTGCATTATATAGAACCTCATAAGGTGTCTTTCCATCCAAGATAGGGGTAGGTGTCCTATTTATTAGGTATGCTATAGCTAAAACACACTCCCCTCAAAATTCCAACGATAGATTTGCTTGGAAACGAAGTGCTCTTGCCACATTTAGGATGTGACGGTGTTTCCTTTCAACTCTATCGTTTTGTTGGGTTGTGTCAACACAACTTGTTTCATGCATTATACCATTATCATCATAAAACTTCTTCATGGAAGTCAAGGTGAACTCTTTTCCATTTTCACTTCTTATGACTTTGACATTCATGTTCAACTGAGTTTTCACCATCACACAAAAATTCATAACCAATTTAGGAGCTTCACCTTTATCTTTCATCTAGTAAACCCAAGTCCCTCTACTATCATCATCAACAATAGTCAAAAAATAATGTGCTCCACAATAATGAGTGAACTCTATATGCAGCCCAAATATCACAATGAACTAAATCAAAACAACTTGTAGCTTTATTTTCACTTAAAGGAAAAGGCAACCGAGTTTGCTTTGCTCTAAAACACACATCACAAGGTTTATCTCTACCATTATTCTCAAAATTTCCAACTTTGCTAGAAAATAATGACATGACTCTCTTTGACAGATGTCCTAATCTTTGATGCCATATGTCACAAGTCTCCACTTGGTTTGCCTTAGCTTCTTTTGGTAATGATTCTTCAAACAAATAGACCCCTCTTCATTGTTTACTCACTCCAATCAGCATCCTCAAAGAAAGGTCCTATATCACACATAGTTTTGGAGTAAATGTCACTATGCATACCAAATCATTGATAAGCTGCGCAATTGATATTAAGTTGTAGATCAAACCAGGAACAAAAAGCACATCATGAAGAGTTATGCTTGAATTTAATTTCACCATTCCTTGTTTTCTAGCAACACTACTTTGTCTATTGGGCATCTTTACCAGAATTGGATGAATGTCATGGAGTTTGGTTAATATTTTGAGATCACCTGTCATGTGACAAGTTGCCCCACTATCAAGCAACCAATCACTATTACCTGATAACTTGTCATAGCTGGGTTTTGGTGTATCAATGAGGCTAGGTAAGCGCTGAACCTGTTCATCACTTAATCCAGGTACTATGGGCGGACTCATAGCTTTTTCGGTTTCGCCAGCAGAATGACTTTCGGCTGCTGTGTAGGCTACATACGCAGACACCTACTCGCGTCCTCGGGTTGCGTTTCCTCGTCCACCTCGCATTGCTCGACCTCTCCCATGGCCACGAGGTTTTCCTCGCGGTTCCCACCCCGCTGGGTACCCAATAATCTCGAAACAATTCTGCTCTTCTTGTCCTGTTTTGCTGTAATGGTTACAGGTGGGACGCTGCAAGGTTGGTACGGTTCTGGGCACACTTACAGTAAACGCTGCTTCGTTCTCAACGTTACTATCTCGCTGCATCATGACTTTTCTATGGTTCTCTTCCCGCATCACTACATTAAAGATTTTATCAAGTGGAGGCAACAAGTCTTGAGCAAGCAATTGACTTCGTATAGATGAGAATTCATTATCATTCAGTCCCATAAGGAACTGGTGTGCCTTATCTTCTTCATACAGCCACATAAGCTTCTTGCCTGGTCCGCATTCACACCCTTTACAGGTGCAAATTGGGACCTTTATGTGATTGTTCAATTCATTCCATAAAGTACTCAACTTGTTATAGAAATCTCCTACATTAAGATTTCCTTGTTTACAATTCGCAATGGCTGCCTTCAGTTGATAAATTTTCGTTAAATTAGTAACCGAATATCTTTTCTTTAAATCTTCCCATATCTCGCGTGCTGTTTCTATGTAAGCCACGTTGAGCCGTAGCTTAGGGTCGATTATATTTAGCAGCGATGAGCATAGCATGGAGTTTACCAAATCCCATGCATCCACTTATGAGAATTCTTGTTCTATGGCCGTCTCGCGTCGCTTTAGGGTTCCTTAAATGAATCCCAATTTATTTTTTACTTTTAGTGCAGTCCTAACTACTCGTTGCCATAACTCGTAGTTATTCCCATCGAAAACTACTGCAGTTATCAATATTCCTGGACCTTCGGAAGGGGGCAGAAAGTGTGGAGAAGGGGCTTTGATGATGAAGTTTTTCTTATCTTTTCCAACCATGAGTATCGAAAAATATCACCTTGGATCACAAGGCTCTGATACCATAAAGAGTTCTGAATAAAGGAAAATAGATTGATCAAGAATAGGTATTGAATTTATCTTGTTCTTAATACCCTTACAAACCTATGCGACACCTCTATTTATACAAGCCTAAACTCACGACTGCCTTGCCGCCTAAGCATCCATAAGATATCAGCGAATATATTTTACAAGATATTGCATAAAGGTTGTTTCTTAAACAAAGTTATATACTGTATTTGTTTCCTAATATTAAACAACGACGGCTTTTTCTAGGGGTTTGCCATAACAGTCTCATAAGACCACCATAGTGGGATGAATCTGGAAGGCAGAGGAGGAATAAGGAGCACTCAATGAGTGACGAGGCATCCCACGCTCAGGGGAAGGAACGGTAAAATAACCATCTAGCCATTGTCTTGAGGTTGTTGAATAAAACAGGTGGTCTCGAACACACTGAGGGTACCCATTCCATGAAGGGTGTCATCGTTGCATTCCTAGCACAAAACCCCCGAACGCTCCTAGGACTTACTCTTAAGAAATGACACAATCGGCTCTATAGCGAACTTAATAGGAGCCTTGCCCCTAACAGAGAAATTGGGTGCTTCTCAAGCCATAGCCTTTGGGGTGTTCTCTTGAGCAAAAACTATCCCTGAGCTGAAAGCTCCGACATTAAAGGACAAACACCGACGATGACTACGCCATAAAACTCCTTAAAATCCATATAAGAACATTGGAAAAAAATGGAATGAAACAAATAACTTTTTTAAGTAAAAAAGAACAAGCATACCTTGTTAACGTCATTACCTAGACAAGTGATGATCCCCACTAATCAACCAGTGGTCTGCCTTAGCCTACAGATTGTCTTCATCATAAAGAAGTCCTTGGCTTTCTTACACCTGTATTCTACATAAAATATACACATAACCAGTAAGGTAAGCTAGATAAGGGCACTAAAAGGAAGCACCATACCCTCCCTAAGGATGGGGAGCTTGGTGCATCTTCAAAACCTCGTCATCCTTTACATCATCGAGCTAAACTTTTTGCTTGATGCCGAAAGCGTCACTATAGGGCATTTAAGGCTCCAAAGTTAGAGCCCATGCTTGCTTGTAAGCAAGATATAAGAGTATAAGTACATAAAAATATACTGAGGGAATATAAGTTTTAAAAGAATCGAACACACAAGATACTAATAAGCCCCATACACAGGGTCCTCCTAAACAGGTAATAGTCGCCTTCATTGACTAAACCTTGATCAGACATTCTGTTAGTGAAAGTATCACCTATAACGTCAAGGGGGGTACAAACATGGTGACTAGAGGAGGATTCGCCATAACATAGTGAATAGGCGAGCCTGATAGAAATTACCTTGTCAAGATTTCTCCTAAATACGATACGTGACCAAAAGGGCCCATAAGGAGTATATTTTGGTGTAGTTGCACTTAAGACCTCTCGATAGTAGTTGAGAATATCAGCAAAGGGTCCCAAGTCACATGTAAAATATTAATGATGATAAATAGGAGATACTAATCAAAGGATACAATATAAATAAGGAAAATAACATTCCCCTTACATCATCGGGTGTTGGATCATTCAAACATGTCTTAAAAAGGTCAATATATTTTAGATGGGCTAACTCAACCTCTAAAAGGTCATTCCTCAACTGCCCAATCACAGGAACACTAATGTAAAGTTTTAGACCTTAGGCACATTCTTATGAAGTACTTCATCAACCAATGTTGCAAAAACAACACAAGTTGTAAGCTAGTCCGATGATTTCAAGAACATCATAAGAAGGTAATCATACATTGAGCAAATGCCAAAATCCTCCTAGGCTAGCATTGATCCTGCACTTGGAGGCCATTCCATTGATAGGACGATCTTAGGTAGGAAATCAGGGTGGCATACGCAAACTTGCTTCCCCTCTAAATGCCTGATGCCTCAAACGTCCTCTAATGTAAACATTCTATGGAGGTATAATTGGTTCACCTCATGAAGAAAGAAGGTCGAACTAAACAACAACGCAATAAAGAGGCCTTATTGCTACTCCATGTATGCATTCCTAGCTTGAATAGCTACTTCAAGTTGGAGTATTAGATGGACTTTGATCCCACGTTCTACTCGGAGGTACTCAGCGGAAAGAGCAACAGTAGGAGGTGTCAATCCTCCTAGAGGGTTGCATCATACCTCAATAGGGTCTCTCTGAAGCTGATCTGATTCAGTATGCAGAAATGGAAATGACCAACTACTGTCTCACCAATTGGAAAGTAGAAGGTGTTGGTAGTGTCCCATAAATGCTTTGAAGCTTCCTACACAACACACAAATTCGTGAAAGCCTATAATGCTTAGGACCTTCTTAGCACCCTTACACAAACATGATACATGGCATGAACCTACTAAATAGATCCATATGATTTGACAAAAAATCCTAATCCTACAAAAAAATGTACATGATCAGAATAAGTTAGTGAAAAATAAAATAACAAAGTCCATCAAAACATAAAAAGCAGGCATGCCACTCTACTCTCCATGATGATAGAAATGTGCCGATGGCTACCCATTGTAACATCAAGTTACACGTATCAAACGAATTATTTGGCATCCCATTCCTAATCCGATAGTTATCTTCCTATAAATGGTCATCTTCGTATAAATGATCATCTTCACTACATGTACGGGGTCTCCCTTGAGGCAAGTTTGCTATTTAGCCATTCAACAAAGTCAAAATAAAGAATATGTCTAAACGATGAAGGTAGTGCAGCATTAAGTAGAATATAAACGATAACTAAGACATCGTCAAATTGGCATGAAGTTATGAAAATTTGCCCATACATTTTGGATAAGGTTTTCAAAAGCGCTAGATGCTAACAAATCACTACAAACACTCAATTGAGAAACATGTGAGAAAACGTCTACAGTTTTTCATTTGACACAACAAGTGATCGAAACATTATTTGATGGTCACAAAACTTTACAGGAGCATTTCTAGCGACAATACAAGGGTTAAGGATCTCCTACGATACATGAAAAGTCATTCTAACAGGGGTTTTCCTATATGACAATAAACTTACCTAATTTGGATTGAATGAAATCAAATCGAGCAAAATGCTTTCAAACAACCACAAAAGGTAAACATTGCACACCTCTAATGTGCATTGAGGTCCAAGCAAGAAATAAACTTAAAAATTCCATAGCATCAAAATCTAAAACTATGATTTTGAACCCTCAGCAGATTGGAATCAATTTTCACTAAACATGCACATTGTAAGAACTTTGGTCAGATTACACTAGCCTAATAATTTTCCTTCCAAAATTTCTTCTTGTCCTTATGATGAGCCCTAATAACTCAAAAATTTATCTTTGCTCCAAGAGTGGGCTAGAATAGCTCTGAAGTTTCTTTTTGTCCTCGAGGAGGACTGTAATAACACAAAATTTCTCTTTGTCCTCTGAATGGGCCGTAATAGCTCCAAATTTCACTTTGTCCTCGACTTTGGTGACAATAACTCCAAATCTCTCATTTTCGTGCATGCGGGACATAATAACTCCCAAGTTATCCTTGCCCTCATAGTGGGGAACAATCACTTTGAAATACTCTTTGACCTTTATATTGTTCATCCTCTTGCATCCTTGCTTAATATTGCATTTGCATTCATCATAAACTCCTAGGCTATAGGACATGTGCATGTGCTCTACATGATGTAATTTGCCTTTTTCCCTATTTGCCTTCGGCCAATGTGGAGGCTTGTTTGGACATAGTAAGGCATCCTCAAACATAAACTTATCATGTATTCCCAAGTGATGATATCTACTTTTCCTCACTGGTGGGAAAATAGTGTATTTCTTAGAACCTTGAAGCTCGTTCTCGCATAAAATAATTACAAAAACTCATTTCAAAGATATTTTCCTACTCTTGTCTTTTTAAAAACTAAAAAATGTAAAAAAGGGTAAAAACATAGGGAAAAAATGTTTTTGTGGAAATTATAAGTGCAAGGCTCAAGCCTAGGATATTATGCTTATCGTAGAGAGGATTGACTAGGGGCGTGATGCATTACCTTACAGAAAGACTCCCCAAGTCAAAACATCTAACCGAAGTAGGCCCTAGCCTAGCAACATGCAAGTATGCGTCAATCACTATAGAAACCAACCTAGGAGGTGGATTCTTGCTTGCCATCTAGACCTATTGGCAAGAGAGGTCCCAATGGTATGGCTTGCTGTTCCTCAATCAACTTGAGGCAGCTACAAAGATCTCTGAGATCATACCTAGCTAGTTTGTTTCATGGAAAATAATCCCACTGAATCTACTAACCCTATTATTGTTTATCTATCCTCTTCACGATAAAAGGATCTTCGCATCCTCTTTCAAAGGACACACATGCAATTCCTCCTCCCTATGGGAGTGACCTCTCTTCTCCCAGTTTTTGTTTTTTCATCACTTTGTTAGAGAGATTAGTCTTACTCTAGGCAATATTCTTTGCTAGAAGTGAAGACTTTTCGACTACAGAATTCCTTTTTAATTCATCTTTTTCCCTCATAGCCACCAATCTCTTAATGCGGATTTGGACTACCCTTCATCATTGATACAAAGGTTGGATCTTTTCACATTTTGTTCTTGGTAAACCTTAATTGAGGTAAGTACCAAGGGTCTTCATTGTACCGTTTCATTCTTTTTTGGAACGGGATGCAGCCTTGGAATATTATTTTGTCTATTTTGACAAGAAAAGTTTTTGTAACGAAGGCTTAGGCTGTAGCACCACCAATGTAAAAAGATGAAATTGCCAAAATCCTAGTTTGGGCAAAATTTCCTAAACTGGAATTGATAATTTGGGCCTGTGACAACTTGAGTAAGATAGCATGTTGGTAGGTTATTAGCTGCTGATAGAGCCACACAAAAGGAGGCAAGAACCAAATATATGAGAATGTTGATTGAAATGGATGTTCCTGCACTTTTTGCTGAAACAATGACGTTTGTTGATGACACTAGGGAATTGAGTATACAAGTGGTGGATTTTGAATGGAAGCCACTTAAATGTGATTTTTGCCTCATGTTTAGATACATTGTACAAGATTGTATGAAGGGAGTCAGGAAAGTTTGGTTTAGCGAAGAACCCCAACAAGTCGTTCCTAAGCCACTTATCAACGAGTCTAATACACCTATCGTTATAAAAAATGGTCAAGTTTTGGGAAGCAATACCTAAGAAGAGACTATGCAAGTTATGACTACACATCAGTGCATCACTCTACCAGTTGGCATTGTTCTACACAGTAGTTTTGACTTATTAGTAAAAATCATGGACAACATTGCTTTTTAGAGCATAAGGGGTCAATCTTGGTCATTCTTGGTCTATTATTACAAACACAATTGCAAGTGATTCAAGCTCACAAGTAGTTTATACATCTCCAGATACTAGTTGAATACACCGTCTATGTTACTATTATCTTTGGTGGTGTTCACTTCTATAAAAGGAATTTATAGGGGATATCAGGCCATAGTCGGAGCACTATGGTGTACCTATGGATCACGGGTAGGTATTTCAATAATCTTGGGGCTATTGGTGAAAAAATGGGGGATAATTAGGTTATGGGAAGTGAAATTGAGGATTTCAACACCTCCATTAATACACATGCTCTTCGTGAAATCAAACATGTCAAGCCATCTTATATATGGAGCAACTAAGAGGGGGATACTAGGGTTTTTTTAAAAGTTGATCATGTTTGGGCAACTGAAGCTACCATTTAGAAATTTCCTAATTTGATATATGAGATACTGCCTGAACATATATCAAATCATTACCTATTACTAACAAAATTTACTCACACACAGCAAGAGAGGAAGCATCAATTCAAATGTTTTAATATGTGGGTAATAGCAGCTAAGTTTCAACAAGTGGTCACTGATTACTGGCATACTGAGGTATAAGGCACTCCTATATATAACCTTATTTGTAAGCAAAAAGCTTTGTAGCAGCCATTGCGAGCCCTTAATAGGAATTATTTTGGAGTCGTCCAAGTCAAAACTGCTCTTGCTCAAAGGTAGTTAGATGAAATCTAGATGGTTATTCATATTGACCCCTTTAATACTTCTCCTTATTACGAAGAGAAAAAAGCTATTGGTATGAATAATTTTATGTTAAAAGCTGAGAAAGAATTCTTATCATAAAAATCCAAGGAAAACTAGTTGAAAAAAAGGTGATAATAATGGTGTTTTCTTTCTTTTCAGACATTTTAGACGAACTATAATACAACAATTAAAAGCATGCAACAAAAGCATGATAGCATTATGAAGGACACCAAGTAGGTAGGTGAGAATTTAGTTCATCATTTTACAAACTTCTTGGGAGCTAATTTTGAGATCATCATGCAAGAAAAGTGTTTGACTGTGAAGCAGCAACAAGATATCATACTAGTAACAGATAATGAAATAAAGGAGGCTATGTTAAGCATTAGGAATGATAAGAGCCCAAGAGCTGATAGATTTGGAAGAAACTTTTATAAGTCAACATGGGAGATCATTGGTCCTACTGTGTGTGTTGCAGTTAAGGATTTTTCTACCACTAGCAAATTGCTTAAATGGGTTAATGTCACTATACTTACAACAATTCCTTCCACAACTACAGATTTGAGGCCTACAGCCTGCTGTGACACAATATACAAGTGCAAAATAAGAAGGGAAGATCACCCAGGTGCATTATGAGGTGAACTTGAAGAAAGCATATGATTATACTATTTGGTGTTCTATTAAGAATCTGCATATTAGTTATGGATTTCCCTTGAAACTCTTATATTTACTTGCATCTAGTCAGCTATGTTTTCCATTACATTGAAAGATGACTCCTTTGGTTTTTTTTTTAGGAGCAAAAGAGGATTGTGACAAGGGGATCCCATGTCGTTATTCCTCTTTGTCTTGATCATGGACTATTTGGTGAGAACTCTCCAGCTGGCCTTTAGTAGGAGGGATTTAAATTCCACCTTGGTTGCAAACAATTGATTTTGGGCTCATTAAGTTTTACTAATGACTAGTTGTTTTTATGTAAAGTTGACAGAAGGAGTGTGCAATATATGGTGACTGCTTTTAATCACTTTTCTAGGTACTCAAGGTTAAAAGCTTATTTGGACAAGTCTTTCATGGTAATTATAGCATTGACAAGGACCTGGCATAATAGTTACTACAAATTACACAGGTTTAAGGTGAGCAATCTACCTTTCAAATACTTATGTGTGCTAGTGAAACCTCTAAGACTTACCAAACATTATTGTCACATTCTGGTGGATAGGATAACTGTAAAGACATGGGCATGGGTTGAGAAAAAATTATCTATGTCGGGAAGATGCAGTTAATTAATTCAGTTTTGTTGAGCATGTTTACACATTGGGGCCAAATTCTTTTGCTACCTAAGTATGTACTTGAAAGAGTCTCATAATGTTGAAGAGCTTTTTTATATGATTTTGATACCCGACATAGAAGACCTACCTTGGTCTCTTGGGTAACATATGCAAGCCAAACAAGAAAGGTGCAATCAGGGTAAAAGATTCATTTCATTGGAATACTACAATTGTAACTTAACTTGTCTAGCATTTGGCTATTAGGGCTGAAAGTTCATGGATGAGGTGGGTGGATTAGTATTACCTTAACAGAAATCTATTCGACATTGCTCATCTTTTGTTAAAGATAGTTGGTATAGGAAGAAATTTTTTAAAACTCGGAACATCATGCAGGGGGGCTTTGATATTCAAAGCAATATCTAGCTAAATGCACTAGATAGGGAATATAACGCTAATGCTGGCTATAATTAGATCAAATGGAAAGGAGTGGATGTCCCTTGGTACTCCCTTGTTTAGCATAAGTATAGAATGCCTTAATGTGGATTCGTAACATGGTTGGTGCTGTAATATAGATTAGTAATTAAGGATAAGTTATGTAAGATGGGCATCCAATTAGAGGCAACTTATGCACTGTGTACACAGGACCAGGAAACACATGTTCACTTATTTTTCGAGGGTTAGTTCACATATGCTGTGTATTCATGGTTTTAGCTGAATTGTGCCAAATGCATAGTGCTAGTCTTGGCCAGTCGTAGTGGCAGCAAGTGATACTACAACTGCAAAGGATATAGGTGAAGAGATACATGATGAAAGTAGCTCTAACAATTGTTATCTGTATGCGTTGGCAAGAAAAGAATAGAAGAACTTTTAAGAGGCACCCAGGAATAATTTCACACTTGTAAATGTAGGGAGGATGATATTTAAAAGATTTAAAGGGGTTATTCTGGTAGCTTTTTGGGGTTAGAAGGGTGAAATGTCATCGTCTAAGAGGATGAGAGATTAGCATAAGATTGTCTTGATTGAAAACGAGGTTTTGATTTGATTAACTAAACTAAACTACCCTGAAATGCAAATTTAAGCTAACTTAACTACAAATAAGGGTCCAAAGCCTAGAAATAACAAGAGAAATCAAAATAGCCTAGCTAACAACTAACTAAGCACAATCAAATAATACATATCGCATAGAAAAATGGTGATTGGGCCTCGACATGGCCCGGAGCTCGACACAGCCACTAACACAATGCCATCAATCCTTAAATAGATCCCAACAAGAGTAAAGAGAGAGAAAGTTACCCACAAGTTAGCCTTCATTGATGATGAAATTTCAATGAGCAATGAGTTTCTCATCTGCATTCAATCACCACAAAACCATAATCAATTCTTAATTTGAGCATCTAGCATTGATTCTTCAAACTTGTTATAACCAACCCAAATTGTGATGTTGATGATGAAGATTAAAGAAGATGAATGAGTAGAAAAGAAGATTGAGTTCTAAGATGTAGGTTAAGGGCGCAAATCCATCTGGATTGATCTCAAAATCTCCCTACAACCCCAACACATCAAAGCCCACATTTAGGGACTGTGTTTCATTACTTAAGAATAGAGTATTTAGAGAGATTAAAAAGAGAGAAAGTGAGAAGAATAATAAGAAGCTTGAAAGAACTCAATGAAAGGCTTAAGATTTTTACGTTTTGATTAATGCAAAGTGTCTACAACAACCAAGATAGAGAGAAAATGATTGCTTCAAACTTACATAAAACCTAAAAACAATGTCCAACACACTCTTATAGCCTAAACATTGATTTTTGAAAATTAACAGAGCAGTGGTGGCACAGTCATGGCACGTGGCATAGTGGCCCCGTGCCAAATCTCTGTCCGTGTTTCCTTCAATCCATAGCTTTATAGGATGGTCTAGATAGCTTGACACTCCCTGGTTGCTTCCTTGGCACTCCCAATTAGATAGGCTTCAAAGTGGGTTAGTTCTTGCTCCCATTGGGCACTTATTTTCTTCGATTCTTATAAAACACAAAACACTAATAAATGGCTACATTAATGGTTATTTGTGAACTAAAGTCAAGCATGATGGACGTCGAGCTGTGTCGGTTGAGAACCGAACAAATGCCCCCACACTTAGATTATGCTCACCCTCGAGTAAAACATGAAGAGAACACCTTTTTATAGGTACAACAGTTACATTTAGTGTATGAAACAAGCCCTTTAAACCCCTTGGTCCCTCAAGTGGATGAGTGTGGACTCGTGAGGGTTTAAGGAAAGCTAAATCACAAAGTCTTTGAAGAAGAGAAAGTAAAAGAGAAAGAAAAAGGAAAGATCTTTTTGGGTTTTCTAGAAACTTTCACAAAAGATCTATGGGGTAATCATGCACTCCCTAAGTTAAGAACTCACCCTAATGACCAAGAGACTCAAAATGCATGCATTGGGTACATGGTTAAGGTTCTTGCCCTTCCTAAATGACAACCATGTATTCATTCTAACACTTATCAATGGTGAGTAGGTTATGGTTATCTCACTTTGGGTCATGTGAAACTATCCCTTCAAGTGTTTAAAATGATCACATGGTTGCACTCATGCGAAACACCATAAATGCATTCTACAATATGTTTGGCCTAATTCTTATTCTCTACCGCTAGGACGCACATGCACTTTGTTGATCAAGAGGAGTTTTTGATGGTTGTAATGGGGTTTGGGTTAAGGGTTGAGGAAGGGATTAATATTTTGGGAGTGAGGAGCTACATAGCCACACTGAGGAGCTACCATGTCCCCCATCATCAAGAATTATTCCTCACAAACACACTACCCAACAATCATGAACTGATGAATTGAGTGAGCTAAACATAAAAGAAACACTCTATGCTAAGACTTTTCTATTTCATTTTTCTCTTTTTTAGTTGTTTTGTTTGTTCATTTTCTTTTATGATTTATAAGAGGCACTAGGTATGAAGGCTTGCATCCAATTAAGTCATTCTCAATTTTGCATGACCTTAAGTCAATAACTGCACTTCCTTCTTTCCTTATTTACATAACACACCAAATATGAGCTCCCTAGCATCGTCTCCCAACCGCCTCATCATAATGATTACTCAGTAGTCATGGCTTAAGTAAGGGTAATGTTTAAGTGCAAAGGCTAATAGAGTGGGTCATAACAAGAATCGTTATAATTAATGTTGAAAAGGGGTAATAAGGGACATAATTATGCTCATGGGAAGACTTTTCACCTAATATGGCTTCAAAGATGCCATACGAATGCCTCTTTCCTCTCATCAGTAATGCAAATGCAAAATATGGTTTCAAAGAGAGTTAGAGCAAATTCTAGTGAGTGATGACTTTGAGCGAGTCTCTCAAAAACGGAAATGAATGACCGAAGTGTTGAATTGGTCCAATAGGCTCAAAACCTCACAAAAGTCCACATGCCATGCCTACAATTAGGTCAAACTGAGCATGTATCACTAAGAGTTTGGCTCCTCTTCCTTATATGGAACCTAATTGTGTGCTACATGAATCCAATGCAAAAAGAGATCATTGCTAACAAAAGTGACAGACTTTCCCCTAAAAACTGTCTATTTACAAGAAAAATGGAATTTTCTTTTTAGTTTTTAAAAAATTTTATCTTTTTTTTTCTTTTTCAAAAACTATAGAGGAAGGCCACCCTACCCCCACACTTAAACTTCACAATGTTCTCATTCTGGGAAGAAAAGCCATAAAAAGGAAAGAAAAGGAAAATGAAAGAGAAAGAATAGGAATACTTGGAAGAAAATGAAAGCGATCACATATGGATGCATATATACAATGCAAATGCAAAACTACCCTAAATGCCCTATGGACATTGCCTATGCTCCTCGGAGCCCATTGAAAATGCACTCAAATTTAGCACACGTGGATTTCATAATCACGACATCCGCACATAATCCTCAAATAACAAGGCCATTCACAATCAAATTGCTCCTTAAATGGCCATTAGCTACCACAGTATCTCAATAAAAGAGAAGGGGGGAATGAGATGCACACATGTTACCACATAAGATAAATGCGATATGCCGCAATAAGTATTCATATGCAATAACCCCCTTAAATTGTACAATGCAATGAAGAGTAAATGAAGGGTCGACGATACAACTAACAGTCACTGGGCCCCATCGGGCCCTGGTGGTGGCAAAAGATGCGGAGGAAAAGGTGAGAATGTCGATGAGATTCCTTTGTCACTTGAGATTGTGGAAAACTGTGGCCTCAGATTATTGCCATATGAGCTCGTTCATCCTTCTTCTCACCTCATACTCTCTGGCCTTTCTCATGGTGTGCTCCTCATCTTGTCTCATCCGCCTCAACTTGCTCTACTCTTGGCTATCTATAAGCTATGTAAAATATGTCACCTTCTCCACAATTAACTCCATGCATCCGACCCTATGATGAATTTCTTGTTGAAACTCAGTGTACCTCTCTCATAAGCTGGCTACATCCACTTGGAGCTTGGAGAAGGATTGGAGAAAGGTGCACGCAAAAGGCGTTTGGGCTGAAGAAGAAGACCCCCATCTCAAAGGTGGGCAATTATGGATATCATGGTTAGGGTTGTGGCATTGGTTAATCCTCTACTTGGGCTCCACCAATCTTTTGGTTATCTTGATCCACTTCTTCAGTTCACCCTCATCATCATCACTGTGCTTCTCATTCTCATCATTACCGACATCACCCTCTCTTGGCAACACCACCTCTCGAATGATCACCCGATCACAATTCGAATTCCTCTTGTTGGTGATGGGGGTCTAGGCCATATGGGGAAAAGTGAAGAGGATTTCTTTGTGGTGGGGATATTTGTTCATGCCACCCTTTGTGTTAATAATGGGCATGTCGGCTAAGTTGGCAATGTCAAGGTGTAATTCCAAGAAGTGAGGGTTCCAAATTTCCCACCATGGTTCAAATCTTGGGCTATTGCACTAATGTTGCCCCACATTCGTCACATTCTCATGGATGGTCTGGCCACTTCCACTAAATGGCGGATAATGAAGGCTTCAGCATCCGTATGGGTACCTATCAAAGCACACCAAATAAGAAATAATTATGCTTTCCTACGTACGTTTTGGCTACCATTACACCCAAGATGATATTAGCTATTAAATGTTTTAAGTAGCAAATGTTGATGTTGCATATATCGGTGGCCTTAGCTTAGCTAGACTTATAGACTATAGACTCATGGCCTCCTAAACCTATCGGTGTTGGTTTTACATTTTTAGCAAGTAATGCTTAACCCAATAGGGTCTAGCCCCCACCTTCTTGGAACATCCTGAAACGCATCTACATGGGCTGGGAGGAGAAGCAATTCATTAAAGCCCCTTAGACTCATTCAGCGATCCATGCTAAACATACGAAATGAAATTAAAACCTCATAACCCCTATATGACCTTGCCTAATTCATATGCAAAGAGCTTAAAATTCAATTACAAGGTGGTCATATGACACAAAATTCATCTCTACATACTCCGTCCATCTGAAATTTCTAAGCAAAGCAACTATATCATTAAGCATCCCTAAAGCTCTCAAAGAGTTAACATGCCAAAATTTTTGCTCACTAGTCTTCCTGGCACTCAAGGTTTCAAATTTCAACTTGTGTTCTTCACCAGAAAAGATTAAACCTCCAGTACTAAGGGAAGGATTAAGGGATAGGCATCTTTGGTACCTTCAGTTCTTGAGGGTGCATTGGAGGTGGAAGAAGCCCTTGAAGTCTTTTTAGGTAGAGATGGGGTTAGGAAGATTCTCTAACTATCTTTTTGTGCATGCTAAAGTTGTATGTGCAAGCCAAACTTCTCTTGCTTCTAATGGCCTTTTTCAAGCTGGGGTCGTGTAAAAATGGAGCCAAGAAGCAATCTTTCTTTCTCTTGTACCTTCAATCTCAACAATCAAGGTTAGGATTTTAGAGAGATAAAGGGAGTGGTTGGGGGAAGAATGAGGATAAAATTGAGGGAGATTTTGGTGGAAAATGAAGAATTGTGAGTGGAATTTAAGAGATTTATGAGAAAAATGAAGAATTTAGGGAGGATTTGAGTATATAATGAGGGTGGAAGTGAGTAGGAAGAAGGTGGTGGGTCATATAGAGAGAGAAAAAATAAAGGTAGAAGAACAAGAAATGAAAAAGAAAGAGGGAATTCTCGGGTTTAGGGTTGCCAGACTTGGCATGATCGAGTAGTGTAGCATAGACCTCCCTATGCCAAATCTGTGCTCAGTGTCCTAGAATTCTAGCATAGCATGCGTGTGCCTACTAACAAGGGGGCACCGTGTCAAATCTCTATGGGAAGTTTTGCTTAACTTCTTGAGTGGAAAGGGTTCCCCTTGGCATGGTCTCCTAGTGCCATCTTTTTGCCTAAAAATTTTCAACTTCTCACCTTTTTTTTATGATTTGCCACTTTTCTGACCTCTTGTTTTTCCTCTCACTTTTCGATCTCTTCTCTCACGCTCTTTTTTGTTTAATATTTTTCTTTTTTTCTCTTTCTTTTTATATTTTTTGCATTTTCTTTTCTTTTTTTTATTTTTCGACAGGCACAACTCACTCACTCACTCACACACACACACACACACACACACACACACACACACACACACAGATATATATATATATTGTACTAGCGCACAAGGAGTTGGGACCTTATCTCCTCAAATCAAGGAGGTTCATAGAGTAAAAGATACTCTACATCCTCCTTGATTGGCATTTCTAAAATGTGCTTCAACACATGCCCATTAACCTTGAAAGCATGGTGTTTGGTGGGGTCCTTGATTTCAATTGCCCCATGAGGGAACACTTTCATCACAATGTAAGGCCTGGTCCACCTAGACCAAAGTTTTCCTTGGAATAGGTGAAGTCTAAAGTCGTTCAAAAGGACTTTTTGACCCAAAGATAATTCCTTCCTATTGATTCTCTTATCTTGAAAGACTTGGCTCTCTCATTGCTTAATCGGGTGTTATCATAGGCTTATCTCCTAATCTCCTAGAGTTCATTTAAGCTCAATTTCCTCTCCAGATTGGCGGCAATTAAGTCATTGTTGAGAGTCCTAATGACCCACCAAGGTCAATGCTTGAGCTCAACGGGTAAATGGCAAAGATACCTGTAGACGACCCTATAAGGCGACATGCCTAAGGGGTCCTAAAGGCTATGCGACAGGCCCATAACGTATCTATCAACTTATCCACGCAATTCTTCCTATTCTTGTTTGCAGTTTTTTTAAGGATTTGTTTATATTGTCTATTGGATACTTCCATTTGACCATTTGTTTAAGGATGGTAAGGGTTTGCAAGGGATAAATGATGGAGTACCTTTTTAGTAGTGCATTAAAGGACCTGTTGTCAAAATGGGTCCCTTGATCACTAATGATTGCTTACAGCAGCCCATACGTGCAAAAATAATCTCATTTAGGAACCATGTGACCATCCTAGACTCCCTTGTTCTTATAGGGATTGCTTCAGCCCACTCAGAGACATAATCCACACACACCAAAATGTACCCATTCCCAAATTAATTTGGCAACGGTGTGATAAATGCTTGAAGTTTATATCATTGTTGAGTCATTTTGTTGCATTTTGAGGGAATTCATGAGCATTATATTATAATTTATACCCCAAATTTCCATTTTATGCTTGGGTATAGTTCTCTGATGACTTTTGCAAGTTTTGAGACCTTTTTAACCAAGCTTTGACCTTTAAATGGTATGTTTTTGACTCACCACAGATGAATACCCATCCACTATGTTGGTGGAGAGAAAGAAGAATAAGAAACAACCGAGATAGAGGCCCCCATGAACTGTTTGTGGTGAAGGCCACGGTTCGTGGCAGGCCATGGTCAGTGGCAGGCCTGTAACAACTACAACTATTCATTTTCCTTAGTTTTGTGGCTGAGATGGCTTGGTTGCTGCTATATCTAGGCTTGCCTAACTACAAGAAAGGGAACCCTAACCATTCTATATCAGAAATCACTCAAATAGCTTAGTGTTTCAATCATTTTTGGAGCAAGAAGAAGACTGGAAGAAAAGCAATTTGAAGTTGCACGCTTGAAGATTAAAGATTCAACAAGAACTCCATTATTGCTTAGCAATTTCTTATCCTTACTACTTTAACTCCATTAAAATTGTTTTGGGCTGTTTTGATGTCTTCTGTAATCTCTTTTGTTAATGTGAGTAGTTTGCCTTTAGTCTAGGGATTTGTTAGCTAAACTATGAAGTTAGCTCCTTAATTTTATCAATATTATGCTTTACCTATTTGACAATTTCAATCTATTTGTGTTGTGAATGTTGTGAGTAATTTAGACCAAAATTGCTTGTAAATTACTAAATAACTGGGTGAAGTACTGAAAGATGAAATCTGTTATTGGGATATTCAAGATTACACGTGACTTAGTAATAGTTGAGAGAAAGTTGCATGTTGAGAGGAATATTGACAATCTAGATCCTTAGTTTAAATAATTTAAGAATCTTTGAAGGAATAATAATTTGATTAGTCTAAACAATTCAATTTATTTTAAAAGAAAGAATTGATTATGTATGATTGTTACGCTTTGATTTATCCAAATTAGAGTAAAGCACATACTCAATTTATCGGATCTAATTTGTTGTTGGTGAAACAAATCCCTAGGCATTTTTAATTGGTAGAAGTCTTATACCCGTAATTAGCATTCATCTACTGATAGATTAGTTTTTAGAAAATATCCTAGCTGGATATTTATTTTTTGGAATTTTAGAAGAATAAAACTCAATAGCTTGCATTGATCTATGTGGGAATGATATTTTAATCTAAACTACAACATCTGTGCGCTTGTGGTGTGTCATGTTTTTGGCGCCATTCCCAAGGGACCAACTTGTCAAATATTGAGTTAGTCCTTCAGAGAATGACAAAGCATTTTTCTTCTTTTTAGTTATTTTGATTTGCTTTCGTGGTGGTTGTGATGGTGCTTACTGGGTTTCTCCTCTTTTATTCTAAGTCCCTTCCCTTTCAAATCTGATCCTAAGATAGATAAGATTATTCATCCGAGGTGGAAGAAACTAAGGTTAGAGAAGCAAAAGCTTAAGGCTCGAGAAACCTCTCCAAACATGTAGGAGGTGGAGGAGATTGACGAAGGATGCTTCGGGAATTCATTACCCTGGGTGTTCACGACATCATTTCAAGCATTGCACGACCAACTGTAGAAGCTTATAATTTTGAGCTTAAACTGGCTCTGATATCCATGGTGCAACAAGCACAATTTTGAGGCACCCTGATGGGGGATCGAAATCTCCACCTGTCAATCTTTTTAGAGGTATGTAATACATTGAAGCGCAATGGGCTTGCAACCAATGCCATACGACTTTGATTGTTTCCTTTTTCATTAAGGGACAAGGCGCGGGCATAGCTCCATTCACTATCTTTGGGATTAATAACCACTAGGGATGAACTCGCCAAGGCCTTCCTTGCCAAGTTCCTTCCTCATGGCAAGACGGCAAGTCTAAGAAATCAAGTCCTGACTTTTGCTTTAGCTCTATGAAGCTTAAGAGTGGTTTAAAGACTTGTTGTGGTTATGCCCTCATCATGGACTCCAAAGATGGATGATTGTTCAAACTTTTTATAATGGAATCACTCAAACGCTGTGGTCTGCCATAAATGTGGTGGTGGGTGGAACCTTAATGAGCAAGATGGAGGATGAGGCCTATGACTTGATCGAGAAGATGTCGCTCAATAACTACCAATGGTCTAACGAGAGAAGCCAACCGAAGAGTGTTGGGATTGAGTTGGAGCTTGATGTTCTTATTTTACTTTCTACTAAAGTAGATGCCATGGCTAAAAGGTTGGACCATTTAAATCTAAATTCTACTAGTTCAAATACTCATTCACCATCATGTGAAATTGGTCGTTTCGTTAACCAATTGACTGTGAATTTCCAAGATGGGACTCCATTTGCCCAAGATGCTAGTGACTAAGTCAACTATGTCAACAATTTCAACCCTAGACCGACCAATTACCTTTTTTCCAATACTTATAATCCGAGTGCCTAGACCGACTAATAACCAGTTTCTCATATAGGTCTAACCCTCCTCCTATGCCTCAAATGAATGGTAGACCACCCCCTAGATTTCAAAGACCGCCCTACCCCCAACAAGCCCCTTAAAAATGTAACTTAGAGGCCATGATGGAGAGCATGCATTTGGCGTAACAAAAGCAAGATGACTATATCAAGCAATTAGCCTCTAAAGTTGATGTACTTAGTACTCATCATAAAATGTTGGAAGCTCAAATTGTGCAAGAAGTTAGCTCTTCATCTACACCCCCACATAGACTCCCATGTAAGCCCGAGCCTAATCCTCGAGAGCAGTGTACTTGTGTTATCTTGAGAAGTGGATTAGAGGGTTCTTAGGGTGCTAGGCTTGAGGAGGATGGTGAAGAGAACAATGTCACCAATGAGAGGAAGGTTAATGAGCATGAGACTATAGCTTTAGGAGACGACTGCAGAGCTGTGGTTCAAAATAAGCTCCCTAAAAAGCTTATGGACCCTGATATCTTCTCTATGCCTTGCTTGATTAGCCATGTGAGTATTGATAGGTATTTACACGATCTTGGTTCAGGTGTGAGTTTGATGCCCTATTCCACTTTCAAGAGGCTTCACTTAGGGTAGCTCCAATCCACCCTTTTACAGTCCAACTTGCGGATAGTTCTCTGAAGTACTCTTTCGGTATTTTGGATGATGTTTCCATTGAAGTAGGTGATTTCTATGTGCTTAATACTTTGTGGCCCTTGATATGGCACAAGACACCTACATCCAAATTACTATTAGGAGGCCCTTTTTGGCCATTGCGGGGTGCAAGATTGATGTAAGGGGGGGCGGTTGACATTTAATGTGGGGGACCACCATGCTAAGTTTGGTTTGTTTAAAGATTGTGATTTTTCGCCCTCTTCTTTAGCTTGTTATGGATGTGGTGTGATTATTTCTAACGAGATTGAGAAGTGTGATGATTTATGTTATGATAATCCTCCTATTTTTGATTATGTGTCCACCGAGGGTTTTGAACTTAACTGTGTCAAAGGTGGGTTTGGATGCCCATTTGCCAGCTTGCATAGCCAAGGACAAGCCATATGCTTTTATAAGGATTCTTTGAGTGACTACTTCAGGTTTACCCGAGTTATGATCTCTTTGCCACCTAAAGACGGAGTTCAGTACAATTTTGATTTAGGATTGGAGTTTGTAGTGGTCCGTCTGATGGAGTCCACGACAAGATAATTTTGTATGCCGACAGCGCTATTTGGTAGTACTTGATGCTTAAGAAGGACTTCCATCCACTTTACTTAAGGTGGTACCTTCTTTTTACAGGCATTTGATTTTTAAGTTCGAGATAAGGGCACACCAGCGGCTGAAACGCCAATTCTTAATTGGTGATCCTTACTGTTCCCGAGCCTGCATAGAGGTGAAGGTCGAGCACTCGCTCCTAAACGAGCACTTCTTGGGAGGTAACTGAAGTGCTTTTATAGGTTTCTTTGTATTTTGTTGTATATAGTTGCATCTTTTCCTTTATTAGAAAAAAAAGAGAGAAAGCAAATAAAAAAAGAGAAAAAAATAAGCAAAAAAACAAAGAAGGAAAGAAAACAAAAAAAAAGTAATAAGTGTGTTTTAGAAGGTCCATATAGAAGCTGCCATGACCATCTAGTGGTGTATACCATAGTCCATGGTGCTTTTGCCTAGAAAACCCAAAAATTTCACAGATAGAGCCGACCACGGACTGTTGGTAGTGATGCCGACTATCCATGGCAGTCTTGTTCTCCGTGGCCAAGGGTTTTTCGTCCCCTTTGACCCGATTTCTTCAGTCTTCTTCATTCCTTCGACACTTTCTCTCTCTAAACTCTCCTTCTCTATCTAAACCCTCCATTAACACCCTTCATTCTACCTTCTATTTCTCTCCAATTTCACTCCAATGTCTTCCATTTTTCTCCATTTTCTTCACCTTACTCAAATGTCATTCAAATCTTCCTTTTCTAATCTCATTTGTTGCACATTTTTCCATGTTCATAACCCACATTTTCTAGACCACATTTCTATCTTCTCATCTTCCAATTTTTTTTTCTTCCATAATTTCTTCCCTATTATCTTTTATTTGCCCAAAATTCTCCATTTTATCTTTCTTTCACCCCATTCCCATAGTTAGGATTTCATTCCTAACAAAATCATCCACATTCCACATTCATGGAACCAAAGAAGAGAACCCAAACTACTCACAGAGTGGGGACATCGAGCCAAGTGCAACAATAGGTTTCTAGACAATCAACCAATGCACGAAATCGAGGTAATCCTCCTAACCCACTTGGTTTAACTAATCCTGAGCATATTACTAAACACAGTGCATTGAGTAGTAAGATCATTGTAGCTGCTTGCTATTTTGATGAGGAATTCTTAACTAGTTCGGGGTTGCTTGATGATGCTCGTTAGTTGTTTGCTTGGGGGAGTATAGGTCAATTTTTAGAGACATCGGACCATACATACCATGACCGTACTGTGGAATTTCTGAGTACTTTACACGTGAAAGTCATGAGTGGTCCCTGATGTCAAGAGGGCTACATATCATCTTATTTAAATCAGGAATTTTATAAAGTGAATTTAATTGCTTTTAATAGTATCTTTGGTTTTCTACATAGTTTGGATTTAGACCGACGTCATATGCCTAGAGAGTTTAATCCCAATCTCTTTTGATATACCATCACTAGGAATTACCAATACAATGCTAGTCACTCTAAAGGTACAATTATTAGAAATCCCTATATTCGAGTAGCCGGGCGTGTACTTGCTTACGAATTGTTTTCTCAGTAAGACAATTTGAATGCGCCTCGTCTGTCGAGCTGTATTCATTCAATAGCATGTTAAAAGGGACATGTATTGACCCTGGTTCTTTGTTTGCCAATCAGTTATTGAGCACAACTACTAGTTCTACTAAGAGGATAGTGATTGGGTGTCTTATCACGCCTATAACTAGGTTGTTTGGTATTGAAACCAACCCTAATGGTAGAGTGTCTGGGTTAGAGAGGATAGCGTTAGCAACCTTTGAGCAAAGAAATCTTGTACGGTAGAGGGTGGTCGAATGTGTTGGATTTACCTTGGATATAGTGTTATGCCTCTTTCAAATATTCACCGCAGTACTCTTTTTAACCCGGATAACCTTTCGTTTGTGCGCGGTGATGAGAAGTTAGTTTATCCCACATCCCCGCATCCTCTACAACCCCATCTAGGTGCCTTTAATTCATCTCAATCTTGCTCCTCCCAGTACTACACTGATATCCATGCTGCACTCCGATCTATCCAAGAAGAGCAACATACCTTTGGGCTTATGTCTAATCTGAGCATGCCACCCTTCGTGACTTTGTTTAGGAGGGGCATGATGAACTCTGTGGCATGATTGTTTCCCAAAATCAATATTTTCAGGATTTGAGGGATTGTCTTGGCACTTGTCATGATTGGACTATATCTGAACCCTACCCTTCTCCTTCTCCCTTTCCTCTTCCTTTCTAGTTCTTCCTCCCCTTCCCCATTGATTATCATGTGCTTACATTGAGGACAATACTTTGTCTAAGCATGGGGGAGTTTGTTTGTGAATATGTGTTTGTGAGCATGTGGATGTTATGAATAGTTTACATTAGACTATGCATTTATAGGTAGTTACAGCATTTTTAGTTGAGCATTTATGTTTCTTTCTATTTTAGGAACATCTATACTTAATTTTTGTACAGTAGGTTTAGCACACATCTAAAACAAACCAAAAATATTAGAAAAAAAGAAAAAGAATCCTCCATTGATGAAGTCTTTATACTTGGTAGCTTTCTTTGGCTCAAATTTGACCTTTTACTTATGCCCATTTGTGAATAAAAATGTTTTATTCTGAGTTTTTGAAAATTGGAGTTTTTAAAAATATGCTTCTTGATTTGACCATCACGTTGAATTTGAGTTGATTGTCCAATGACACTTTGCATGAATACTTGACATTTGTGATTCAATGAGCTAGTTATACCTTAGTAGTTGTGCCATGAGACCTTACGCTTGAATGGACTAGTTCATCAATTTTCATCTCTTATTCCTTTTCATGTGTGACTCTTCCTAGCTTCTAAATCTCTATAACTAGCTTTGACTGTTGTTTAAGAATTCATTTGACATGCACATTTACGAAACATGGTTGAGGCAAGGTTTGAGTTAATGCGTTACATTGATCAAATAGCTACCCTTATTAAGCATGATTTACCCATTGCTACCCCCTTTGAGCCATGTTATTGTTTATTGATGTGAGCCTTTAATATAGCCCATGCCCAAATGCATAGCTGCCTTGTTTACCCAAGACTATAGAGTTCCATTTCTTCAATAGTTTGCATTAGGGGCAGTTACAGCATTTTTAGTTTAGCATTTAGGTTTCTTTATATTTTAGTTGAGCACTTAGATAAATAGATAGCAGCTTAAGCCCTATATTATAGGAGGGACCATTGAAAAGCCTACTATCGACACACTAACCAATCCCGAGCCTGCATAGAACAGAAGGTCAAGCTCTCGATCGTAAATGAGCAGTTCTTGGGAGGCAACCCTAGTCCTTTAAAGAGTCCTTTTTTTTGTTATATATAGTTGTGTCTTTTCATTTGTTAAGAAAAAAGGAAAGAATAAATCAAAAACAACAATAAAAAGCAAAAAAAAAAGAAGGAAACAAAAACCACATAAAAATGTAATAAGAGTGTTTTAGAAAGCCCAGACAAAAGCTACCATGGACCCCTAATGGTGTATACCACAGTCTGTGATGCTCCTGCCTAGAAAACCCAACAAATTCTCAGACAGAGCTAATCGCGGACGGTACGTTGTGATGGCCACGGTCTGTGGCGATCTGGTTCTCTGTGGTTAAGTGTTTTTTTCCCCCTTTGACCTGATTTTTTCATTATTCTTCCTCATTCCCTTGACACTTTCTCTCTAAAACCTTCATTAGCACCCTTCATTCCACTGCCAAATTTTCACCTACTTTACTTAAGTTTCTTCCATTTTTTCTGCATTTTCTTTACCTTAACTCCTAATTTCTTTCAAATCTTCTTTCTCTACTCTCATTTCTTCCACATTTTTCAATCTCCATAAGCCACATTTTCTACACCACATTTCCATCTTCTCTTCTTCCAAATTTTAATTTTTCTTCTATAATTTATTCCCTATTATCTTTTGTTTGCCCAAAATTGTCCATTTCATCTTCCTTTTATCGCCATTCCCATAGTTTTAATTTCATTCCCAACACAACCATCCACATTCCAAATTCATGGCACCAAAGAAGAAAACCCGAACAACTCCTAAAGCGAGGACGTCAAGTCAAGCATAACAACAAGTTAATAGACAATGAACCAATGCACAATATCCAAATAACCCTCCTAACCCACTTGGTTTAACTAATCGTAAGCATATTGATAGATATAATGCATTGAGTAGTAAGATTATTGTGGCTACTCGTTATTTTGATGAGAATTTGTTGACTACATTAGGGTTGCTTGATCATATTCGCTAGTTGTTTACTCATTAGAGTACGGGTCAATTTTTTTTTGGAGATGCGGGACCATATATATCATGACCTTACTATGTAATTTTTGAGTACTTTGCACGTGGAAGTCAGAAGTAGTCCCTGATGTCAAGAGGGCTACATACCATTTTCTCTAAATCGAGAATTCTATGAATTGAATTTTAGTACTTTTAATGGTATCCTCGGTTTTCGACCTAGTTTGGATTTGGACCAACTTCACGTGCCTAGAGAGTTTAATCCCAATGCCTTTTGGTATATCATCACTAAGCATTACCAATATTGTGGTAGTCACTCTAAAGGTATAATTATGAGAAATCCCTATATTCGAGTAGCCCAGCGCGCACTTGCCTGTATCGTTTGCTTGGGAGGACATTTTAAATGTGCCTCGTCAGCTCCAGTGCTATATCTTATGTAACATGCTTCAATGGACATGTATTGACTGTGGTCCTTTCTTTTCCAATTAGTTGTTGAGTGCAACAACTAGTTGTGCTAAGAGGATAGTGATTGGGGTCTTATTACCCCTATAGCTAAGTCGGTTAGTATTGAACCCAACCCTGATGATAGAATATCTGGGCCTGAGAGGCCAGCATTATCAGCCTTTAAGCAAATGAAATCCTGTGCGATAGTGGGTGGTTGAATGTGTTGGATTTACCTCGGAAGCAGGCTTATGCCTATTCCTACCTTGGAAATAGGGTTATGCCTATTCTAAATTTCGACTGAACTAATCTTTTGAACCCAGATAACCTTTCATTTATGCCGGGTGATGAGGAGTTAGTTTATCCCATACCCCCGCTTCCTCCATAACCCCATCTAGGCGCTTCTAGTTCATCCCAACCTTGCTCCTCACAGGACTACACTGATATCCACGCTACCATCTAATCCATCAAAGAGGAGCATGTTGTGATTTTTAATAAGGTTAAGTTTAACTGCAAGCGTACGTCTCTTGTCATAGCACTTAAGGGTCGATCCACAGAGGTGGAGTATGGAATTAGGTTACAAACTATCCTAACAAACTTGTACTTATGAAAGGGTAATCAACACCCAGCAAAGAGAACATGGGGACTAGAAAGGAAAGATAATGGAACCGCAGAACCTGAGCCGCTGATGAAGTCAACCAAATTCCAATAGAACCAAATCAGATTGCACACTTGAAACCCAAATAAAGCTCTATTTTAGATCAATTTAAAAGAGTTCAGCTAGACTTCAGCTATTACAGATTCACTAAAATCATTGACACCAAAAGTTGGATATGAAGTTTTAACAAAAAAAAAACTTGAGAATTTAGTGACTAAATCTGAAATTAAAACTTAAAAATAAAGGAAAAATTACTAAAAAAATACAATCTTGCACTATGCTCTCTGCTTTCTGCTATCTATTTGTATCCTCTTGCTTAGCTTTCGGTCCCCCATACTCCTCTTATTCCCCACGGGAATGCAAAACCTAATAATTGCTTCCACACTTACAACTCCCCCCCCCCCAATTGATGAGGAATGATGATGAGATGATGGAAATAATAGTTAGAATGATAAATGGGAGTGATGAGGGAATTGAAAGGGCAAAGAAATGTTACAAAACTCAAAGAAACATAGGAGAAGAACCTACCCTCTCATATTTGGGCTCCTAATATGTGGAAATGAAGAGAAAGAACAACCAAGAGGCTGGGGCAGCTGGAGGTCACACACACAGTGTGCGAGAAGTTAACTGAGGAAAATTGGGTCAAAAAATGGTGACAGACGAGGCCATGGGAGTTGCTGGGCTCGGCTGGAGCAAGTGTGCCACGAGACTGTGCCCATGAGGAAACAACGAGGGAAACTTCTTGTCTTTTTTGTAATATACTTCAACTTGATCCAATGCTTGGCCTAAATTGAGCCAATTATTTATTCACTTCTCTCCTTCCTACAAAATAATGAACAATATATTGAAATCCTAATTTAATAATTGATTTTGAGCAAATATTAGATAATAAAAGGGCATAGAAATATCATAATTTTAGGTTGAACAATGCCCCCACACCTAAGTTTCGCTAGTCCTTGAATAAAATAAAACTAAAAATACCAAAATAAAAAGAAAATGAAATCCTAACTCACTTTAGTAGGAATCACGGTTACACTTAGCATGTGCAACAAGCCCTTTAAACCCCTAAGTTGCCCCAAGTGGATGAGGAAGGTCTTGTGAGGGGTTGCAGAAGATATGCCCATAAAATCTATAAAAATAAAGTAGAAAGTCAAAAATCTTTTTTGTTATGTTTTTTTCAAAATGTATATATACAACACGGGGAAAAATATTTACACATTCCAGTTAACCACATTACTCGAGCAACGTAAGCATTAGACCACATATAAGCACAATGTACACCTCAAGAAATTCTTAATCCCAACTAATGGCATCTATGCACAATCTTTCACCACACTTAAGAATTATAGATAAAGCTCAATTGGTAGAACCTCACTTTAGGGCATGTAGAACACTCATGCTCATGTGTTTAAGTTATATAACGGTCACTCGACTCTCTTCTAATCATACAACCTACCATAGGCTTAGTAAAATTCTCAATTCCCCACCACTAAAATGCAATGGGCAAAACAATAATAATCAAGATGACTTAGAACGGTTGTAATGGGGCTAAGGGTAAGGGATAGGAGAGGGACAAATGGTTTGAAAACTGAGGCGCTAACCACCAAGTAACTTAAGACTAACCAACACTTGCACCAATTATAATGGCCACACACGTTCTCAAACAAAAATAAAATCACACCCCACAAAATTGGACCGTTGGAACTGAATACATATAATCACAACATTGATGGCAATCACTCTTATTCACAACTCCTTCAAACTGTTTTTTCAATTTTTTCATGTTTTTCTTTGGAAACCTTTTTTTTTCATTTTTTTTTAAGAAAACGAATAGATGACATGTACAAAAATTACCTATCATACAACCAAAATCAACCACCATCTATATAAAATACCCAAAAGCTACCCATCAAATATTGAAGTTTTGCTCCACTAGTCTTGGCTTACGGATAGGAAATGTGTTTTAGGCCATGATCTAAAATGAAAGGCTCCCAACAAAAATGTCAAAGCTCAAAGGGTTAGCAAAGGGTAAACATTAAAATTAGGGTGGCAATTTGGCTTATGTGGCTTATAATACCAATGAATGCCTATATCATATTATTATAATTCACATGCTAATTGCAGTTTCAAAGTGAATCAAAACAAGTTCTAGAGATGTACTCATGGAAGAGACACACATTGAAGAAAAATACGAGACACAAAAGATGAATTGGTCTTTAAGGCTCAAAATCTCATGAGTTATCTACCAACGTCAATCTTGCTCTAGAAAACAAATGTCTGTGCTTAGGAATGTATACAAACATCACACTTTGGGCTAAGTTCTATCAATGCACACCAGATCTATATACAACCTAATACTAATGTACAAAAGAACACAGTCAATAGGAGTCACACATAAATTGCCCAAGGAAATTGAAAAAATCTTTTGAATTTTTGAAAATTTGGAATATTTTTTAACTTTTTTTTAATGTTTTTGAAACAAAGTTTTCCCACCCCCACACCTAAATCAGACAATGTTCTCATTGGGAGTGAAAGGAAATACAGAAAAGAAAATAAAAACTAAGAAGAAAAAAACAAATATACAAAAACAAAACAATAAAACCAAAATAAAGGAAGAAATATATACAAAGGAAAATAAAATAAAAAGAGAAAATAAAAAGGAACAATTATACCAGGCCAAGTGTAAAAGTACACCTAAGCTATAGTCTCCTAAAATATACTAAAATAGGGGCTCTCATGTAGCATCAACTACTCTATATCAAGTTTAACATTGCCACTCAAATCAAATCCCATTAGAGCAAGAAGTAGCTTATCAAAATGGCAAGAACAATTCTCAGTAAGATAAATGCATTAAAAATCAAAGGGCTGGCACCAAAAAGAGTGCATCCACCATATTAATGTAGCACAGTTAAGAGCCCATTTCAGCTTTTCAAATTGTTTGGTCCAATCAACGAATAAATAGACATAGTTAAAATTAGCTAGCAAGTGGGTCATCGGCCTAGCAATTTTATCACCATGAATGAGCGGTCTAGGCAAAACAGTGGGTCCAAAGTCCATAAGTCCTTTAATCTTGGCTTGCTCAAAATTCTGGTTGAAATTGTAAAAAGTTGTAAAAACTTGCACTGGATGCATGTGTTCTGCCCTGCACCACTTAAATGCTAAACTATCATATCTGATTCTATTTCCACAATAGTAAATAATCACCAAAATTTAGGACTAATTTGATTGAAATATAAAAATCAAAATACTAACTAAAATAAAAAATTAAAAACAAAGAAATCTAAACTAATCTAAACCAAACCAAACCTAAATTAATACACAGAATATAGAAAATCAAAAATATAAAATGAAAACAAAAACGACTCAAACGACTCAGCTGCGACTCAATCCAATCGAATTTCACAGACTCATCCCTAACAATGTGCCAAAAACTTGTTGTAACTTTTAATAAAGTTAAGTTTAACCGCAAAGGCACTGCTCTCATCGTAACACTTGAGGGTCATCCACAGAGATGGAGTGTGAAATTAGGTTACAAACTACCCTAACAAACTTATAGCTGTCAAAGGCTAATCAACACCTAGCAAAGAGAGCTTGAGACCCAAAAATGAAAGTAATGGGAACTGCACGAGCTGAGCTGTTGATGAACACCAAATCAAATAAATTCCAATAGAACCAAATTAGATTGCACACTTCAAACTGAAGTTGAGCTTTATTCCATAAGAATATGCAAGAGTTCGAGGAAATGATGGAAAAATGCCTACAGATGATATTAACACCTAGAAAATCAATGCAAAATGGTGGAAAAAAAAACCCAACCTAGCACTGTGCTCTCTACTCTTTGTTGTCTATCTGTGTATCCTCTTGCTTTGCTTTTGACCCCCCTCTGGACCTCTTATACCCCATGAGAACTTAGAAAGAAGTCATTACTTCCACACTCGCAACTCCCCCCCACTTGATGAAGGGTGATGATGATAATGATGGAAATAATGGATAGAATGATAAGTGGGAGTGATAAGGGAATTGGAACGACAAAGAAATGTTACAAAACTCAAAGAAACGAAGAAGAAGAACCTACCCTCTGATCTCTGAGTTTTGAATATAATAAAACAAAGAGAGAGAAGCAGCAGGAGGCTAGGGAAGCTAGAGGTGACGTACACAATGTGTGGGAAGTTAACTGTGGAAAACTCGGTAAAAAACAATTGGTCGACAAATGGGCCATGGAAGCTGTTGGGCTCTCTTGAAGCAAGGGCGCCACGGGACTGAGCCTGTGAAGCAACAACAAAGGAAAGGCAGAGAGAGGGGTTGGGAAACTGGACAGAGGTGCGTCAGGGCCTGGGCCGCACCTAAGCTAAAACTTCTTGTCTTTTTTGTTTTTTCTTCAAATTATTCCAAGACTTGACCTAAATTGGGCCAATTATTTACTCGTTTCTCCCAATCCTACAAAATAGACAAAAATATATTAAAATCTTAATTTAATAATTTATTTTGAGCAAATATTAGATAATAAAAGGGCATAAAATGTCATAATTTTATGTTGAACAAGCAACATTCCTTGAGGGCTTATGTCCAATCTGATCATGTCACCCTTCGTGACTTTGTTCAGGAGTGGCATAACGAGCTTTGTGGGATGATTGGTTCCTAAAATCAGTATTGCTAGGACTTTGGGGATTATCTTGACACTTGGCTTGATTGGCACACATCTCAAGTCCACCCTCATTATTGTCCTCCGCGTCCTCCTTCTTTCTAGTACTTCTTCTCCTTTCCTATTGTTATCATGTGCTTGCATTGTGGGCAATGCTTTGTCTGAGCATTGGGGGGGGGGGGTTCGTTTGTGAATATGTGTTTGTAAGCATGTGGATGTTGTGAGCAGTTTGTAGTAGACTGTGCATTTAGGCATAGTTAGAGCATTTTCAATTGAGCATTTAGGTTTCTCTCTGTTTTAGGAACACCTTGGGTTTGTTTTTGTTTATTATATTTAGCGTGCATTTAAAACAAAGAAAAAAAATCAAAAAGAAATCCTCCAATGATGAAGTCTTTAGACTAGGTAGCATCTTTTAGTTATGCCCATTTGTGATTTAAAATGTTTTATTATGAGTTTTTGAAAATGTACTTCTTAATTAACCATCATGTTGAGCATGAGTTGATTGCCCAGTGACACTTTGCATGAATATTAGACATATGAGATTCAGTGAGGTAGTTGTACTTTGGCAGTTGTACCGTGAGGCTTTGAGCTTCAATAGACTAATCCATAAATTTTAATTTCTCATTCATCTTCATGTTTGACTCTTCCTAGCTTCTAAATCTCCAGAAGTTGCTTTTGCTCTTATTCAAGATCACATTTAGAAAGCACATTTACATAACATCATGGAGGCAGTCTCTTAATTAATGAGCTACATTGACTAGATCGCCACCCTTGTTAAGCATGATTTACCCCTTACTACCCCTTTAAACCTTGACATTGTATACTAATATGAACCTCTAATATAGCCCTTTGCCAAATACATATCTATCTTGTTTAGCTAAGACTGTAGAGTTCCATTTCTTAATTTGTAGTGGTTTGTGGGTGACAATATTAGGTGTGGTTTGTTTGGACGTAATATGGGACTTGATAGTTCTATGTACGAATTCCCTCACTCGTAATTGGGTTGCGTTTTGTGAGTTGGTTGAGAAGTGTTGAAAAGTACTTAATGTTTCGTGTCGTAGTCATTCTCTTAGCAAAAGGAAAAAAAGGAAAAAGAGATACAAAATAAAAAAATGAAAGAACATAATGAAAAAAACGGCTAAATAAAGAGTTTGGCATTCATATTGGATTGGATTATTTCAACATTTTCTCTCGTCTTGAAGCAAGTAAGAGGATTTGTTCGTATCTTTAATATGTATTTGTCTGAGGAATTCGTTTTGTGGAAGATTTAGAGGAAATAATTTTACCCCTAGTTCTTGGCTTTTTGGTCCACAATCCCAAAATATTTATTCCCCTCTAAATTGGTACAAATAGTTCCATTACAACCCCACTATACAAGTCTTGATGATTGCCTAGTTTGCTTTGCATTCTAGTGATCATGAATTGGAGAGTCTTCGTAAGCTTATTGTAGATTTGATTCTTTGAAATGAGAGTTGAGAGAACTAAGTTATCCTTTAAAACGCATCTGTGATGAGTGTTTCATTACAAAGTTGAGGGTCTTTAGGGTCCTCTAACTCAACCTATTACAGGTGATAATATGAGTGCTCGAGTTGACTTGGGTGGTTGATTCAGTATTTAATGTGGCAATCTCTGCCTATATTTCAAAAACTTAATTTTCCAATCTGTTTAAAAACACTTTTGGGTTAATTTTTGGGTCAATTTGGCTATTGATGGTGATACTAATGATTACCTGGGGAGGTTTTCATCATATTTATGATTTCATGGTTGCTTAGGGATAACCAACGGTTCAAGCATGGTTGCTTAGGGATAACCAACGGTTCAAGCAGGGTGGAGTTTGGTAAGTGCTAAAAGTTTATATCATTTTTGGGCATTTTGTTGCATTTTTAGGGAATTCATAAGGTTTTTGTTATAATTCATATCCATTTTGGTTTTATGCTTGGTTATAGTTCTTTGATGCTTTTCGTAGGTTTTGAGACATTTTTTATCAAGCCTTGACCCTCAAATGATGAGTTTTGATTCACTGCGGATTCCGCCAGCACTATGTCCGTATAGAGAAAGAAGAATAAGAAAAAAAACAAGATAGAGACCCCCATGGGCTATCCGTGGTGAACATCGTGGTCTGTTGCAGGCCTATAAGAGTTGCAACTGTTTGTTTTGCTCAGCTTTGTGGCTGAGATTGCATGATGGCTGCTATATTCAGGTGTGCTCGACTGCAAGAAAGACAAACCTAACCATTCTCTCTTAGAAATATATGAAATTGCTTAGTGTTTTAATCATTTTTGTAGTTAGAAGAAATTAAAAGAAAAGCGATTTGCAAGTTGGAGGCTTCAATATTGAAGAATCAAGAAGAACTCTATTGTTGTTATGCAATTTCTTCTCTTTACTCTTTAAATTCCATTAGAATTGTTCTAGGTTGTTTTAAAGACTTGTTTAATCTCTTTTGCTACTTTAATGAACATGTGTGAGTAGTTTTCCTTTAGTCTAGAGATTTGTTAGCGAAACTATGAAGTTAGATCCTCAATTTTATCAATATTGTGCTTTATCTATTTGGCATGTTTCATTATATCTTGTGTTGTGAATATTGTGAGTAATTTAGGCCAAAATTTCCTATAAGTTATTAAATTTTGGACAAATTATTGAAAGCATAAATCTGCTACTGGAGTAGACAAGATTAGACTTGACGTAGTAATTTTTGGGAGAAAGTTACATGTTGGAGAAAAATGACAATCTAGATCCTTTGTTTAAACTAATTCAAGAACCTTTGACAGAATGAAAATTTGATTAGTCTAACCAATTCAGTTTATTTTGAAAGAAAAAATTGAATTATGTATGATTGTTATCCTTTGATTAATCTAAAGTAGGGTAAATCACATACTCAATTTATTGGAACTAATTCATCATTTGTGAAACAAATCCCTACATGTTTTTATTTGATAGAAGTCTTATATCAGTAATTAGCATTCATATAGTTATAAATTAGTTTTTTAAGTGAAGATCCCAACTCAATACTTATTTTGCTGGGCATTTTAGAAGGATGAAACTCAATAGATTACATTGGTCTCTGTGGGAACAATATTTTAATCCAAACTTCAAAGCTCGTGCGCTTACGGTGTCTCAAGTTTTTCAATTAAGGATGTTGTGAATAGTTTGCATTAGACTGTGCAATTAGGGGCAGTTAAAGCATTTGTATTTGAGCATTTAGGTTTCTTTCTATTCTAGGAACATCTGAGGTTAGGTTTTGTATATTAGGTTTAGCATAAAACAAACAAAAGAAAAGAGAAAAAAAAATAAAAAAATCCTCCGATGATGAAGTCTTTAGAGTTGGCGCTATCTTTGTCTTAAATTCGCCCTTTTCGTTATATCCATTTACGAGTAAAAATGTTCGATTTTGAGTTTTTGAAAATATGCTTCTTGATAGACCATCACGTTGAACGTGAATTAATTGCCCAATAACACTTTGTATGAATATTAGACATATGAGATTTAATGAGCTAGTTGTACTTTGGCAGTTGTCACATGACGCTTTGAGATTCAATAGACTAATTCATCCATTTCAATCTCTCATTCATCTTCATATTTGACTCTTCCTAGCATTTAAATCTCTAAAACTTACTTTGACTCTTATTCAAGATCACATTTAGCAAGCACATTTAGGTAACATGATTGAGGTGTTCTCTAAATTAATGAGCTACATTGACCAAATAGACACCCTTGTTAAGCATAATTTACCCTTTGCTATCCCCTTTGAGCCTTGACAATGTATATTGATGTGAACCTTAATATAATGATAAGCGCTTAACGTGTATCTCATTTTATGGTCATTTTCCTGCATTTTAGGGAGAATTATGCAGCTTATGTGATAATTTATACTTCTTCTCCCATTTCACGCTCGGGTGTGGTTCTTTTCTGTGTTTTGTAGTATTCCGGAACTTTTTGCCCTTGCTTTGACCATAAATGAGTGTATTTTGACTCCTCGTAGATGCCCCTGAGTTGCCACGCCCACGGAAAAAAGAAGAATAGAAGAATACCGAGGTAGTGGACACCACGATCGGTCTGTGGTGGATGCCACGGTCCGTGATGTCTTCATTTCCTGCGAGGCCTTTTGTTTTCTTGTAAGCCCTTCGACTTCCTAGCGGTTATTATTCCATTATTATGCGTGGCTGTTCGTCTTCCAGAATTTTACTATAAAAAGGGGGGCTCTCATCCTCACACACACCCCATCATCTCATCTTATACTCCTTTCATCTCTTCAAGTAGATTAGGATTGGTTTAGATTACAGATAGAGTGAGATAGAGTTGAAGTGAAGACTCATAAGGATTCCATCTCGGGTTTGCAAGGCAATTCAAGCGCGATTTTTTAGCTGAGCAATTCTTCTCCCTTCTCTTCTCTTTCCTCTTCAGATTTTATCCTTTTCGAGTAGTCAATTGTTTAATCTTTGATCCTGTGTGAATAGTTTTCTTTTGTCTAGGGATTTAGTAGTTTATATAAACGTTGTTGGATCATGTTCTGATTTAAGGAATTGTGCTTATTTCGTGATTGGTTTGATTTCGCTCTATCAAGTGTTTAATATGTTGTGAGGTAGTTTTTGGGCTAAAATTTACTTGCACACTCAAAACAATCGAAGTACATTCGAAAGACGACATTTGGTTGTTGGACTGCTTGAATGGACTTAGCATAAGTTCGTCTCGAAAGAGAGATTTATATGTTAGGAGGGCTAGTAAGTAATCGAAGACTTTGAGTTTGAATTAAGTTAAATTAGTTTGAAAGAATGATGTTTGCTTAGTTTAGGCAAATTTGATTGATTTCGAAAGAATAGATCACGTTTCTAGAAAATACTACATTTCCTTGGAATTAACCAATTAGAAGAAAGCACATGTTCATTATTATTGATCCAATTTCCTTTCACAACTGTCTGAATTCCTAGGCATTTTTCCTTAATTGATTTAGAATTAGTGTATTAGAAATTGTTAGTTCGAAACCATTTGAATTTAGAGTCACTCAACATATCTTGAGAGAATATAACCCAGTAGATCAACCTAGTCTTTGTGGGATCAACCTTGATTTGCTACAACGCCACCATACGCTTGCGGCCGTATCATGTTTTTGGCGCCGTTGCTGGGGACCAGCATCGAATATTGGGTTTTCCCTGACACGTTTGACTAAGCATTTTGTTTTTCTTTGGAAAAAAAAACTAAAATAAAAATTGAAAAGTTAAAATAATGAGAATTTTTGAGAAACAACAATGGCAATATTCCATTTTCCCCAATTCGAGCATGAATTATTTTGTAGGTGTTTTAAGCTCTTAAATGTTTTTCTTGCTCCATGTTGTTATTGTGTTGGTAAATGGGAAAGTTTAGACATTGTTGACGAGGGTGTCAATAGTGAAACCCATATTCTTTTAGAATATTGGGAGTTTTATGCTAAAAATGTTGATGATGCATGGTATTTGCTTAAGTGGATTGCTTGGGATTCATTTGAGTTTGAGAAGGCTAGTCGTGTTTGTAGATGTTGAATTTCTGATCGTTGCAAATTTTATTGTAGATCTTATTATGCTCCTTTTTGGCGTGATTTGTGTAATTCTTCTGACCATGCTACTAATTTGAGTTCTTATTATGCAAGCTATAATCAACCTTATTTTGCACTACCTATAGACAATACTGAAGTTGTCCTGGCCTTAAATGATTCATCCTTTCCTTTAGCTGAGTGCATGGGGCTTCGGAAGAGTGATCCTTTTGCGTTTGATGCTAGGTTTTATTTTGTTGATTCATGTTTTAAGTCTGAAAATATTTTTGATAAGGTGCGTGATCTAGTTGAGACTCCTTTGGATGAGTCACGTGATGTGCTTGTGCGTGAGGAGTCTTCTAGCCTTGGTTTTCATGATATTGTTCTCCCTAATCCCCTTAATCATTCCCATGTTCCCCCTACGTGCTCACAAACCTCTATTTCCCTCGATTATTCTTTAGAAGCGGCCATTGATAATCGTAAGATTTGTGATTCTAATATTGACTTGGGCCATGAGGATAACGAGTTTAATATGATTGGTGGGAATGTTGATGATTATCTGTCCCTAGGTTACTTAAGAGGGTATGATCCCTCCATTGACCGTTATTGTGTATGCCTAGAGGACCTACCTAGGAAAATCACATGGACTACCACTAAAAAAAAAAGTGATTTTTACCAACATGGATAGTTCTGTTGCAATACGTACATTTACTGTTGGTAAAACTGTATACCAACAGATATTGGTCTGTTGCCAGACTGTTGGTAAAAAGTGGTGATGGTATTAGTTTTACCAACAGATATTCTAATCTGTTGCAAGTGCTCCGTACTACCAACAGAATGAATCTGTGGGTGAATGTCATCATGTTACCAACAGAGGTATAATATGTTGGTGATGGGAAGTGTTACCATCAGATGCTTCTGTTGGTGCTAAACCAATTGGCGGCATAAATTATTCACCAACGTATTGTATCTGTTGGTAATTCTTTCTTTTTCCCACCTTTTTAATCTTTTCCAACACGACGATCTGTTGGTACTACTGATACCGCCAAAAAAGAATCTCTATCAAATTGCAATATGTTGGTAATTATGTTCTTTGATATACCTAATGATTCGAAACATCTATTGCCAATAGTCCATCCATTCAAGTGGGAACTTATTTTTTCAACGAATACACCTAAACATAATCAAACCTGTAGGTATAATAGTTATCGGAAGCAGAAGAATCAACCAAAAAAAAGCACAATGTTATTTAAAAGTTTTCAAAAGTGCTATGCATTCACCAAAAGTTCATAAGAAATAAGTACATAACTCTAACAATTGTTTCCATTGAAATTAAAGTCCAAACTATAAGTGCAAACTCAAAAGCATTACTTGGTCTACCTAAAAGATAAGTCAAGAGAAAACTTAACCACATAAGAGAACTCAAACTACGACTCACATTTTGTTCTTGATCATCAACCTCTTCCCCATTTTCTTCTTCAAATGCATGACCTTTTTCATTGTCATCATCAATATCCTCATCTTCCTCGAATGAAGAAAGAACATCCTCCGTTATTCCCTATTAGACAAGCACAAAAACATAAATCTTAAGAAGAGGTAATAGAGAATATTTATAATCATGGCATGCAACTCGACAACAAAGAATGAATGACAAAAATACAATGACAATGCTCCAGATCCACAAAAATAAAGTTAGTTTTAGCATGTTAAGACTCTCGATGTTCATACCAAAACTGCATTTGCACACAACAGCACATAATCACAAATGCGTCCCTAGAAAACTATATGAAGTGCAGGACTAAGGTCGTGACCTATGGTCGCAGATCCTTGCGTTGATACCATTTGTGAGACCCCCAACCCGTAGCGTTAGAAGTATCAACGATTTCTTAAATTCCTACTTAAATTCTGGGGCGAAACAGACAGAGTTTCCCCTGAAAACTGACCATTTCCCAGGCATAAAGCCTTACATTAATTCCCTGCATCGAGTAGAAGTATAAAAGGACATAGAAACAAGCTCAACGGCTACACGCCGGAGTCCACAACTCTACGGGCCACTCGCCCGGAGTATACCAAACATTAAACAATCCGCAAACAGGCCCTATGTCTAGCTCATCAACAAATATTAAAATATCTAAGCATACCACATATAAGCTTTATATATGACCATTGTGTCTAGCTTATTAACGAAGAATAAAATATCTTATATAGAAATACCTGGTGCTTCAAAAGCACTTTCACCAAATTGGTGACGTATCCAAGTTTATTCTCCAAACGTTCAATCTTCTGTTGACTTTCTTGTTGTTCTTGCTCGATTTTCCTTCTTTTAGCCCGTTCTTCCTCTAAAGCGCACCTTTTAGAAGTTGAATGAGGAACTTTGACCCCAATGCCAAAGGTCTTAGCATAGCCATATTTGTCTTCTCCAACAACTTTTTTGAAAATTTTGTATACCTATTATCAAAATGCTTCCAAGCATAAGCATCAGCAGGATGTCTTAATCTTCCATCCTCTTTACGTCCCTCTGCATGCCATCTCATCAAAGGAGCTGTCTTAGATGACATGTACAACCTTTTAAGCCTAGGTATTAGAGGAAAGTGACGTAAAATCTTTATTGGAACTGGATTGCTAGAAGCTAATTTCATTATCGTCCCATCATCTACGAGCTTATATCTAGAAGCATTACACTCGGGACACTTGGTGAGTTCGGCCTTATCCTTCCAGAAAAGGACGCAATCATTAGAACATGCATCTATCTTTTTGTAACCAAGATCAAATTGTTTAATGATGCTTTGCATTTGTTTAAAGGAATTTGGCAATCCTGAATCTTTTGGAAGAGCCCTTTTGAAGAGTTTTGTAAATGCATCAAACGCCCTGTCACTGACATTATACATGCATTTAAGATGATACATCTCAACAATAAATGAGAGTTTACTAAACTCTTCACACCCTGGATACAGGGGCTGACCCGCATCTTCAATTAGTTTAAAAAACCTCTTTGTTTCTTCATTAGGGCCTGAGGAATCATTAATGGATTCATGACATGCAAAACCATCCCCTATCATATCATACATATCATGTTCGATGGAACCATGACTCTCATGATTAAATTGATCATCTAGTATTTCATCATTGCCATCATTATCACTTAGAATTGGCTCCCCATGATAGACCCATACATGTTTACGGTAGTTAGCATCCATCCCTTTCATAACAAGGTGAACTCTTACAACTTCCCTTTCATGGTGGAATCGATTAGCACATGTTGTACATGGGCATAAAATCTTATCATCAACAGCAGAAGTTGAAAATGCATGATCAAGAAACGCATTTAGATATTCCATATATTCATCATCCATTCGTCTCAACTTCACCCAACTCTTATCCTTAAACACATCCATAATGCCAAGTGCCAACTTCCTACATATCATAATTTTCAAATAATTATTCATTCTTAAGATATAAGGTAGCAAACATTACAACAACAATTATAGTAAAAATTAATCTTCTTGAACTTTCTTTGAAATCTTGAAACTTCTACATGAATAGCGCTAACTGGACTATTGGTGACTTAGACCTATCTTCTGATATCTGAGAGATGACTATGTCTGTCGTCTCTAAATATTCTGTTGCAATCTCAGACAAGTTGCTTGGACTAAACCTTAGTTGGCTATGGTAGAGTTGTTTTCGTCATCTTTGTGAATTGGAATTCTAGTTTACTTTGTATATTTGTGTAAGGAATCCTATAGAGTACCAAATACCATAAGCATATATGTTATAAATACTTACTATTTTCTCGGATTTTGTTCTCTGATTTTTTAGAAAGTGTGAAGGTAAGTATATATGCTTATATATTTACCTTCATACTTCCTGAAAAATCAGAGAACAAAATCCAAGAAAATAGTAAGTATTTATAACATATATGCTTATGGTATTTGGTACTCTATAGGATTCCTTACACAAATATACAAAGTAAACTAGAATTCCAATTCACAAAGATGACAAAAATAGCTCTACCATAGCCAACTAAGGTTTAGTCCAAGCAACGTGTCTGAGATTGCAGCAGAATATTTAGAGACGGCAGACAGAGTCATCTCTCAGATATCAGAAGATAGGTCTGGGTCACCAATAGTCCAATTAGCGTTATTCATGTAGAAGTTTCAAGATTTCAAAGAAAGATTCTGACTTCAGAATTTCATGGCTCGTTCTACAATTTTACTAAATTTTTTTTTGTTATGATTAGATAGGAACGTCGTATTATTGTCAACTACTTTTAACAGCGAACATGCCCAGCAAAAATGGGACTGCCCATTAGTATGCATAAAACAATCACACATCAATTTTCATTATTTCTTTTTCGATTAGTTTAGTGAAAGGAGAGAGACACAGAGAGAATGTTTTAAGAGCACTTTTCAAATTAGTAAAGCCATATTGCTCCTAAGTTACGATTCAAGTCTCCTTAGCACAACAATGTTTTTACATAATGACAGCATCCTTGAACATTATTGAGAAGCAGAATGAAGACAACATCAATCAAGATGAACCTTCAGATTGCAGGAGAAGTAAAATTTGAACTTTCCCACACAATTTCCTTAAGCACACACAACTTACCAAGATACTAAGAGAGAGGAGAGGAATGACAAATTACAGATAGCCACTAGATATTAAAAGAATCTGCAATCCTTGTACATATGAAACTGTCTCCTCAATATATCAGTTAGCTACACAACAACATAACCATCTTTTGAAAATCTGTCCCCTTCATTTTCTTCAATGAGCACTATTAGTCGGCAACAATGAATTTCTAAACGACATAACAAAGCTCTAACTTGCAAGAGGTGCTATTCAGTGTCAAAGTAGGAAATTGAGGATCAGTGAACTGGCTGAAAATCTGATTAGAACATTCAAGATAATAGATTGAGGCATACACATCAAGTTTGAGGACAATCAAAAAATTAATAATACTCTGGCTACCAACTAGTTTAACTGTTGAAATGTACTATCCTATATTGCAAAAACTGATAAACACCAAAACTGATAAATGACTAACTATCAGATGAGTTTGGGTGATAGAACTATCCAGGCAAATTGACAAGATACAAACCAGAACTGATATCTTAAACAAAACAAGCATTTAGCAGGGGAAAGCTTGTCACAAATAGCCCCACGAATTGAACAACCCAACAAATTCAAAGCACTCAAAACTCTTCATTCCAATTAGCTACTACCTTAATTGCCTTTCAAACCCAACAAATTTAATGGAATTGCAAAAACACCCTACCTTCAACGAATTGCAAATTCAACACCAACAAGCCTGATATCTTGCGTTTAGCCCCTCTTTTCTGGCACCAAAGACTCGATTTTTCGCCACCAAGTCGTCCAGAAGTTCACTTCAATGATAAAATACGACATTCAGAAACTAACAGGAGATTGAAAGAGAAGATCGGAAGAGCAATACACACCTTCAAACCTTCAGAATTGAACACCACGAGAGCAATTTCAATGGCGATTGATGCAGATTTTCACACCACGAACACCCAAAAAGCAACACCAATGGCGATTGATGAAGAAGATGAACTAGGGTATGCGTTTGATGGGTGAAGATGAAGCTATGCGACTGCTTTGTTTGAAGGCTTAGGCGGTTTAGCGTGCGTTTGCTGGGCATTCGAATTTGGCTGAGTAAAACAAAAACAAACCTATTTTATTTTGGGCCAAACATAGAGAAACGTAGTTGTTTTTTTTTTTATCAGTAAGAAACGTAGCTGATTTTATTTAATATTGATCATGATAGGTCTGCGAAGGGGGCTACAGAAAAACAAATTCAAGGCATTCTAACATATATTTATTTAATCTTTTTCAGGGTATATGTCATAGTGAAACAATACCAACATAACTCTTTACTTTTCGAAATTTGTTGGTATAACTGTAAAAATACCAACAGACCATTTGGTCATCGTAAATAATGTTGGTAATATATTAACAATACCATCAGATGCATTGCTTTTGTTGCAATTTATTTGTGTTTCTTTGGCGCCAAAACTCATAGTCATTTTACCAACAAAAACATTAGTCTGACGGTACAAATAAACTTTTACCAACAGAAAATATTATTTGTTGCTATGCTTCTGTTGCAATAAGTCCCTTTTTTTGTAGTGTACATGCTTTAATCCTTTCCATGATTTTTCTATGGGTTTTGATAAGATTAAGAGGGTACTTATACTCTTTGGTGTGATTTTGGTTATTGCTTCTTACCTTTTATTTTCTAAATTGTGGTCTCAGGAGTTTGATAAGCTCCTGCGTGCTTTAACAGTGTTTGCTTTCATGAGCCAAGTCTTGAAGATATGATAGAGTGGCTGATGCTCTATTTACCCCATTTTTGTGGAGGCCTTAGCTTAGGTGCACTCTACACCTAACCTGGTGAGAGCGTTATCTTTTGTTTTCCTTCCCCTTATTTAAGTTTTCTTTCCTTTGAATAATAGTGCTTTATCTTAGCATGGAGGGAAGGGTAGTTTATGTGTTTTCTATTTTGGTTATTAGTTTACATTCTTATTAGAGCATATAGTTTGAGGTTTCTATTTGTTAGCATGTTGCATTTATTTGATTTTTATGTTCACATTTTAGATTTGCATATAGAGATGGTGTTGATTGGTTTGAGCTAACCTCCAATGATAATTCTTTAGGCACAGTAGCTTTCATGAGTTTGAGTAACTTTTGGTGTGTAATCTCTTCTGATGCTAAAACTTTTGAAGGTTTTGTAAATATTAACGTGTTTTGGCCCTTGTCTTGGCTGAGAACTTTGTTATCCCTTAGAGTCGTTGGCACTAATGTTAGTACATGCAGTCATTTTATGAGCTTAATGAGGCTTTGTAGATATCCTTTGAGATTTTGAGCCTTATTTGGACTAATTCATTATATTTGGTCTCATATTTCTTTCATGTGTGCGACTATTCCATGTTGCATCTCTAGAAGTTGCCTAGACTCTTGTTCAAAATCACAATAGCATGTGCATAGTTGATGATATGATAGAGGCATTCTCTCTTTGACCATTTTAGCCACACAACCAAATACCCTACCTTTGTATCATATGTTTATTCCCTTTGCTAGCCCTTTTGAGCCTATATCCATCTTTGTTGTGATCCGTTCATATTAGCCTTGGCCAAACACATATTCCTAGCCTTTAACCCAAATCTATGGAGCTTCGCTTTATCTTTGTAGTAGGTGGTCCTGAGGATAGCTATGTTTAAGGAGGCTTTGGTATGTTGGTCTGTTGAGGGATTGATAACATTGAGCATTTGTTTTGGTTCCCTCTTGATTGGGTTGTATACATAAAAATTCAGTTATGAGTTCATAGTTAGTGACCCTATGCCTTTTAGTGATGCAATTTTCCTTTCACTTCCCAAAAAACGAAAAAGAAACAAAAAAACAAAAAAAGGGGAGAAAAAAAAGAAAATCATAGAAAAAAAAGCGAAAAAAAAAACTAAGTGTTTGGCATGGGATACGTCATTGCTTGTGTTTCTTCTTTGTCAACTCATTTCCTATGTAATTGATTGGGATATGTTTATTGAATTGTTGAGGTTTGGAGTGTTAGTGAACTTATTGGTTTCTTGGTGTTTTGTTGGTTACTACCTTGTCACTTGGTTAGTAGCTCCACATTGCCCAAATCCGTTTGTCCACTCCTTTCCCTTAACCCTTATAGCCCACATTACCTCCGAATAAAGTCCTCTTGATCGTCTTGTGCCCATTGCATTCTAGTGGTAGAGAATTTGAGAGTCTTGTCAAGCATATGGTAGATTGCATCTTTGGAAAGAGTCTTGGGTGAACCTATGCTATATTTTAAACACATGAGCGGGAGTGTTTCACATTTCCCAAAAGTGAGGTTCTATCGGTCCATTTAGCTCTATAATTCCATGTGCTTGCATGACTTGCTTTGTGGTTCTTTGAGGTTGATCAAGTTTGACATAGAGCTTGTGGTCTTATACTTTTTTGAAAACCTTCTTTTCCTTATGATTTTGAAATGTTTTGTGCACTACATGGGGTTGCCGTTGGTTGTTATTTATTGCTTGTGACATGCTATGGTTTACCTATTTTGAAGAGGTTGTTTCGTTGCATCTTCCCTAGCTGTTTTTCTCTAGTGTTTGCTTGAGGACAAGCAGTGGTTTAAGCATGGGGGAGTTTCATAAGCACTTAACGTGTATATCATTTTAGGGTTATTTAGTTGCATTTTAGGGAGAATTATGTGGCTTATGTGATAATTTATACTCATTTTCCCATTTTATGCCTGGGTATGGTTCTTTTATGTGTTTTGCAGGATTCTGGACCTTTTAGCCCTTGCTTTGACCCTAAATGAGTGTATTTTGACTCCCCACGGATGCCGCTGCTTGTGGAAAGAAAGAAGAACAGAAGAATACCGAGATAGTGGACACCACAGTCGGTCCGTGGTGTCTTCATTTCATGCAAGGCCTTTTTTTTTCTTGCAAGCTCTTCGACTTCCTAGCAGTTATTATTCCATTATTACGCGTGGTTGTTCGTCTTCCAGAATTTTATTGTAAAAGGGGGGCTCTCATCCTCACACACACCCCATCATCTCATCTTATACTCCTTTCCTCTCTTCAAGTAGATTAGGATTAGTTTAAATTAGAGGGAGAGTGAGATAGATTTGAAGTGAAGACTTGCAAGGATTCCATCCTGGGTTTGCACGATGGTTAAAGTGCGATTTTTTGGCTGAGCAATTCTTCTCTCTCATCTTCTTGTTCCTCTTTAGATTTATCGTTTTAGAGTAGTTAGCTGTTTAATCTTTTGTCATTTGTAAGTAGTTCCCTTTTGTCTAAGGATTTAGTACTTTATGTAAGTGTCGTTGGATTATGTTTTGATTATAAAATTGTGCTTATTTCATGCTTGGTTTGATTTCATTCTATAAAGTGTTTGATATGTTGTGAGTTGATTTTTGGCAAAATTTACTTGCACACTTGAAACAACCTAGTGAACATTCGAAAGATGACATTTGGTTGTTGGACAGCTTGAATACACTTAGCATAACTTTATCTCGAAAGAGAGATTTATATGTCAGGAGGGCTAGTAACTAATCGAAGACTTTGAACTTGAATTATGTCAAATTCGTTTGAAAGAATGACATTTGCTTAGTTTATGCAGATTTGATTGATTTCGAAAGAATAGATCAAGTTTTTGGAAAAAATTACAATTCCTTGGGATTAACCAATTAGTAGAAAGCACATGTTCATTATTTTTAATCCCATTTCCTTTCACAACTATATGATTTCCTAGACTTTTTCCTTAGTTGACTTAGAATTAGTGTGTTAGAAATTGTTAATTCAAAACCATTTGAATTTGGTTACACTTAGCATATCGTGAGAGAATATAGCCCAATAGATTAACCTAGTCACCGTGGGATCGACCTTGATTTGCTACAACTCCACATTACGCTTGCGGTCGTATCATATAACCCTTAGCCAATTACATATCTTCCTTGTTTAGCCAAGACAATAGAGTTCCATTTCCTGATTTGAAGTGGTTTGTGGGTGATGATATCAGGTGTCGTTTGTGTGCATGTGATAAGGGATTTGATAGTTCTATGCACCAATTCCATTAGTCATAGTTATGTGTTTTTTTGTGAGTTGGTTGAGAAGTCTTGAAAAGTACTTAATGATATGTGTCATAATCATTCTCTTAGCAAAAGAACAAAAAGAAAAAAGGACACAGAGGAAAAAAAAAGAAAAAAATACAACGAAAAAAATTTAAGTAAAGGATTTGGCATTAATACTGATTGGATTATTTTAACATTTTCTCTTGTTTCGAGCCAACTAAGGGGATTTGTTTATATCTTACATATGTATTAGTTTGAAGATTTCGTTTCGTGGTAGATTTAGGGGTAATAATTTTGCTCTTGGCCTTTGCCTTTTATCCTCCACAATCCCAAAATATTTGTTCCCCTCTAAACCTTTACCAATTTCCCCATTATAACCCTATGCAAGCCCTAATGATTGCTTAGTGTGTTTTTCATTATAGCAATAGCGAATTGGAGAGTCTTATGGTAGATTTGATCATTTCGAATGAGATTTAAGAGAACCAATTATACTTTAAAACACATGAGCGATGAGTGCTTCATTTTTAAAGTGAGGTTTTACGGGGTCTTCTAGCTCAACATATTGCATGTGCCGATATGAGTGTTTAATTTCTCTTGGGTGGTTGATTCGATATTTGATGTGATGATCTCTACTTATATTTCAAAAACATCATTCTCCTATTTGCTTGTAACCGTTTAAATCACTTATGAGCCAATTTTTGGGTCGATTTGGCTATTGATGGTGGTACTGATGTCTATGTGAGGAGGTTTTTCATCATATTTTCAATTTCATGAATGCTTATGGATAAGCAACGACTTGAGCATGGTGGAGTTTCATAAGTGGTTAAAGTTTTACGATTGGGTATAGTTCTTTGATACTTTTTGTAGGCTTTGAGACCATTTTGACCAAGCCTTAATAGTCAAATGATGAGTTTTTAACCAATCACGGATGCCCTCCCAACCATTGTCCCTATTGAGATCGCTCGGTGGCTACTACATGTTGGTTTTCCTTGCTGTAAGAAAGAGAGGCCTAACCATTCTCTCCGAGAAATGTCCCACATAGCTTAGTGTTTTAATCATTTCTGGAGCAAGAAGAAGATTAGAAGAAAAGTAATTTGCAAGTTGGAGGCTTATAGATTGAAGATTCAACAAGAACTCCATTGTTGCTAAGTAATTTCTTCCCCTCATTCATTGAACTCGCTAGAATTATTCTAGGATGTTTTGATGTCTAGTTTGATCTCTTTTGTTAGTTTGATAAACATGTGTGAGTAGGTTTCCTTTAGTCTAGAGATTTGTTAGCCAAACTATAAAGTTAGATTCTTAATTTTATCCATATTGTGCTTTATCCATTTGGCATGTTACAATATATCTTGTGTTGTGAACGTTGTGAGCAATTTGCGCCAAAAATTACTTGCAAATAGTAAATAGTTACATGAAGTACTAGAAGGAGAAATCCACTATTGGAATAGACGAGATTGGACTTGACTTAGTAATGTTTGAGAGAAATTTACATGTTGAGACAAAAATTGACAATCTAGATGCTTAGTTTATTTAAGAACATTTGAAAGAAGGGCAATTTGATTAGTCTAAATAATTCAGTTTATTTTGAAAGAAAGAATCGAATTATATATGATTATTATCCTTTGTTTAATCCAAATTAGAGTGAAGTGCAAACTTAATTTATTGGATCTAATTCATTGTTGGTGAAACAAATCCTTAAGCATTTTTAATTGATAGAAGTCTTATATCAGTAATTAGCATTCATCTAGCGATAGATTAGTTTTTGGAATATATCCCAACTCGACACCTATTTTTCTTAACATTTTGGAAGGATAAAACTCAATAGGTTGTATTGGTCTCTGCATGAGTGATATTTTAATCTCAAGCAGAACACCCGTGCGCTTGTGGTGTGTCACGGTCCCTTAAAGTTGATTACTCGTACAACAAATATGTCAAGAACAATGATAGAGGTGAGTGGCATCATGTCTTTTCTACCTATTTTCCCCAATTATTAGCAACCTAACACCTTTTACCATAGTCATGGGCATCTCTAAAGAGCGTTGGCCAACAAAATATGCTTTAGAGAATTTTTGCAGCGGTTTTTCTCCCATCGAAATGCCCTCTATAAGCATGATCATGGCAAAAAAGAGAGGGCACTATGGATTTGCTTGCTAGGCATGCATCGTCTAATGGTTTGTCTTGATAGTATTTAAACAAGTAGGGATTGTCCCACATGAAAAAGAGAACCCGTGAAAGAAAACGCACCCTATCATCTTTGGTTCAACCCTTGTGCATTTCCGTGGTCAGCAAATGGTTCACTATGTTGGCAAACCATGGTTCCACATAAGCACTAAAAAGTTGTTCATAGGGGAAACAATCAAAGATATGTGTTTCACTAGCATCGTCAATAATGATCCGAAAGAGATAATCTATTATTAGGTTCTCAGACCCCTTCGTATGATTAGTCTCACAATTGTATTCATGAAGTAGTGTGATCCATCTAATTAGCCTAAGCTTTGCATCTTTCTTTTTAACAAGGTGTTTTAATGCGACGTACTCGTTCAAAACAATAGCATGAGACCCTATGAGTTAGGGCCCAAACTTTTTGAATCGCAAAACTATCGCTAGAAACTGCTTTTTAGTTACTTTGTAATTCACTTGTACCCCATTCAAGGTGTAACTCACACGGAAAATTGCATGGGGTGTCTTAGCAACCCTTTGTCCCAAAACTACCCCAGCCGTATAGTGTGATGCATCACACATAAGTTCAAATCACTCCCCATGTGGGAGGATGCAAGATGGGAGTCGTGGTCAACACTTCTTTAAGCTTTATAAATTCCAATACACACTCCTTGGAGAAGTTGAATGGCACATCTTTGGCTAAGAGTGAGGACAAGGGCTTAGCAATCTTACTATAGTCCTTAATAAATCTCAAATAGAAACCGGCATGTCCAAGAACAGATCTGATGTCCTTCATAGAAGGAGGGAAAGATTTACAATTAACTCCACTATAGCCTTATCCACCTCCATGCCCACACTTGAGATAACATGGCCTAAGACTGTCCCACTCTTGACCAAGAAATGGCACTTCTTCTAGTTTAGGGTAAAATGCTTATCTCAACATCTCCTTAAAACTTTTCCCATGTTAATCAAGCAATCCTTAGAAGGGTCTCCATATATGTAGAAATCATCCATGAAAATCTCAAGGCATTGCTTGACTAAATTGAAAATCATCCAGATCATAAGCCTTTGGAAGGTGGCCAAGGCATTGCAAATATCAAAGCGCATCTTCCTAAAGGCATGATTGCCAAAACGACAAGTAAATGTAGTCTTCTTGTGGTCTTTGAGGGTAAAGGGGATGTGGGATTAGCTAGAATGCCTATCAAGAAAGCAATAGAAAGTTTGTCTAGCTAATCTCTCCAACATTTGATCCGATAAGGGTAAAGAAAAGTGAGGCTTCCTAGTGGCGGAGTTTAACCTCCTATAATCAATGCATACCCTCTACTCTGATTGGATTCTTCTGGGAATGAGCTCATCCTTATCGTTGTTATTCATGGTAATACTGGCCTTTTTAGGAATAACTTGGATAGGGCTTATCCAGTCATTATCCGAGATGGGCAGACAATATCGTGATCCAACCACTATAGGATTTCTTCCCTTTCTACCTCTTGAAGTGTAGGGTTCAACCTTCTTTGTCTATCTCAGTAGGACTTGGCATTGTCCTCAAGGTCAATCCTATGTTGCACTATAGTAGCTCTAATGCCTCTAATGTCTCCCAAATTCCACCCTAGAGTCTATTTGTTTTGCCTTAGCAAGTCTAAGGCTTACGTCACTTGGTCTGGATTTAAATCAAGAAAAATTATCACGGGAAAGCTCTCATCCGGACCTAAGAATGTATATTTGAGAGTATTGGGAAAAGCTTCAATTTAAAAGAGGAGGACAAGGGCACAATAGGTCTAATAGCCCGACCCTAAAGCATATTTATTTATTTAATTAAGTCATATTATTAATTTTTTTCATTTATTTATCTCATTTAATTATCCCGGTCGGGAGAACTCAATTTTGGGCCTCACTCTGTAATTCAAGTTTCATTTACTGTATCAGTTTCGAAAAATTTGATAGGAGGCCTCAATAATTATGATTTAAAAGATTAAATTATTTTTCATGACATCACATTTAATTTCAAACTTCGGGAATTTTTTTTTAATTAATCACACTTGGTTTAATATTTTTCACAAACCTGAGCTCATTTAAGGTCGATTTCGGCCTAACAAGTTCTTAATGCATTTGTTTAGCTAATTACCATTGTTACCCCTAATTTTTGTTAGCCTAATAATTTCAGCCAAGTATTTTTGTTTCATTTCCAACCAAGTAAAAACCACACTCACAAATTTACCAAGGCACCTTCTTCTCTCTTTCTTCCCATTTTGTTCTACTGTGCACATCTGGTTGCTGCCGTTCTTATTACCCTTGCTGTCGGCAACCACCACCAAGAGCACCACCAGCCAGCCACACCCAACATCGCCCAGCCACCACCCACATCACCTCATTCTTCAAGCATCATTCACACCTCTTTTTCTTAGCACAACGTGAGTAAACTCCATCGTCTATCATGCGAATTTTTGATTTTGATTCTTGTTTTTGTTGGTTTCTGTTGTTGATCATGCTATGATGATAAGAGTAAGAGCTATTTTGATGTGTTAATTTGTTGGTTAAGCATGAAAGCATGCTAAGGTTGAGCTTGTTCTTGATCAAGCAAGTTTGAGTTTGAAGTGATGGATTTGGGTGATATTGTATTTGATTTGGTAATATTAGTCATCATAAATGACTATGGTAATGTTGGTATGGTTTTGGATGAGTTAAATCATGATTTTAGTGGGTGGTTATGTGAACAAAAGATTGCAAAGATGTGATTATTAAACTGTTAATAGACCTGAAACAAGGGCCAATTCGAGATTAACTTGGTACTGTTTGGCACATCCCAAATTCATGATTTTTGGTTTAGTGATAGCTTGATGAGGTAGATTTCAATATGATTTAGAATTACTCAATTTTGAGTTGTGTGGAAAAAGTTATGACCAATTTACTCAAGACTGTGCCGAATACATTGAAACTAGGAACTGAATTGGAACAGTAACTTTACGGAAAAACTGGTATTGGTTGGGTCACTGAAAAATTGTGATTTTTGGTGCGTGGATATATCAATGAGTTATCTTTCAAATTCCTTTTGAATCGCCTTAATCTGAGTTATGTGAAAAAAGTTATGGTTGTTTTGCTACGACTGCACAAATTTGACTCAAAATTGTGCACACTTGTGTTCTACCCTACTTTTACGACCCATAGTGTGGGAATCATACTTTGCATCCTAAACGAATGTTTTAGTGGATATTATGATATTTTCATATTGGGGCCTTACATCTTATTTGGAGGTCGGGATTGAAAGATATGGATTTTCTATTGCAAACCATCAAACGGTAATATGAGTGAATGCAGAAATCGTGACATTTGAAAATATTTCTAGAATTTTCTATATAATTATGGGTATTGCAAGGAAATTACAAAGTTTAGTGAGTTCAACAAGTGCTATTATGTATAGAAGCTTACTTGGGTTGAAAACCGAGTTAAGTGAGCATGAAAATGAAATTTGCGAAGTGGGCACAATAATGACTCAAGTTAGTGTCTATCAGATCTACTAAGGTTACTTGAGCTTTTATGATCCTCACAACACCCCTCATGGCATTGAACCTTCTATTACCCACTTCAGAAGCATCACACTTTTCATTATCCATTTCAAAAATATTAGAAGCCCATATTTCATTTATATTAATTAAAATCTTTTCATTATCACCTCAATCATTTCTATTTGGCCTATTTTGCTTCAATTTATTGTATTTCAAGTTCAATAACCCTAACTGATTTAGATCTGTTCATTTTGGTTAACTTGTCTTATATTGAATTAAAATCAGTTTGTTATATTGAAATGCACAAGTTATGTATCCCATTTCATTACTCAATTTCTGTTACACATACTTTTACTTACTCAAATATGCAAGTAAGGATCATTTACTGACTACACCTACTTACAATGACATTTATGAAACAGAGTTGAACTGTAATTATCGTTCTCCATTTTGCATAAGTGTTATCAAGTCAGAATATATTTATCAAGCTAGATGACATTTATGAAACAACTGACTTGTACCAAGTCAGATGACATTTTTAATGACTTAAGGTACGTCCATTGCCTGTATCTTTAGAAATCAGAGTGTATTTATCAACGTTATCATGTTTTGGTAAGTGCATCAATGAATCAGTTTACACAGCGGTTTACCAGTTAATTAGTGACCCCATCAGTTATCATCGACAGCGTATTGGCCCTTCAGTTACCCACGCGACTTCAGGCCAAGTCCCCGATCGGCTTGACAGGTGTACACCTATCCATAGATCATAATAGTATCAAGGGATTCACTATCAAATAATAATTACCAATGCAGTTTTATAATAATCTCATTCCCTGTTTTGACTTTAAATGAATTACAAAGCGGACCCAACCAATGTTCAATGATCATTTAACAATTCAGGAATGCATGTACTGAGCTTCGGCTCACAGTTGGAAATGTTTTTCATGTTTTATTTTAGGTAGATGCTCAGAGTATTGCCCTCATGCCAACAAATCAGCTGAAGAGAATAAGTGAAGCAGGGAAATCTAGATGGATCACAAGTAATCTTGTATGTGCATACCTTAAATTTGTATTTTGAATTCTTCTATGGATGAAGATGTAGATTACATGGTGAATTATCTTACTATGGTTTATAAACCTTACATTGGTTAACACTTGATTGTGACTGGATGATCATATGTGAATGTGTACAGTGGAGGTTTTGCTTAACTGTGTTATTTATAACACTCATGTTCCAAGCTTTGTCCTTTTGGACGACGGTAACACCCCAATCATTGGATTCATCATATTACAATTGAGTGATTTATTAAGGAGAATATAAACAGTGAAACATGTTTAACTTGGGGGCATTACAGATTTGGTATCAGAGCCAGGTTGAGATTTTCTTTATGTGATATAGAGTATGGAGTTAAGATACTGAGAAATTGGTTAGTGAGGACTGAGGATTATTTTGATATCCTTAGAGATTTATGGCACTGTTAATGTCTGCTTATCTCACACATATTCTACTCACATATTCTTCTTTGTTTGATGGATCCATACAAAGTATATATAGTTTGATCTCAAGCAGCAGATTTGATGGAGATTTTGAATAACGAGTTAAAGGTGCTCCAATGCATTTAGGTTAGTATGGTCATATGAGCCACCCATCTGAATGGTATGACATCCGTTTAGCTGGAATTGTTTATTTTTGAGATGTAAACTCTTGTAGTCCCGGCATATGGCCCGTAGAGTTGTGGTCTCCGATGTATAGCCGTTGAGCTTGATTTTATATCCTTTTGTACTTCTAGTCAATGCAGGGGATGTGATGTAAGGCATTAAGCCTGGAAAATGGCCAGTTTGCAGGTGAAACTCTGTTCGTTTCGTTTCGCCCCAGAAATTTAAGAATCACTAACACTCCTAGCCATAGGGTTGGGGGTTGTTACAAATGTGTCCTATGAAAGGCCCTTGACTCATTTTGAGGTTAAATGTATAGGGAAAACCAAGTATGGGCAGAATACACAGGTTCAATCAACTTGGCAGTTTTGATCCGTGCACAAGGACCGATCTTAAAGTAACTTTTGTCCATGATCACCATGATTTACGTAAGGATTTTCCATCCTGAGTTTAATTTTAAGGAGATATCTTTCATAGGAAACAAGTTTTAAGTGGATTAGGGGTCATTTGGTCTTTCAAAAGTATTAGACAAGTCAAAGTCTACAAAGTTGGCAGAATCCTAATGCACAAGGTCTGAGTTTAGTCCACTTATGGCCATACATTCCATTAGATAGAGATGTTTTAGTTATTCTGTATCAAAGTTCAGAAAGTAAGCTTTCCAATGAACCATGTTGTAACACATTTGGAGATCAGTGGCCAATGAAATTTAGCGTAGAAGTCTGATGGTACACAGACTGTTCAAGTCAGTGGATACATACAATTTTGAGCTTATATTTCCTCATCATATGGGTGCCATTTTGTGCGCTTCTCGAATCCAATGGCAATTGCTTCAATATGCCTCATTGATTGCAGATATTTTCTTATGTAACTCAAGGATTTCATCTAAGTGAGCTATATGGAGCTTCTTGATGTAGTATCCCCTGAATTGTAGGATTTGGGACAGGCGTGTTATATGGTACATAAGTTTTAAAACCATTAACTATCGATGATTCCATATAAGAGAAACCAAGGACACTTGAGAGAGACATTTTGCTTCAATCTATTGCAATTCAAGACTTGCTTACATTGCCCAAACTATTGCTAGCAGTCCATTGACTCCATCTCTATCCGTGAAGGAGACATTACTCTTGAAAATATTTCACTGCACTTTTTGGTGACCTACCATCTACCATTGTCCTTGTTGGATGATCAACTGTTTGATAAGCCTCACTTGACTAGGGGCTTCATCTTTTTGTCTTCATAGCATCACCCCATCCAGTTGCATCATCATTCACTGTCATGTCATATCTTTATCAGCTCTGATCACTTTTTCCTATTTTTTTAAGAGCTCAATTGTTACTAGTAGCTGGATTATGATTAGGTTGCACCATGTCAATAGATGATAATTTTGTAGCATGCTTGAATAGAAGGTAGATCTTAACTACGCTTTGTATAAAGGCTGGTTATTATCAAACTTATGGAATCCATTGCTAAGGGAAACGTGATGTGTCTACCCATTTTGGCTGATTCAATATAAGTTTCCTTCCATAGATGACTTGGATAAACCTTAAGTTTGACTATCAAAATATTTGCCATGCATTTGGATTACATCAGTAAGAAATTTTGATAGGTTACTGCCCTTTGGAAAAACGCCATCCATTGATTCAGACTAAAGGGCTCTAAAGTGGAAAGTATGACCCAGTGGAACCTTAAGAATGGATTCGAGGAGTGGAGAAAGTTTCACTGTAATAGAGGTTTCTGGAGATAAAAGGGTGAACATTGGAACATTTTACCTAACTGGTGAAACCAATATTTGGTGGAACACTGTTAAGAATAGGCTCTTAGGGCCTGACTTCACTTCGGGTCACTCCGGATTACTAAGTGGGAACTAACAAATGCACATGGTGCGGTAGCCCAGAGCACCTCATCGCTGCTTGTTCCCGAAAACTGAAGATTGTAGAGAAGGGCTCTAACTTTCAAGCCCCGCAACTGTAGGAAGGGATCACACGTTGAGCAAGAAGAAAGCTGTCGTATTTGGTACGATAGATTCAACTGCTCCTCATTCATTTATGTTCACACGATCTACCATGCAAGTGAACCTTGAGAATAAGAAGGCAGAAATCAATTCTGGAATCAAGTTATCCAACGACTCTAGAATTGAGTGTTCTACATCTCATAAATTTATTTCAATTACTATTGATGAGATAGTTTCCCCTGAAGTTCTGAATCAATTTGACTCGTTAGACTTTGATATCATTTTTGGAAATGATCTAGTTGTGTACTTATGGGGTCACAATAGGTTGTGATGACCCTAAGATTATTTCAAGAGATGAACAAGAGAAAGAAATATATTTCATGATCAAAGAGAGCAAAAACCTTATCCTTTAAATTCTGTTATGCAAACAAGTGAGCTCTTATGTCAAGGATATTTTGTGCATTGGTGTTATGCTATTAACATTCATGATCTAAGATTATTTTAACCTAAGGAAGGCAGTTACCAGGACTGCTCCATAAAGAGAATTTGATTATGAGATTGAATTAATCCGTGAGGCTCAGTCTATCTCCAAAATCCCATATCGCATGGCCCCAATTGAGCCTAAAGAACTGAAGTTTCAGTTAGAGGAGTTATCGCATAAGAGATTTATCAAACCATCCAAGTGTGCCATCATAGGATGCCTAGTTCTATTTGTAAAGAAGAAGAATGAAACCTAGAGGTCATGTATTGATAACAGAGAGCTGAACAAGATCACCATCAAAAACACATACCCATCGCCCCAAGTAGATGACTTATTGGATCAACTGCAGGGAGCAGGAGTCTCTTCTAAAATCGATTTGAGGTCAGGGTACCATCAACTTAGGATTATACCTGAAGACATTACACAAACCACGCTACGGATCATGTATGGGTCATGATGACTTCACTGTGATGCCTTTTGGCCTAATCTGATCAATGGCCCCGCGACCTTTACGGATCTTATGAATAGAATTTCAGACCATATCTAGACAAGTTGAGGCGGTGTTTATAAAAATGATATCTTGAAATACTCCAAGGATAAAGGTGAGCATATTGTTCATTTGATGACAGTATGATATAGACCTTGAAAGAGCATTAATTACATAGTAAATACAAGAAGCATGAATATTGTTAGAAGCAATGATATTTTTTGAACATATGGTTTCAAAGCAAGAGATTAAGGTTGACTTGCAAAAGTTGAAAGCAGTTACGAAGTCCTCAAGACCAACCAATGCACTGAGATTAGAAACTATTTGAATTTAGCATGGAATTATTGAGTTAAGGAAGAACTTGACAAATATTGTCCTCGCTGACCAATTTGTGGAGGAAAGCTATAAAGTTAGAAAGAAGTTAAATTGGTGGCTCATGCCTCCCAACAACTCAAGCCTTATAAGAAGGATTACCTACCCATGATATGGAGTTAGCAGCTGTAATTTTTGCAGTGAAAATTGGGAGACGTGACTTATATTAAGTACCATGGAAAATCAATATTGATCATCAAAGCTTGAAGTGCATCTTCTCTCAAAAGAAGCTTAATCTACATGAAACATCAGTTGTGGCATATCAAATGTCAATCAAGAAAGAGAAATATTGTGGTAGATGCCCTAAAAAGGAAGACACAACATACCTTGAAGACACATTATGAGCTTTTCATATTGGGGTTTTACATCTTATTTGGAGGTCGGGAGTGAAAGACATGGATTTTCTACTGCAGACCATCAAACGGTAATATGAGTGAATGCAGAAATCGTGACATTTGGAAATATTTTCAGAATTTTCTATACAATTATGGGTATTGCAAGGAAATTACAAAGTGTAGTGAGTTCAACAAGTGCTATTATGTATAGAAGCTTACTTGGGTTGAAAATCGGGTTAAGTGAGCATGAAAATGAAATTTGAGAAGTGGGCACAATAATGACTCAAGTTAGTGTCTATCAGATTTACTGAGGTTATTTGAGCTTTTATCAACCTCACAACACTCCTCATGGCATTGAACCTTCTATTATCCATTTCAGAAGCATCACACTTTTCATTATCCATGTCAGAAATATCAAAAACCCATATTTCATTTATATCAATTAAAATCTTTTTATTATCACCTCAATCATTTCCATTTGGCCTATTTTGCTTCAATTTATTATATTTCAAGTCCAATAACCCTAACTGATTTAAATCAATTCATTTTGGTTAACTTGTCTTATATTGAATTAAAATCAGTTTATTATATTGAAATGCAGAAGTTATGTATCCCATTTCATTACTCAATTTCTGTTAAACATACTTTTACTTACTCAAATATGCGAGTAAGGATAATTTGCTGACTACACCTACTTACAATCACATTTATGAAACAGAGTTGAGGTCTAGTTATCATTCCCTATTTTGCATAAGTGTTATCAAGTCAAAATATATTTATCAAGTCAGATGACATTTATGAAACAGCTGACTTGTATCAAGTCAGATGACATTTTTAAAGACTTAAGGTACGTCCATTGCCTGTATCTTTAGAAATCAGAGTGTATTTATCAACGTTATCATGTTTTGGTAAGCACATCAATGAATCAGTTTGCACAGTGATTTATCAGTTAATTAGTGACCCCATCAGTTATCATCTATAGGGCATTCGCCCTTCAGTTACCCGCGCAGCTCCGGGCCAGGTCCCCGATCGGCTTGGCAGGTGTACACCTATCCACATATCATAACAGTATCAAGGGGTTCACTATCAGATAATAATTAGCAATGCAGTTTTATAATCATCTCATTTCCTGTTTTGACCTTAAATGAATTGTAAAGCGGGCCCAGTCAGTGTTCAATGATTATTTAACAATTCAGGAGCGCATGTACTGAGCTCGGCTCACAGTTCGAAATATTTTTCATGTTTTGTTTTAGGCAAATGCTCAGAGTATTGCCCTCATACCAGCAAATCAGCTGAAGAGAATAAGTGAAGCACGACAATCTAGATGGATCAGAAGTAATGTTGTATATGCATACCTTAAACTTGTATTTTGAATTCTTCTTTGGATGAAGATGTAGATTACATGGTGAATTTTCTTACTGTGGTTTATAAAACTTACATTGGTTAACACTTGATTGTAAATGGATGATCATATGTGATTGTGTATAGTGGAGGTTATGCTTAACTGTGTTATTTATAACACTCATGTTTCAAGCCATGTCCTTTTTTACGGCGGTAGCACCCCAATCATTGGATTCATCATATTACAATTGAGTGATTTATTAAGGAGAATATAAACAGTGAAACATGTTTAATTTGGGGGCATTACAATAGGGTGTGCTTTATGAGATGGAAAGGGAATACATGGGACGATCGCATGAATTGATGAACGTAATGAGTTATCATATTGCTCCTCAAACGCATTCACTTGACCTTGCTCTTAGCTTGTAGCCAATTGTTCACCAAATAGAGGGCTTGCACATAGGGAATGGTCGGTGGATTGACATTGAGAACATGAAACCATTTGGGAAGGGGGAAGGTTGGTTAGTGTTTAGCACAGCATGAAGCCCTTCAAAATGTTTTCTAGGGCTGTGAATCTGGTGTTAGTATACGTGGTGTCCATGACCGTATGAATCCCTGCATTTTGGTTATTGATTCTAGCACATAAACTCTCATCCCTAGTGGCTTCCCATTGCAAGGCCTTTTTTGCTAACTCTTCTAGGAAATCCCATCAATCTATCTAACTTTTGTTTAAGAATCCCCCTTGGCACATGGATTCACCCATGGTCCTTATGGCTTGATCACGACCCTTAACAATTATTTGGCACAACTTCTAATGTTCGAAACCATGGTGAGGACATTGACCAAGCACCACTTTAAATCTTAAAAAGCACTTACAAAATGGCACTTTCTCAAGTTCAATAAAGTGGTTGATTTCATTTCTTAGTTTCACGGTTTTACCAATTAGGAAACAATTTATCAAGAAAACCGCCTCGAACTATCCCATGTGGAAATAGAGTTTCCCAAGAGTCTATGCATCAACTTTTTCGTCGAATCTTTGAAGGTAAAAGGAATAAAATGTAACCTAATAATGTCTTAGGGCAATTGGGGAACTGCATCATTGAGCATAAATCCTCAAATTCACTTAGATATAGGTAACCGTTACCATCTCCAGTGAATTTGGGAAGCATGGTCATATATTGTGGGCTAAAGCAAAATTGAACATCCCCACTCAGGCTCAGAACATAAAAACATGATGGGTTGGTCGACCAAGGGGGGATAAAAGATTTGGTTCAAGCTCCATTGGGCCGAAGGGTATGTCCTTGAGCTTGGTTATCTGCCATGTCTTCCTGGTCGAGTGCTATGGGTTGGGTTGGGTTGGGTTGGTTTAATGCTCCATGGTGCCATTTGAACACGAACATGTCCCCCACAACTGAGCGATCTTGTCTAAGCATTCATTTATCATCCATTTTACTTTTATATTTTTATTAAATCAAATGTGAATCTAATGCCATTATCCTCGGCGACGTGCCAATTTGTTGGTAGCGTTTTGGGGTGAGAGGGGTGAAATGTCGTCCTCTAGGATGATGAGAGATTAGCCTAACATTGCATTGATTGAGGAGGAGGTTTTGATTTGATTAACTGAACTAAACTACCTTAAAATGTAGATTTAAGCTAACTTCTCTAAAAATAGGGGCCCAGAGCCTACAAATAATAACAGAAACTAAACAAGCCTAGCTAACAATGATCTAAGCACAATTAAAGAACACAAATCACATAGAAAAAAGGGCGATCGGGGCTCATCGTAGCAGTGGCTTGACATGGCCACTAACACAATCCCAGCAATCCTCAAATAGATCACCCACAAAAGAAAATCTAGCTTATCTTTGTACTAATCCTAATAAATGACAATAAAAGTGAAGAGAGAGAGAGAGAGAGAGAGAGAGAGTTACCCCTATATCAACTTTCATTGATGATGGAATTTCAATGGGCAATACACTTCTTATGCACATTCAATCACTATAAAACGATAATCAATTCCTTAGTTGAGCACATAGCATTGATTCTTGAGACTTCAATATAACAAACCCAAAATTGTGATGTTGATGACGAAGATTGAAGAAGATGAATGACAAGAAAAGATGATTGAGTTTTGAGAGGTACATTTAGGGCTCAAATCCATTTGGATTGATCACAAAATCCCCCCCAACAATCCCAATGCATCGAAAACCATATTCGGGATGGTTTTTGATTACTTAAAGACAGAGTATTTAGAGAGATTAACAAAAAAGAAAGTCAGATTGTACACTAATTAGGAGGAATAGCAAGAGGCTTGCAAGAACTCGATCAAAGGCTCAAGATTTCTAAGTTTTAATTAATGGAGGGCAGAGTGTTTACAAAAACCAAGCTAGAGATAGAAAAATCCTTCTTAAAACTTAAATAAAATCTCAAAATAATGCCTAACCCCCTTTCATTGCCTAAACATTGATCTTTCAAAACCAACATCACAAAGGTCGCACGGTAGTGCAACGTGGCACAGTGGCCCGTGCTAAATCTCTGTCTTCGTTTGCTTCAATGCATAACTTCATGGCACAACCTAGACAACTTGCACTCCTTGGGCTGCTTGCTTGGCACTCCTAATTAGGTATTCTTGAAAGTGGGTTGGTTCTTATTCCCATTGGGCACTTTTTCTCTTTTATTCCTGCAAAACAAAAACACTAACAAATAGCTACATTAATGGTCATTTGTGAGCTAAATCCAACCATGCGAGAGGTCAAAATTGTGTCGGTTGATAATCAAGCAGGTCGTTATATAGGAAGATAAGTTTTTTTGGTAACACCTTGGTATGCCTTGGTTAATTGATTCATAGTTTGGTTAAGGATTAATACATGCTTACCTTTCACCCAAAAAAAAAAATTAAAGCAAAGTGAAAGAAAGAGGGAAGATTTAGGATTGAAAGATTAGTTCCCTTATATTGCCTACCTGAGTGGCTTGGAGAACCATGAGATTGAAAATTATAAGCTTTGACTTGTTTGAAGTGTTTTGAGGATAACTTTAAGAAGGGTTTGGTTAGGCTCTCTAAAGCTCTTAGTGTTCTCTCTAAAATTTCTAGTGTTCCCTCACCAATTTCATGATGTTTCCTCTCTAACTTTTTAACGATGGGTAACCCTAGGGGTAGCCCCCCTTTTATAGCACTTTATGGTGGTAAACCAAGCTAATTAAGAAAAAAATACCTAATTCGACTCTTGGTATGCTTAATCTAAACAGACAGCCTATCCGGATAGAAATGTAATAAAAAAAGGCTAGCTTTTAGAAGAGGAGAAGATCCTTTAGAACCCATCAATGTTACTGCTGTCAAGTACTAGGCTTGATTCTTGAACCATGGTGAAATCCATTAAATAAATAAAGGTATATAACATTGATGATAAGCCTCAAATGTTGATTAAGATGAGTCTCCCCGAAGATAACCAAAGTGATAGAAAAACCCCAAATCATCAGTTGGTTTCACTTTTTGCGTGTCTGCGATTAGCCCCTAGTTTGACCAAGCCTGAGTTAGGTGAAAGTAAATAACATTTGTGCTTACCTATTTGGTGCTCTATTTTGACCTTTTGCTAGTGCGATAGTTTTGAACTAACCTTTCAATAGTTAAGCGAAACTTTTAAAGGTATAGGGGACCTTTTTCCATTGTAGCGATTTTGAATTGTTGGACCTTCGCCGATCTAACAGACCGTCCATCGGTCTGGCAGACCTTTTCTAAGTCTAGTGTTTTTGAATAATTGTCCTTTTGCCAGTCTAGCAAACCATTTGCTAGTGGTGGGAGAGCCTGAGAACCTATAGCCAGATCCCTATGAACTAGGTGGCCTATGACCTTGAAGACTTGTAGCTAGATCCCTCTTAACTTGGTGGTGCCTAAACCTAGGGACCTGTAGCCAGATCCTTGCAGGCCTAGTGGCATTTGCGCTTGAAAACCTATAGGCAGATAATTGTGAACTTAATGGCATTTGAGCTTGGAGGCCTGTAGCTAGATCCTTGTGATCTTAGTCGCACTTATGTCTAAAGATCTGTACCCAAATCCTTGTGAACATGTTGGCTTGTGAGCTTAAAGGCTGTATCAAGATGCTTGTGAACATAGTGGTGATTGAGCCTAAAGACATGTGGTTAGGTCCTTATGAGATTAGTGGCATTTAAGCTTAATGATTTCTAGCCATATCCATGTGGACTTGTTGGCATGTGTGCTAGAAGAGCTGTAGCTACACCTCTATGAGCTAAGTAATATTTGGGTCTATATACCTGTAGTTAGATCCTTATGAACTTATGGGAGTTTGTGCCTGAAGACATGTAGCTAGATTCTTGTGAACTTAGTGGTCTTTGAGCCAAAAGACATGTAGCCATATCTCTATATGAACTTGGTGGCGCTTGAGCATAGGGATCTGTAGCCAGATCTTTGCGAACATGTTGGCTTGTGAGTCAGAAGACTTAGAGCTCGTTTTTAACCTGTCATATGTAATTAAGGCGTAAGTATCTGAATATATCCTTTTGTTAATGAGGCATTGATGTCATCTCCTTCTGATAGGAACTTGCTAGATGTTGAAATGTCCTCGATGTTTATGTGTTGTTGGATAAAGAGGGTACGATATCCTTTATTGCCAAATCCTCTTGAGCTTGGTTTCTTGATAACTTGAAGTTCAGCTGATGTGCTTTCTATACGGATACGGGTGAATTACCTAAGGACGATGATGTTGGCATAAAGCCTGCTTTGAGGATGGAGCCCCCACTTTGACTGAGTGTTGAGCCATTAATGATGCATTGTTTTATTAATTATTTTGATTATATTTTACACATTATTGCATCTAATTTATGTTATTTTCATATATTTTTCAAGTTAGGCATTATTTTAATAAAAAGGGGAAGACGAGTCGTTGAGGCTCAGGTTTTACATGCTTGGGCACAAGACGATCCAAAAATGATAATTATGAAGATATTGTTAGGGCTAGGATTGCAAGAGTTGGAACAGAGTTAGAAGTCGTTGGAGAGAAGAAGACTAGGGAAGAAAGAAGAAGGAAGCTTACAATCACACTCCCATCCAACCTCATGCCTCATCATAATCATCCTTCCATCAAACTCTAAACCTCCACACATCATCTCCCACACAAACATCACAAACCCTAGTTACTAACCCTAATCACACCCCTCCTTTCCTCCCTATATATATATATATCATCATCACCATCACCATAAGGATCCTCATCTCCATACACTCCACGCCACCATCCCTTTCCTTAAAACCTCACCACGGCTAACTCTCCATCACCTCTTGATCACCATCTTTCATCGTCTCATCATCATCATCATCCCATCATCACACCATCTTAATTCCCACCCTCACGGAAACTTCCTCCTTTTCACCAAGTAGGCTCTTTTATTATTTTTTTTTCCTTTTTTGTTCTTATTTTAATTTGTTTTTGTGTTGTTAGTTAATTCTTAAACATGAATCCTTTGGTTAATTGTGATGTTACTTTTAATATGAGTGAGTGATTTTTTTTTATGCTTAGTATAATCTTCTTGAAGCCATGCTAAATTAATTATTTTGAAACAAGTTTTATGCTTTAATGCCTAGTTGATTTCTATTGATGATTCTTTAGCAATTAGCATTTATCGTTTATGAAATTTGTTCTAAATCGATTAGAATGCATGCTAATTGATTAAATGCAATTTCAATTGATAGTTTAGAAGACTATAATACGTAAAAGTTATAGCATTTTTAAGGCTTAGGTATCACCCTAATTAATCATGGATGGATCAAACCCATTTCTTTTAATTAGATAATCGCTTTAGATCTTTGTTAAATCGATTTGCTGGTAAATTGGTTACAAAGTATTAAATGATGTTTTTCTAATTCTTAATGCTCTAGTTTGGTTAAATTTTTGTGCTGGTGTAAAGATTATCAAATTAGTAGGGTTTATATTAGGGCTGGACCTAAGTAAACTAAAATCTAAGAAAAAATGGGAAAGAACCGCTGGTGGATATCTTCTACAGTTTAACACAAGAATGAAATTAACTTCTGTTGATGATAAATATTAATTTGCATGGTGGATTGAGATTATACTAAGTATTCTTGATAAATTTGACAACATTGATAATTATTTGTTCCTTATAGTTAATTTGGTTTGTTTGGTAATTTTTGTTTCATTTTATTGGTTACCATATAATTTCAATCAAACCCCCCCCCCCAAAATTAAAGTCTTTTAGGAGTGTCTAGGTAATTTTAGATAGCTTAGATTTTGATTTTTAGAGTGGTTATAAGTTTAGATTAATTTATATTCAGTTTTAGTATTTAATTACTAGTTTGTTAGAACTTAGACCAAAAATAGTCATTTTTGTTATTTTTCGATTTTCATCAGTTCCTAGAGTTTATATGGTGTCCTAGTCTGCCCATATTTAATTTCGTAATTTTTGGAAGTTATTTGATAATTTTTCAGAATTATTTTGTGAAATTGATATGTGCAGGTTTTTAGGTTATTAGTTCTGAAAATTTCGACTTTAATTGTTAAATCACGATTATTAGGTATTGTTAAATCCATAAACTTGTGTCCTATAATTATGTTAATTTTCTTGATTATTTTCGTATTTTTATTTATGCAGATTATTTTATTTTCAGATTTAAAATTCTGCATTGATATTCTGTGGTAATTTTCTGATTTGATTTTTCTAAAATTATTTGGATGCAATTGAGGAGTTATAAGATTATATACCTAAAGAATAATATTTTAGCTTACTACTTGACATTTTTAATATTTATGTTCTGATTATTATTTGCTGTTTTGATTTTTTAATTAGAATTTCAGTTACTATTCTGATTTTATTTTTTCTAGATTATTTAGGAAAGCTTTTTACTGTTTTCTTTCAGAATATAATCCAAAATATTTAGGAGCATCATTGGGTGTTTTTCCAGATTTTTATTCATTAGATTTTAATTATTTTAAAATTATTAATATTAGATTTAGTAAATTGGATTAGTAAAATCATTTAGGATTAAGCTAGCCTTTTTAAAACAATATTTCCTCGTGGATCGATCCCTACTTCCCTATATTATAAAAAGGATTTAATAACTGAAGTAGTAGTTAAATTTGTAGCTCTCGACAAGCTTTACACTGAGCCTGATTAGGGTGAAGGTCAATGTATAGATGCCTTCTATTACAGTTTCTTATCCAATCTTAAGATCCTTTGATGCAAATCTGTGGCTAACCAAAGTCGTGTGCCCTTCTTGCAAGGTTGCTATCATTTTTGGATGTGCACCTCTTTTATCCAAGGTTCCCAAGTCATCATGCTTGAGGGAGGTTTGATAAATATGCTAAAGACCCATGAATTGACACATATGCAGTTGCTAGCCCAAGTCAGATTTGAATGCATGTTGACTATGCAAATTTAATACTGTTGACTATGCTAACTTATGATGACCTAACCTCGTATGGAAGTAGGTGTAAGTCTCATGCTAAGTCTAGGGTCCATTACATAAGGACAAATTAAGTATTGAGTTATTATATTTAAGTTTTGATGATAACAAATCCAAGTGCAAAAATTTGTCCAAGTAATGTTGCTCCAAACACGATCTCCAAACAGGCCTAACTGATGTTTGTAATCTTTATTGTATTAACTGGTTTGCTACATGTGAGAACAAGTCCTTAAAACAGGTTTCACGTGGTGATTCTATATTAAGTCAAGAACGCCATCTCGACAGTTCACTGTAAGGCATGTTCCTGAACTCTAGCAATGCAAAGAACAACTCCAGCAAACAAGGTGGCCTTGGTGTTCTCAGCAGCTCTACAAATCTTGGACAAGATGATTGATTCAAAACAAGAAGTCTTGGGTATATAGGTTTTATTTATTTAGACTCTTGTTAATATTGCCAATATTGAAAATGCTTTTTAAACACCTCTTGAATCGGTAATTGCGCTAAGTGCTTCAGAACACCAGTTGCGAACAACCCTGCAAACAGGGTGCCTAGGGTGTTTCTGAACTGAAGTGGCCATACCCGGTTATCTTTGAAAATTCATTTCGGTTGGCCAAGATTTCCAGAATACCTTCCTTAAACTCCAAAATTGCTATTTTTCTAGAAAGGATATTTCTTGAAAATATTATGGGAGATTTGCGAAAATAGGTTTTTGGAAATTTGCCAAAACTAAAAGATTTCCTTTGCCCATATTTTCGGATAAGATAAAATTTCCCAAGCTGAACATTTCTGGTTGCTTTTTGAATCCTCTTCATGGCTATGGGAAGATAAGGGTTATCTCTTAAGATAACAAATCCCTTATACATTGGGAAAAACTTGTCACTAGCCGTTGGGGAGTATTCTTTTAAAAAGATCATTTTCCATACTTAGCTGATTCTCTTGACTTGACCGTTGGAATTTTTTTCTGTTTAAATACAGCATTTTACTCCCATGGAAACACACACGGTGAGAATAGCAAGAAAAGAAAGCAAGAGAATATCTAGAAGCACAACACACGCAAAAAGCAAAATTCAAAAAGTGGTTTTTCTAGTGGAAAGAATTTTTAGAGCTGCACTTGAGAAAAGAAAAACCGATACAAGTTGTGTTTAAACCAAGCTTTCAATATATTGGCATACTAGGGCTTCATTGTACCTTACATCTGCTTAAGACAGAAGCACCCAGTAAGGTGTTTTGTAACCCTGGTCTTGAATCAGAAAAGTGAGTGAGTGGTCCTTAGTTGTGTGGACTTTGGACGTGTCCAATCTGGTGAGATTTGGACGTGGTGTAATCTGCCTTAGAGAAGGAGGTTACGTGGTTGCAAGTTGTAACAAGGTGTGTTACATTTGTAACGAGTGAAGTCCGGTTTTGGTGAAGTGGTTAAATCCTACACGAGGTAGGTCGTGGTTTTTCACACCTCAGTTGGGCTAGAGGTGTTTTCCACGTAAAAATTGTGTGTGCTTTATTTTCCGCGTTTATCTAGGTGATTTTCGCATTTGCAATATTTGAGAACACCCTCTGCAAACAAGTGACAAGGGTGTTTGTTATTTACAATGCGAAAATCAGACACCACAATTCACCCCCCTCTTGTGGTAGAATACTCATGATCTTAACATTAAGGTACAAGTGACTCATGATCTGCACATGGTGATGCTCTATTGCAACATATTATAAGATTATAGGTAAAAAATTGCACAACTGTTACGTTAGACCAGGTCATGGGGTATAAGTCACCCAGGATGGAAAATCCATCTTTCTAATAGAGGAGTAACTTTCAATTTTACATTAAAGTGCTCTTGTTTTGAAGTAGTCCTAATTTTTGTTCGTTATAATGGAAGCTTTAGGTGTGCATCGATATGACAAACGAAGATATCTCTGCTAATACTACTTAGAGTAGTCGATATTTTGGTACACGAAACATTGTTAACTCCTTGTTGGGAAATATTCACCATGATAGAGGCTCTAACTGTCTTGACAAATGTAAGTGATCCCCATGTCTTGCCGAACGGGTGTGTGTCAAATTGGACGACCTAAGAATATTGAGTGAGTATCTGCTCTTGAATTTGTATTAATGGTTAAAATAACGAGTCTTGAATTTCGGAATGGGAATGAGAATGGATGCTATGATGATTTGGTAAAGGTCACAGAGTTGGTGACCGGTTTGTCGAAGTCTAATTTGATGGGATGCTTCTTTGTCGTCAAAACTCTAGGTTTTATTTCTTTGTCCACTAAGCTAGGTGTCATTTTCAACATAAGCCCCCAAAAATATTCGACTTATATCTTTTCCGTTGCTTATCAAATTTTGATGCATGATATATCATTAGAAAGCTTATTCAATAAATGAAATTGATACTTAAACTCAGTAATTTTATACTCCCTAGAATGGAATTAATTGGATGCCGAACATTATTAATTTGGGCATTTTTGGGCTGTATTGTCGTTTGTTTTTTTCTTCTTTGGTTATCGTAAAGTGAGGTACAACTTTTGACATTGTACAATTAAAAATAAGATTTCATTTTGGACATCTATAGTTTGCCCACGCTTTTATCGAGCTGGAGTAAGGCAACTCTTATCACGACGATGGCCTAGTGGTGTCCTAATATACAGAGCTACCAATGTTGTTAAAATGTTCTATTGTGCCGGGAGCCAATTGTTGTTCCATTCTGCTAGGAGCTAGTAATATTATTGAAATATCCTATCATGCTAGGAGACAGCTGTTGTCCTATTGTGCCAGGAGCCAGTAATATTGTAAAAATATCCCATCGATCTAAGAGCCAGCGATTGTTGCAATGTGCCTCAAGCAAACGATGTTGAAAGTCACATTGTTCTAGGAGCTACTGATGTTATTGACATGACCCATTTTGCTAGGAGCTAACACTTATCCCATGTGTTGTGATTCGATGGATTCTTGATCTTATCCTTTCATCAGATCAGTGAAGCTTTCAATGGTCCAGCGATTCATGATGAATTTATCCTTGAAACCAGATTAGCGGACCTTTCACCAGTCAAGGCGATTTATTGCTGATGTCATATTAGAGGACCTCTCACCGTTCTAGTGGATCTATTCTTGACACCGTGTTAGTGGACCTATCGCCGGTCGAGCGGAGCTATCCTTGATATGGAATTAGCTGACCTGTCGTCGGTCTGGTGGATCTCGCCTTGTCGTTAGATTGGCATACCTCGCACCAGTCTATAGGATCTACCGTTGATGTCAGATTTCTAGAACACTTGGTAGTCTAGCAAATGTATCCTTCATGTCGGGTTAGCAGACCTCTCATCGGTCTAATGAATTTACCCTTGACGTTGGATTAGCGGACCTCTTGGTGGTCCAGCATATATATCCTTCACACCAAATTAGCATACTTGGAGCTGGTCTAGCGGATCTATCCTCAGTGTCGGTTTAGCAAATCTGTAGTCAATCTAGTAAACTTGTGAATTTATAGTTGTCATCAGTTTAGCAGACCTTGTGTCGGTTTAGTGGTGCTAGATTTTGTGGAGTGAGAGCTCAAACATATATAGGTCCATATGAACTTAGTGGTGTTTGAGCCTAAAGACCTATAGATAGATCCCTATGAACTTGCTGGTAGGTTGTTGTGAACTTCATCGTAGGGCAGCCTTAAGACCTATAGCCAAATCCCTGGTGAGATGTTGAGATGTCAACTCTTCAACTTTAACTTTTTACTGATAAGTGGTCGATCCCATGTCCTTCTAATGGGAGCTTGCTTGAAGTTAAGGTGTCCTAAGATAAAGAGGATAAGGTGTCGTTGTAGATAATTACCTGATAACCTAAAGTTTGGCTGACATCCTTTATATAAGCATGTAGGTGAATTTCGCAAGGGAGACAATGATTATGTAGAGGCTATGTTTACGATGGAGCCCCCACTTTGGCTGGGCTTGATTAAGGCGATGATCAAAGCATAGATGTCTTATGTGACAATTGTTGATGCAGTGTTAAGAATCTTTGATATAGATTCATTATTTACCAATGTTTTGTGCAAGTCCTATAAAGTTACTGCCATGTCTAATTGCACACTACTTTGATCCGAGGTTCCCAAGAGATCATGGTGAAGGGAGAGATGATGAACGGGCCAAAGACCTATGTATAGATGCACGTGTATTTGCTAGTCTAAGTGAGATTATGCATGTGTGACAACTATGCGAACGTAATTGCGATGACTATGTAAACATGTGACGACCTAACCTCGTATGCATGTAGTTGAAGATTTGATGCCAAGTTTAGCATCCATTAGATAAGGCTTGATTATTTTGGAAAATATTTTCTAGTTTGTAATCTTAGCAGTCTATGGATGGGGCAGACAAAAATTCCTTTGTTAGTACTATACAGATTCACCTCTAGTTCAGCAAAAGAACATCGTTATCTCCTTGTCGGGAAATGTTCACCATGATGGAAGCCCTAATTATCTAAAAAAATATAAAGGAGCCTTGTGTGTTGCATAATGGATAAGTGCCCGTATAGGAAGGTTGAGAATATCGAATGAGCATTCACTCTTGAATGGAGATTTAGTGTTGTTATCTCTTTATAGTAGAACAAGGGCGATACTTAAAACTATATCAACCGTAGAGGTATAAAATTGCATAGTCACATGATGAAGTTGCGGGACATGATGATTCAAACAAGGTTCTAAGAGAATATAAGGATTTTGGAGAATAAGTTTGGTTTTATTCCCACTAGGTTGACTACGAAAGCCATTTATCTTATAAAAAGACTCATTGGGTTCTATAGGAATAGAAAAAATGATCTATACAGGGTGTTGATTAACTTAGAGATAGCACAGGATAAAGTGCCTAGAGAAGGATTGTCGTCGTGCTTAGAGAGGAAAGGAGTGTTGAATGCTTATGTTTGAGTCATTAGGGGCATGTACAATAGAGTGAGGTCAAGAGTTAGAACCTTAAGGGGGACACAAATAACTTCCCCATAGATATTGGACTTCATTCAGGATCAGCACTGAGACCTTTTCCTTTCACCACAGCCATGCATGAACCCATTAAAGGAATTGCAGAAGAGATACCTTAGTGTAAGCTATTTACAAACAACAAAGCTGTTGTTGATGATACTGAGAAGGGGGTTGCCAAGAAGTTAGAGCAGTGAAGAGATACTCTATGGGATAAGGGTTTTAGGTTGAGTTGGTCAAAGACTGAATACCTTATGTATGTCAAGATACAAGACTGCCTTTCACCAGACCTAGCAATTTAACAACAAGGATAATCATCGTAAAGCCAAGCACCAAAAGATCAGATTAAGAAACCCACACTAAACACCACCTCATTAAGGATAAAGTTTGAGCGATTATTAGGAACAGTTTACAGCAAGAAAATTTGATTGCATTCAAATTCAACCCTAGCTTGTACAAAGGTACTAAAGGGGGCTTATATACTACCCTCTAAGCCAATTGAGACCAAGCATAAAAGATAATAGTTAGAAGTCAAAATCAAAAGCTTAAACAACTGAGCTTCTATTGCCTAGCCTGGAATGACTGATAATTAAGACCTTATTGCATGTGGGCTACTCATCATAGAGCCTCTGAAGTCATTTAAATCCAATATAACACTCAGTACTAAACATACAATGAGTCCCTAATGTAAGAGAACCAAAAATAGGTTGATTTGTGCAAGTGGGACTATCATGGGATTGCACTATTTTGTCCAACACTCGGAGCTGTATTTCTATCCTTCTTAGGTGGTTATCGACTTCATGCTTGAGCTCTTGGTTGGATAAAAGAGAGAAGCAAACATCTAAATTGTAATAGCATGTGTCCATGAGCTTAGGATGTTATAGCCCTTGCTCAGAAGCAACGAACATAAAGTTGGTCCATCCCAGCCTGCATTAAAAGCCTGGCAGTAATTAATCGTCATGTTGTGGTGACTAATTGAATGAGTTTAGTTGGGATCTAATGGCTTGACATCGGAGTGGACGTCCTAAGCTAGAAAACAAGTCTTATATTAGATTGGGTTTGACGTTAAGTCTCTACTGAAAGTCCCCTTAAACCTCACCTAGTCTAACCTAACTCGTATGATTATTCTAGACTTTTATTAATCTCCCCTAGACTAAGGCTGATTAGATACTGTAGAGTTATTATATTCAAGTTTTGATGATAACAAATCCAAGTGTAAAAATTTGTCCAAGTAGTGTTGCTCCAAACATGATCTGCAAACAGGCCTAACTGGTGTTTGTAATCTTTACTGTGTTAACTGGTTTGCTACATGTGAGAACAAGTCCTTAAAACAGGTTTTAAATTGGTGATTCTACGTTAAGTCAAGAACGCCATCTTACACTTGGTTGTAAGGCATGTTCACAGCAGCTCTTCTAGCAATGCAAAGAACAACTCCAACAAAAAAGGTAGCCTTGATGTTCCCAGCAGCTTCTCTAGCGATGCAAAGAACAACCCCAGCAAACAAGGTAGCCTTGATGTACACAGCAGCTCTACGGATCTTGGACAAGATTCAAACAAGAAGTCTTGGGTATATAGGCTTTATTTATTTAGACTCTTGTTAATATGCCAATACTGAAAAAGCTTTTTAAACATCTCTTGAATCGGTATTTGCGCTAAGTGCTTCAGAACACCAGACTGCGAATAACCCTGCAAACAGGGTGCCTAGGGTGTTTCTGACCTAAAGTGGCCATACCCGATTATCCTTGAAATTATTATTTCGGTTGGCCAAAATCTCCAGAATATTTTCAAATGTTATTCTTCTAGAAAATATGTTTCTTGAATATATTATGGGAGATTTGGGAAAATAGCTTTTGGGAGATTTGCCAAAATTGGAAGATTTTCTCTGCCCATATCTTCGGATGTGATAAAGTTTTTAAAATGCTAAAGATTTCTTGTTGCCTTACTTAAAGCTTACCCACGGCTATAAGGAGATAAAGGTTATCTCTCAAGATAACAAATCCCTTAGATTTTGGGAAATATTTTATCACTAGCCGTTGGGAGTTTTTTATCTTGAAAAATCACCTTCCAAACTTAGGTGATTTCCTTTCCTCTCCTTGGTTTTTGACCGTTGGAATTTATGGTTAAAAACAGCTCCGTTTTCACTGAAAAGGAGACACATACTGAGCGATAGAGAGAAGAAAGCAAAAAGGAAATCTTGAAACACAACATTCCCAAACGGCAAAATTTCAAAAGAGGTTTTTCTACTGAAAAGAATTTTTGAGCTTCACTTGAGAAAAGAAAAACCAGTTCAAGTTGTGTTTAAAGCAAGCTTTCAATATATTGGCATAATAGGATCTTCATTTGTACCTTACATCTGCTTAGTGAGAAGCACCCCAGTAAGGTGTTTTTGACCGTGATCTCAGATCAGTCAAAAGTGAGTGAGTGTGTCCTAGTCGTGTGGACTTTGGACGTGTCCAATCTGGTGAGATTTGGACGTGGTGTAATCTGCCTTGAGAAGGAGATTACGTGGTTGCAAGTTGTAACAAGGTGTGTTACATTTGTAACGAGTTAAGCCCGGTTATAGTGAAGTGGTTAAAAGCCTACACGAGGTAGGTCGTGGTTTTTCACACCTCAGTTGGGCTAGAGGTGTTTTCCACGTAAAAATTGTGTGTGCTTTAATTCCGCATTTATCTTCGTGATTTTCGTATTTGCAATATCTGAAAACACCCCCTGCAAACAAGTCAACAGGGTGTTCGTCATCTGAGAACAACCTCAGTCAGGGTGTTTATTACTTATAACGCGAAAATCAGACACCACAATTCACCCTCCCTCTTGTGGAAGTAGACTCATAAATCTAACAGATACCCTCATAATGGGCTATTGGGAGTGACTATGACTCCCTAAGGTACGCAGTAAAGTAAGGCTCTTCCTAGGCAAGCCTCAAAAATCTGTTCCTTGCCCTAACAGAACTTAGTCGGTAGGTGATCAACTAGAAGAGCCTTCCTATTCACCTCTTGTATGGCTTGTTCTTGATCTTGGCTTGCATCATACTCCCCTTGTTTAGGAGGATTTTCCCTAAAATCCCTAAGGTTAAGGTCATGGTCCACATAGGGACTCCTATCCCCCACATTGAAAGTGGCTGATTTAGTTACATCCCCCTGGATGTTGTAACTTGTAAGCATTGGCTCCCAGCTTTGCTAGGACCTTGAAAGGTCGGTCCAATCTTGACATTAGTTTTCCCTTTCATCTGGTAGCAAACCTCCTTCTAGAGGTGTAACCAGACAAGATCAATAGGTTAATACTCATTCCCCTGTTTGTTGTTGTTGGTCTTTAGCTTGTAAGCCTCATTGATCTTCTCCATATGAGCTTTGATTTGCTCATGTAACATCTTCATCTCTTGGACCTTTGCTTAGCCTCATAGCTAACTTCGCAATTAGTTGGAGGTGGAATAAGATCAATTATAGTAAGGGGATTGATCCCACAGAGAGCTTCAAATGGTGAATAGCCAGTAGCCTTAGTTAGGGCTCTGTTGCAGGAGAAATCAGCACGTCGGAGTTTCAAATCTAGCTCCTTTAAGTTCTTTTGCACTAAAGTCCTTAGAAGAGTTAAGAGTGTCATATCAGTGACTTCAATTTGGCTATCAATTTGGGGATGGTAAGTGGTGCTGTTAGCTTGGTGCTGTCCAGCTGCTTAGTGTATAATAGATGCCACAAGCTGCTCCCAAACTAGGACATACACTCATTGTCTCTGTCACTAACTATGCTCCTAGGTACCCTATGAAGCTTTATGATCTCCCTGAAGTATAAGCCAGGAATGTGGAAAGTGTCATCTAATTTATGACAAGCCCCCAAATGAGCCATTTTAGAAAATCTGTTGATGAATGTCATATTTGACGGGTCATGTCTTAAAGTCATTATAGAGTGGTCGGTGCTTCATTTGGCCTGTTTGCAAGGAGGTCTTAGCTTAGGTGCACCTAGCACCGAACATGGTGAGATCATTATATTTTGTTCCTTTTCGCTTTTCTTAATTTCTTTACTTTGAAGAATAATGCTTTATCAAAGCATGGGTGGAGGGTAGTCTCATGTTTTCAATTTTGGTTTTTAGTTTGCATACTAGTCAGAGCATATA
>JACYFF010031957.1:49058501-49149855 GCA_017589665.1 Selenicereus undatus
GCCATCTCGACAGTTGATTGTAAGGCATGTTCCTGAACTCTGGCAATGCAAAGAACAACCCCTGCAAACAAGGTGGCCTTGGTGTTCACAGCAGCTCTACAAATCTTGGACAAGATGACTGGTTCAAAACAAGAAGTCTTGGGTATATAGGTTTTATTTATTTAGACTCTTGTTAATATGCCAATATTGAGAATGCTTTTTAAACACCTCTAGAATTGGTATTTGCGCTAAGTGCTTCAGAACACCAGTTGCGAACAACCCTGCAAACAGGGTGCCTAGGGTGTTTATGAACTGAAGTGGCCATACCCGGTTATCTTTGAAAATTCATTTTGGTTGGCCAAGATCTCCAGAATACTTTCTTTAAACTCCAAAAATTGCTATTTTTCTGGAAAGGATATTTCTTGAAATTATTATGGGTGATTTGCGAAAATAGGTTTTGGGAGATTTGCCAAAACTAAAAGATTCCTTTTGCCCATATTTTCGGATATGATAAAGTTTCAAAACTGAAGATTTCTGGTTGCATTTTTTAATCCGGTTCACGGCTATGGGAAGATAAGGCTTATCTCTTAAGATAACAAATCCCTTATACTTTGGGAAAAACTTGTCACTAGCCGTTGGGGAGTATTTTTTCTTGAAAATCGTTTTCCATACTTAGCTTATTATTTTGGTCTTGACCGTTGGATTTTTGTGTATAAAATTTCAGTTCTTTCACTCCCACAATGTGTAAGAAAAGAAAGCAAGAGAAAAACTAGAAACACACAACATACGCAAAAAGGAAAAATTTCAAAAGTGGTTTTTCTAGTGAGAAGAATTTTTCGAGCTACACTTGAGAAAAGAAAGACCGACACAAGTTGTGTTTAAACTGAGCTTTCAATATATTGGCATAATAGGATTTCATTGTACCTTACATCTGCTTAAGACAGAAGCACCCAGTAAGGTGTTTTGTAACCCTGATCTTGAATCAGAAAAGTGAGTGAGTGGTCCTCAGTCGTGTGGACTTTGGACGTGTCCAATCTGGTGAGATTTGGACGTGGTGTAACCTGTCTTAGGGAAGAAGGTTACGTGGTTGCAAGTTGTAACAAGGTGTGTTGCATTTGTAACGTTTGAAGCCCGATAGTGAAAGTGGTTAAATCCTACACGAGGTAGGTCGTGGTTTTTCACACCTCAGTTGGGCTAGAGGTGTTTTCCACGTAAAAATTGTGTGCGCTTTATTTTCCGCATTTATCTTGGTGATTTTCGCATTTGCAATATTTGAGAACATCCTCTGCAAACAAGTCACAAGGGTGTTTGCTATTCACAACGCGAAAATCAGACACCACAATTCACCCCCCTCTTGTGGTAGAATACTCACGATCTTAACAGTTTGTTTGAGGACAAGTAAAGGTTTAAGCGGAGGGGACTAATGAATGTTATATTTGCATAGGATTTCATGAGTGTTTCGTTCCATTTTATGGGCATTAGTGCACTTAACTGTATGATTTATGCCCTTATTTATGCTATTACACTTGGTTTTGCTCGTTTTCAGAGTCTTTGCAGGTTTTGACTTTGGGAACCATTATGCAAGTAGAATGAATATTTGAAGGTCTTGTGGATGAAAGACGGTAGCAAAGGAGGCCCACAGGCACCAGACACTGACATATTGCAGTCAGTACCACGATACACAAGGTTTGAGGAACAAGCAGTTGATGAATCAAGAGGGAACGAGCATAGTAGTGGCCACCAGGGCTTGACTGTGGTCATTCCCATGGTTTGTGGTGGCCCCTTTCCCCTGAGGCTGCCTGTTTTCTTCATGGTTGTTCGACTCTCGGGTGTTTTGAATGTCTAGCTGATACATTTTTCATAAGAAAAGGCCTGTTTCCAACATTCATCATCATTCCATCCAATCCACTACCATAAATTAGTGTTTTCCACCTTAGAAAGAGTTTGTGGAAGAAGCTGAAGACGATTTGCAAGGGAACCGTAGATCGGGCAATCATTGAAAGATCAGTGCATTACCACCAAAACAAAGCATCTCTTTCTCTAAGTTTTCCTCACCTTTCAATTAGATTTTTTTTCAGTTTGTGAGTATATTGTTTTACCATGTCAGAGTAGAATTTTATATTTGTGATTTGTGAACTAATTGATATATTAACTTTGAGTGTCTGCACTTCAGCCATTCGGTTTAAGTTAATTTCATGTTTAATCTGATTTTAAAGCTTTAATTTATGTTCATGTTGATTGTCCATTGTCTTACTTGATTTTGGATGCTGGGTAAAGCGCTTAAAGGTGAAACTTGGGATTCAAAAACTAAAAATTGGACTTGTATGTGTGAATTCTTGAGAAAGATTCACCATTCGAGAGGCCATGAGACAAACCTTTCTCTAGTGGGTCTAGATTGGTTGAAAACCACGGAAGTAGGAGATTAATCGATACTAGGCATTTCACTAGAACTTGAAAAAAAGTAGTGATACTTTGGTTATCGTCCTTTAAATTGAGTTGGATTAGATTGATCGATGCACAATGAGCTTGAGTGGTTTATCATATGGTGAAGCATATTCCTAAATGTTTATTCTCGATCAAATTAGTTCTAGTCGTTTTCTTAACCAAATTTTGATTCATTTAAACTATCTTGACGGAATATACCATGGTAGCTTGACTTAGTCTCTGTGGGATCAACCTTGATTTGCTACAATGCCACCGTGCGCTGGCGGTAAGTGCCATGTTTTTGGCGCTATTGCCAGAGACTGGTGTTGAATATTGGGTTTTTTCAATAGGTTTGACCAAGCATCTTGTTTTTCAATTAAAAAAAGCCAAAAAATTGAAAATTAAAAAAATTTAAAAATTTGGCAGAGCAAAGACAATGGCAATTTTCCAATTTTTGTTATTCAAGCATGAATTATTTTGGAGGTATTTTAAGCATTTGTAGGCTTTTATTGCTCAAAGTCGTTATTGTCTGGGTAAATGGGAAACTTAAGACATTGTTGATAAGGGTTTGAATAGTAAAACTCGTACTCTTTTAGAGTATTGAGGTTTTCTTACTGAAAGCATTGATGAAGCATGGAACTTGCTTAACTGGGTTGCTTTGAATTCATTTGAGCTTGAGAAGGCTAGTTGCATTTGTTGATATTCATTCCCTAATCCTTGAGCATTCTATACTGGATCTTATTATGCCCCTTTTTGGTGTGATTTGTGTAATTCTTCGAACCATGATATAAATCCGTGCCCTTATTATACATGCTATGCTCAACCTGACTTTGCATCACCCATGGACAATACTGACGTTATTCCGGCCTTATCTAGTTCATCCTTCCATGTAGCTCAGTGGATTAGGCTCGAGGTAGTTTAGCCTTTTCGGATAGTTGCTAGGTTTAGTGTTGTTGATGCATGTTTTGAGTGAGAATATACTTTAGATAAGGTGCATTATTTAGTTGAGATGCCTTTGGAGGGCCCCCGTGATGTGTTTGTGCATGAGGAGTCTCCTAGCCTTGGTTGTGCTAGTGTTCTCCTAAATCCCCTTGATCATTCTTATGCTTTCTCTCTTTGTTCAATGCCCTCTTTTTTCTCCGATTATTATATTGATATGCCCATTAGTACTATGAGTTGCAATGCTATTATGGATGTGTGCAATGAGGATAACGAGTTCGATGTGCTTGATGGGAAGGTTGATGATTATATGTCCGTAGCTTGCTTTAGAGGGTATAATCCCTCCATTGACTTGTATTGTGGATGCTTAGAGGACTTGCTTAGAAAATTCATGTTGACTATATTGTTTAATCCCTCCTATAATTTTTTTAAGTCCTTTGATGAGGTTAAGAGGGTACTTATTCTCATTGGTGTGATTTTGATTATTACCTCTTGCCTTGTATTTTCTGAATTTTGGTGACAATAGTTTGATAAGCACCTGAATGTTTTGACGTCATCTAATTTGATAGGCCATGTATTGAAGATGTGATGGAGTGGTTGAGGCATTGTTTGGCCCATTTCTAAGGAGGCCTTAGCTTAGGAGCACCCAGCACCTAACTTGGTGGGATCGATATATGATAGGCTCGCAAGCGCGTGGTGGCATTGTAGTAAATCAAGGTCGATCCCACATAGACAAGGTTGATCTATTGGGCTATATTCCCTTGAATATAGCTAAGAAAATCCAAACATTAGATTTATAAAATACAAAGATAAGGAAACAACTATAACTAATTCAAGGCGTTTCAATTTAACAACTTCTATTTCACTAATTTTAAATCAATTAAGGAGGAAACGCCTAAGAATTCATGTAGTTATGAAAGTTGATTGGATCACAATGATGAACATGTACTTTTCTCCAATCGGTTAATTTCGAGGAATTGCATTCTCTCGAAAAATTTAGTCTATTCTTTCGAACTCAGTCAAATTTGCCTAGAGTAAGCAAAAGTTGTTCTATCTAACTAATTTGTCTTAATCTAAGTTAAACATCTTTGATTATACTCTAGTCCCTCTAACAAGCAAATCGATCTCTCTTTCGAGATAACGTTATGTCAGGTCTAATCAAGTAGTCCAACAACCAAATGTCACCTTTCAGTTTTTCATCCGATTGTTTCAAGCGTGCAAGCAAACCTCGGCTGAAAATCTACTCACAACATGAAAATCACTTGATAGAACGAAATCAAACCAATCATGAAGTAAACACAATTCTATAAATTAAAACATGATCCAACTATACTTTCAGAAACTGCTAAATCCCTAGTCAAAAATTAAACTACTGACACATGATTAAATTAAAGATCTAACTACTCTAAAATGATAAATCTAAAGAGAAAAGAGAAGAGAGAAGAGTTTGCTCAGCCAACATCGTGCTTGAACCTCCGTTGCAAGCCCAGGGTGGAATCCTTGCAAATCTTCACTTCAACTCAATCTCTCTTCTTCTAATCTAAATCCTAATCTAACTAGAATAGAATGGAATAGAGGAAAATGGAATGCAGGAATGGTATGTGTTGAAATGAGGGTGAGAGCCCTTCTTTTATAGCGAAGTTGCTGGAAGTCGAACAACCACGGTTATAATTGACATTAAAAATTGCTTGCAATTTAAAAAGCAGCGAGAAAATAAATAGCCTCGTTGGAAATAGAGACACCACGGACCATGCCATCCACCACAGGCAGACCATGGTGTCCACTCCCTCGTCATTCTTCTATTCCTTCTTCCTTCCACAAGCATAGTGACTTAGGGTACCTCCGTGTGGCCAATATGGACTCAACTAAGGTCAAAGCAAGGGCAAAAAGGTGCAGAATCCTGCAAAACACTAAAAAGAACTATACCCGAGCGTAAAATGGGAAAAGGAGTATAAATGATCCCATAAAGCGTATAATTTTCCCTAAAAATGCAGCAAAATGACCCTAAAATGATATACGCTTTAAACACTTATCAAACTCCCCCATGTTTAAATTGTTGGTTGTCCTTAAGCAAACACTAAATAAAATCGAAAAGGGAGATACATCTAGGACTTAAAACATAACAACCTCCTTAAAGTGGGCGAGTCATAGCATATCACAAGCAAGAGTAGTAATCAATGACAACCCCAAATAGTGTGCAACACATTTTAATTTACGAGGAGAAGGTTTTTGAAAAGCACGATACCACAAGCTCGATATCAAACTTGATCACCCCCAAAGAACCACAAAGCACATTATGAAAGCACATGGAATTCAATAGAGCCAAATGGACCGGTAGAACCTCACTTTTGGGAAATGTGGATCACGCCTGGTCATGTATTTAAAATATAACATAGGTTCATTCAAGACTCATTCGAAAGATGCAATCTACCATATGCTTGCAAAGACTCTCAAATTCTCCACCACTTCAATGCAATGTGTAGAAGACAATGAAGAGGACTGTATTTGGGTTGTAATGTGGGCTAGAAGGGTTAAGAGAAAGGAGTGGGCAAACGAATATGGGACAATATGGAGCTACTAGCCAAGCGACTAGGGAGCAACCAACAAACCACCAAGAAACTAATAAGTTCACTAACACTCCAAGCCTTAAACAATACAGTGAACATATCCCAACAATGAAATAGGAAATGAGTTGACGAGGAAAAGAATTCAAGCTATTTACATATCCAACGCCAATCACGAAATTTTTTTCTGGTTTTTTTTTCCGCTTTTTTCTTCTTTTTTTTTCTTTGCTTTTTTTTCCCTCGTAATATGACTTCATCTTCTTTTTTTTTCCTTTTTCTTCAACATATTTTTCTTATGTGTAATGAAATAAAAATTGCAAAGGCATGGGATCACTTATTATCAACTAACGACTGAATATATATATACACAACCTAAATAAGAGGGAACCAAAACAAATGCTCAATATCATCAATCCTCAGCAAACCAACATACCAAAGCCACCTAAAAACTCAATTATCCAAAAAACCACCCACAACGTACATGAAGTAATGCTCCATAGATTTGGCATAAACGTACGAATATGTGTTTGGCCAATGGCTAATATGAAGGGATCACAACAAAGACGGATAAAATCTCAAAGGGGCTAGCAAGGGGGAATAAACATGTAATACAAGGGTAGGCTATTTGGCTATGTGGCTAGAATGACCAAAGAAAGAAATGCCTCTGTCATATCATCAACTATGCACATGCTAATGCAGTTTTGAATGAGAATCTAGGCAAATTCTAGAGATGCAACATGGATGAGTCACACACACGGAAGAAACATGAGACTAAGCTAAATGATTAGTCCAAATAAGGCTAAAAAGCTCATGGGGTATCTACTAAAGTCTCAATTAAGCTCATAAAATGACTCCATGCACAAACATTAGTGCTAAGGACTCCAGGGGGTACCATAGTTCTCAATCAAGACAAGAGTAAAAAATGAGAAATATTTACAAAACCTTCAAAAATTTTCGCACCAAAAGGGATTACACATCAAAAGTTACTGAAGCTCATGAAAGCTATTTTGCCAAATAAAAACATCATCGAAGGTTATCTTAAACTAATCGACACCATCCCTGCATGCAATCGTATATGCAAATATAAATGCCACTAAATGCAAAACACTAATGCGAACAAAAACAAACCTTAAGACTACATGCTCTAGCATGTATGCAGGCTAATAACCAAAATGAAAAACATGAAAACTACCCTTCTACCCTGCTCAGATAAGACATTATTATTCAAAGGAAAAAAAGTAAGAGAAAGGGAAGGGAAAACAAAAGAGAACAATCTCACCTGGTTAGGTGCGGAGTGCACCTTAGCTATGCAGTCTATTAATAACCAGCGCACATGGAGCATCAGCCACTCCATCACGATGTCAAGAGTTGACCCTTTAAGTCAAACATAGTCAAGGTACGCAGAAGCTTGTCAAGCTGCTGGGACCACAATTCAGAAAATAAAAGGTAAGTGGTAATAACCAAAATCATTCCGAAGACATTAAGCATCCTCTTAACCTTATCAATGGCCTTAGAAAAATCTAGGAAGGATTAAAGAATGTAGCCCGTGGGATTTTTTTTGGTAAGTCTCCTAAGCATACACAATAAAGGTCAATGATGGGATCATACCCTCTTAAGTAACCTAGGGAAACATGATCATCAACATTCCCACCAAGCATAGTAAACATGTTATCCTCATAGCCCAAATCATTATTAACATAACAAATTAGGAAATTATTAATGGGCTCATCAAGCTAATACTTGGGGGACTAAGAGCCTAATGAACAAACAGGTCAAACATGGGAATGATCAAGGGGATTAGGGAGAGCAATGTTACAACTAAGGCTAGGAGACTCCTCATTCGTAATCACATCACGTGACTGCTTTGAAGGTGTCTCAACTAGATCGTGCACCTCATCTAAAATACCTTCTGACTCAAAACATGCATCAGCAACATCAAAACATAGTAATAAACCCAGAAGGCACACCTGCCTCAAGTCCCGTGCACTGAGCTAAAGGAAGGGGTGAATCATGTTAGGTTAGGACAACATCAGTATTGTCCGCAAGTGATGCAAAGTCAGGCTACGCATAGCATGCATAATAAGGACCAGAATTCATATCATAGTCAAAAGAATTACAGAAATCACACCAAAAAGGAGCATAATAAGCTCTAGAATAGAATGCACAAGGATCATGAAATGAACATCTACAAACACGACTAGCCTTCTCAAATTCAAATGAATCCCATGTAATCTGCTGAAGCAAATACCATGCCTCTTCAACATTTTTATCGCGAAAGCCCAAATACCCTAAAAGAATACAAGTTTCACGATTCACACCCTCACCAACAATATCCAAAATTTTCCATTTACCAACACAATAACCACATTGAGCAAGAAAAGCATTAAGACGCTTAAAATACCTCCAAAATAATTCATGCTCGAATTGGGGGAAGTGGAAAAATGACATTGTTTTTTTTTTCAAATTTTTTTGGTAATTTTCAATGTTTTTTAATAGGTTGTTTTTTCTAAAGAAAAATAAAATGCTTAGTTAAACCCATCAGGAAAAACCCAATATTCGACGCTAATTCCCGGTAAAGGTGCAAAAAACCTAACAGGCCCCCAAGCGGACAGTGGCTTTGTAGCAAATCAACGTTGATCCCACAAAGACTAAGTTGATCTGTAGGGCCATACTCCCTTAACATATGCTAAACGAATCCAAACTTTAGATTGATAAAAAATACGAAGATAAGGATAATTCAAGGGGTTTCAATTTAACAACTTCTAATTCACTAATTTTAAATCAATTAAGGATAAAACGATTAGGAGTTCATGTAGTTATGAAAATTGGTTCGATCAAAATGATGAACACTCGCTTTTCTCTAATCGGTTAGTTTTGAGGAAGTGCAATCTATCAAAAAATTTTGTCTATTCTTTCGAACTCAACCAAATTTGCCTAAACTAAGTAAAAGTCGTTCTTTCGAACTAATTTATCTTAATCTATGTTAAACATCTTTCATTACATTCTAGTCCTCCAACTAATCAGGTCTAATCAAGCAATCCAACAACGAAATGTCACCTTTAAGTTTTTCACCCATTTGTTTCAAGCGTGCAAGCAAACTTTGGCCAAAAATCTATACACAACATAAAAAATAACTCGATAGAACACAATCAAACCAATCATGAAGCAAACACAGTTCTATAAATTAAAACATGATCCAACTATACTTTCATAAACTACTAAATCGCTAGACAAAAATTAAACTACTCACACATGATTAAATTAAACATCTAACTACTCTAAAATGATAAATCTAAAGAGAAAAGAGAAGAGAAGATATAAGAGTTTGCTCAGCCAAAATCGCTCTTGAATCGTCGTTGCACGCCCGTGGTGGAATCTTTGCAAATCTTGACTTCAACTCACTCTCTCTCCTTTCAATCTAAATCCTAGTCCATCTAGAATGGAATGGAAGAGAGGAAAATGCAATGACGGAATGGTGTGTGTTGAAATAAGGGTGGGAGCCCCCCTTCTATAACAAAGCTACAGGAAGTTGAAAAGCCACGCGTATAAATGACATTAAAAACTGCTTGGGAGTTGAAAAGCTGCGAGAAAGTAAACAACATCGCTGGAAATAGAGACACCATGGGTAGACCGTGGTGTCCTTTGCCTTATTATTCTTCCATTCTTTCTTCTTCCCACGGGCATAGTGACTTGGGGTGCCTCCATGGTGGCCAATATGCACTCAATTAGGGTCAAACAAGGGTAAAAAGGTTCTGAGTCCTGCAAAACATAGAAAACAACCATACCTGAGCATAAAATGGGAAAAGGAGTATAAATTATCACATAAAGTATATGATTTTCCCTAAAAATGCAACAAAATGACTCTAAAATGATATGCATTTTAAGCAGTTATCAATATGTTTTGTTCCCATTCCCTTCTCGTACTTTCTTTACTTTGAATGATAGTGCTCTATCCAAGCAAGGCTGAAGGGTTGTTTGATGTTTTCAATTTAGGGTTTTAGTTTGCATGCTAGTCAGAGCATATAGTTTTAGGTCTCCTTTTGTTTACATTAGCATGTTACAGTTAGTTCCATTCAGGTTTGCATATACAATTGCATGTAGAGATGGTGTGGATCATCTTGAGATGCCCTCCAATGATGATTCTTGAGGAAAAATAGCTTCCCTAAGATTGAGTACCATTTCATATGGAATCCCTTTTGGTGCTAAAAATTGTGAAGGCTTTGTAAACATTACTTGTTTTAGTCCTTTGTTTTGATTGGGGTCTTTATTGTCCCTTAGAGTCATTGGCACCAATGTTGCTACGTAAAAGTCATTCTATGAGCTTGTGGAGACTTTAGTAGACATCCCACAAGAATTTGAGCCTTAGTTTGACTAATTTATCACATTTAATCTCATGTTTCTTTTATATGTGCAACTCTTTCAACTTGCATCTGTAGAACTTGCTTAAATTATTGTTTAAAACCACATTCGCATGTGCATATTTGATGAAGTGATAGAGGCATTTTTTTCTAGCTGTTTTAGCCACATAGCCAAATGGCCTGCCCTTGTATTACATATTTATCGCCTTTGCTAGCCCCTTTGAGCTATAATCATGTTCGTGTTGTGAACACTTCATGTTAGCCCATGGCCACATACACATACTCCTAACCTTTAAGCCAAGTCTATGGATCATCACTTCATGCACGTGGTGGGTGGTTTTGGGGTAATTGTGTTTAAGTTGACTTTGGTATGTTGGTTTATTAAGGGAGTGATGACATTGGGCATTTACTTGTGTTTCCGACTTGTTTGGGTTAAGCACATGTGAATTAGGTCATGAGTTGATAGTTAGTGATCCTATGTCTTTCGCTGATTGAAATTTTCATTTCATTTCCCAAAGAAAAAAAAAGAGAAAATCATGCTAAAAAAGAAGGAAGAATAAACGAAGAAAAGAATAAAAAATAGTTGGCATTATGTATGTAAATAACTTGAGTTCCTTTTTTTTTGTTAAATCACTTCCTATTTCATTTATTAGGGTATTTTCAATGACTTGTTAGGGTTTGTAGTGTTGGTAAAGCTTTTAGTTTCTTGGTGCCTTGTTATTTGCTCCTTAGTCATTTTACTAATTGCTCCACATAGACAAAATTCATTAATGCACTCCTTTCCCTTAACCCTTTTAGCACACATTACATCCTAAGTACAGTCCTCCAAATTGTTATGTGCAGATTACATTCTTAGTAGTGGAGAATTTGAGAGTCTTGGCAAGAATATGGTAGTTTGCATCTTTGGAATGAGTCTTGAGTGAACCCATGCTACATTTCAAACACATAAGAGGGAGTAATCTACATTTCCCCAAAAGTGTGGTTCTGCCAGTCCATTTAGCTCTACAATTTCTTGTACTTGCATGATTTGTTTTGTGGTTCTTTGCGGGTGATCAAATTTGATATTTGCCTTATGGTCATATATATCTTCGAAAACATTCATCTTCTTCTATGTTTGAAATGTCTAGCGCACTATTTGTGATTACTGTCGATTGATATTCTTGCTTGTAAAGCGCTATCCATTGCCTAGTCCACGGAGGTTGGCATATTTTTGAATCTTTGACACATCTTCCCCTGTTGGTTTTATCTAGTGTTCGCTTGAGCACAAGCAAATGTTTAAGCTTAGGGCAGTAATAATTGTCATATTTGCATAGGATTTCATGAGTGTTGATGTAATTTTATCGGCATTATTGTGCTTAATATTATGATTTATGCCCTTATTTGTACTACTACGCTTGGTTTGTCACTTGTTTTGAGTCTATAGATTTTGACTACATGAGCCAACTTATGTGAGTAGAATGAAGACTTTAAGGCCTTGTGGATCAAAGAGGCTAGCAAAAGATGCCCAAAGGTATCCAGCATGGACACATTGTAGTCAATACCATGATACATAAGATTCCAGGAGGAAGCATGAAGTTGAATCAAGAGAGAATGAGAGTGGAAGTGGCCGTCATGGTCCGTGGTGGCCCTTTTCCCCCCGAGGCTACTTGTTTTCTTCATTGTTGTTTGACGTCCAGGCATTTTAGATGCTTGGCTAATACGTGTTTCATGATAAAAAACCCCTATTCTTAGCCTCACTTCATCATCATTTAGTCCAATCGACTATCCTAGATTAGTGTTTTCCACCTTAGAGGGAGTTTAAGGAAGAACAAGAAGAAGAAGATTTGCAAGGAAATCACAGATCGGGCAAGCATTGAAAGATCAATGCATAACCACGGAAACTAAGCATCTCTTTCTCTATCTTTTCCTCATATCTCAACTAGATTTATTTTCAGCTTGTAAATGTATTTCTTTATCATGTTAGACCATATTTTCATATTTGTGATTTGTGATTTGTGAACTAATTGATGTATTTGCTTTGAGTATCTGCATTTCAATCGTTCGATTTAAGTTAACTTCATGTTTAATTTGATTTTACAGTTTTAATTTGTGGGCATGTTGATCGACCATCTTCTTGCTTGATTTTGGTTGTTGGGTGAAGTACTGAAAGGTGAACTTCGCATTGAAAAACTAAAAATCGAACTTGTATGTGTGAATCCTCGAGAAAGATTCATCATTCGAGAGGACATGAGTGATAATCCTTTTCCTAATAAGTCTACATTGTTTAAAAACCACAAAAGTAGGCGATTGATTAATTCTAGGCATTTCACTATAACTTGAAAGTGAGTCGTGATACTTTGATTATCGTCCTTCAAACTGAGTTGGTCTAGATTAATCGATGTCCATTGACCTTTAGTGGTTTATCACATGGTGAAGCATATTCTTGAATGTTCATTCCCATTCAACTTAGTTCTAATTGTTTTCTTATCCAAATTTTGATTCACTTAGCCTATCTTGAGGGAATATAACCCAGTAGCTTGACCAAGTCTGTATGGGATAAATCTTGATTTGCCACAATGCTACCATATGGTTACGGTGAGTGCCATCTGTCCACCACCACCATAACTTAGTCTTTCCCCTAATGGGTTCTAGGTAGTGCTACCACAAAGTCCAAGCTTACATCTTCCCAAGTCCTCAGGCGAGCTTGAAGTGGAGTATTTCGGCCTTGATGGAACTGACTTTTGTCCCTTTGATAGATAGAGCACCTTGGAACCACCTTGTGAACATCTGGGCGCACACAGTTTGTTCCCCTTAAATAGGAATCCTCATGAGCCGCCCTTACCAGGAGCTCCCTTAAAGGATATCTAGGCGCACATAGTTTGTTCCTCTTGAATAGGAATCCCTCTTACATTAGAAAGGGACCCTGTGATGGGATGTTCTTCACTAGATCTTTAAAAGTTGTATGTTCCAAACAATAAATTGCATAGATTGTAGTCCAAGAAGATTTTCTCCCAAGACAGAAATTGGAGCATATCTTCTAGAAAGGGCAACATCCACTATATTTTAAGTACCTTTCTTGTGCCTAGTGGAGAAGATGAAGGCCTATAAAAACTCCTCCCACTTGGCATGTCCTACATTGAGCTTGTGTTGTCCATTGAGAAACTTGAGTGCTTGGTGATCTGAGTGAAGAACAAGGACGTTAGGTTTGAGGTGGTGGCTCCAGTGGCTCAATGCTCTTATAATGACATAAAAATTCTTTATCATATGTAGAGTAGTTGAGTTTAGAACCACTGAGTTTCTCACAAAGCTCGGCTATGGGCTTCTTGAGTTGATTAAGTACAACTCCAAGGCAAACGCCACTGGCATCATGCCCTACCTTAAATAATTCTTCAAAATTTAGCAATGCTAAGACAGGAGCCTCATATAACTTTTGCTTGATAGTTTTAAAAGCCTTCTAAGTTTCTTTACACCAAGAGAAACTACCTTTCTTCATGCATTCTATAAGTGGGGCCATGATAGAATTAAATTCAGAATGAACCTCTTATAGAAAGTGGCAAGGCCATAAAAGCTTCTCACTGTTGTGATTGAGTTCAGGACTGACTACAACTTGATTGCTTCAATCTCTATGTCGTCAACCTAATAACCTTCACAAGTAACATAACCAAGGAAAACAACCCTTGGAGTAAAGAACTCACATTTCTCAAGCTTTCCATAAAGCTCTTATTCTATGAGGATAGAAAAGACATGCATCAAGTGGTATAGAGCTCATGTTCAGTCTTGGTTTATGCAAGGATATCATCAAAATACACAACTATAAATAATGTAATATAGGGCCTGAGTACCTCATTCGTGAGTCTCATGAAGGTACTTAAGGCATTGGATAGTTCAAATGGTATGACAAGCTATTCACATAGCGCTTGCGTAGTTTTAAAGACAGTCTCCCACTCACCCCCCTCATTCTAATATGATCTCACCATCTTCTTAAGTCAGTCGTGAAGAAGACCTTTGAACCATACAATTCATCCAACATGTTATGAAGCCTAAGAATGGGGTGCCTACACTTAACTGTAATGTTATTAGTAGCCATACTATCTACACATATTCTCTAACTACCATACTTGTTTGGTACAAGAAGGGCTAGAATAGAGCGTCGGCTCATACTCTCCCGTACGTATCCTCGGTCAATAAGCTCTTAAACGTACCCTTACAATTATTTAGTCCCAGTGGTGTTGCATCTAATAAGTAAGTTTATTTGGGAAAGGTGCACCTAGGACTAGGCCAATCTAATGCTCGATTTCCCTTTTGGGTGGAAGATTAGGAGGAATGTCTTAAGGACAACATCCCCAGATTCTTGAAGTAGGGATTGCACGAAGGACTGAAAGGTGGTACTCCCCCCCTTGTAGGTTGACTCCACCACTGAGACAAACCACTGAGACATCAAGAATGGTCTTCCCTTTATAAATAGTTCTTTCCACCGTACTTTCATTTATAAGTAAGGCCTCTTCCCTAGGACTTCCCTTCCCACCTTCAGATTTGTGCAACTGGGTAGGAGCCAGAGGGGTTAGGGTCCATTTCCTCCTAGACAGTTTGAAGAAATAGGTGTTGGATTTGCCATGGTGTAAGAATTTTCTATCATACTTCAAAGGCCTTCATAGGAGCAAATGATAGGCATCCATAGGCAATACAACATACATAATCTCCTATTTATACTACCCAATGGAAAATACTACGAACGCTTGCTTAGAAACAATTACCTCATTTCCTTTCTTAAGCCATTGCAATGTGTATAGCTCGGCATGGTGAATTATGGGAAGATTGAGCTTATAAATTAGCTCATTAGAGGCTACATTGGTACACCTTCCTCTGTTTACAATTAGGTTACAAGTCTTGTTAGCTGGCTTATACCTGGAGTGGAGGATTTGCTCCTTTTGATTGACTTCTTATGGGACTTAATTGGTATGAAGTGCTCTTCTAATCATTAGGATTTCTCCTTCCTCAGGTACTACGTAGGAGGTTTCTCCTTCTTGCTTAAACTCTTCATCTTCTTCAACTTCCATCTGTTCTAGTTCCTCAATGTCTTCCATGGTAAGGACCCTTATGTTTTGGCAATCAGACAAAAAGTGTCCATGCCCATGGCACTTCAAGCATTTCTTCTGGCCATTGGGGGCCTCCTTGACAACCTGCTGTCCCTTTTTCTTTCCCTTGTCTTCTCTATGAGTTGGTTCTATTCGGTGAGAGTTGAAAGGTTTGAGAGGGGCCGAGGATAAAACCTCTAGATCTCACAAAATAACTGCATTCCCAAATTCCACTGACTTAACGCTATCAACAAGCTAAACTTCCCTGGGATTCATATGTCAATAGAAAGTTAATCGAATTCTTTCCTACTCTTTGTTGTTAACAATGGAGTTCCCAAAGTGTTATGTAGTTATGTCGTTAGCCTTGCTAGCTAATGTTGAGGCACATGCGCATGAACTCATAGTTAATATCTTATTTAACTAGCCCAACACAACTAATAGGCGCCTTATAGCCCACAGGGGCTCCTGAACCTAGCTCTGGTACCACAACTATAATGCCCCAACTCCTAATCATATAATTACCCTTAATTAATTGGTCACTAATGGTCAATAAGGTGAAAAAATGTCATATTAGGTCATTACAGTCATCCTAGGAAGGATAAGACTTAACTATTTAAAATGCTCAACAACAATGCAATAACGTTCATAAAACCCAAGGTAAGTGGTGTGTGGGCTACACATGCTTGAGCTAAATAAGAAATCCATATCCCAGCTATATGTTTGCAGGCACCTTACAACTAGGAGCGAGACTAATGATAATGTCACTGTGAGCTTTGCTCAATACCCAGCCTATAACATGAAACCACAAAGTGTTTGAAGGGTGAATCGAGGCTCAGTACGTTCACCCCTATACCATAAAGATTAAAATCCATTTTTCATAGAGCGATCGCATTTCAATTCATTTTAGTTTGAAAATAGGGAGAGAGATAAAGACATTAAAACTGTTATCAATTATTATCTAAAAGTGGGACCCAAATTGATGAACTCATATGTATGTTGCGATCATTGAATAGTTCCGCACATGTTATCCCGATTGGATTAGCTAACCTGAGGTCGCGCAGGTGAACAGAAGGGCGTAAGCCCTGATAATTGTTAACTAGTTGATCCACTTAATTATGTAGCAAAACAATACTTGAAAATAATTCATTGGATAATTATATACTATAAGACTTTCCTATCTATGAAAACAATGTGAAATTCTGAAGGGTACAAGTAGTAAATAGACCTGAAATTTTAAAATCTTTCCGCTTTATAGAGTACTTGTTCATGGCATGACAACCAACAAAAATTGCCTTGTTTCTACTCCAAATACATATGTTCATGTGGTTAGTAGAGTTTTGAATAATACTTTTTATTATTTACTACCTTAACAAATATTTCACAATTTTCTTTAGTACTTTTCTTATTAAATGAAAACTTATTATTATTTACTTAACCATGCAAATTAATCAATTTCCCATTTATATTGTCCCCCATTTAATATTGTTATCTTCATTATTATTCTATTAATGATATTATCATTATCAATATTATCGTCTCGATTGCTATAATGGTTATTGTTAGAAGCATTGTAATTATTATGATCATTATCAGTGTAAGTAATTTTTTTTTCTCACCACCAACATCATTCCCACTTCTTTCTTAATAAAATTATGCCCACATTTTTATAATCTAAAGATTTGTCCACAGAGAGATTGGGTTAATAAGCTCGACTTGTGGTTTTAAATTGATTCTCAATGTCAAAGCATGTTCCTATATCCAAGTCCAAAAGATTTTTACCCCCTTAGGCCTCAAATGGACTTTAAAATCTATTTACTAGTTTTGCGTCGTAATAACATATATTATTCTCAATTATGTAAGCACAAATCAATCTTTGTCCTCCTCTTTGAATTACGAAACACTTAATTAATCTTTAACACTAATTTCAACCTATCAGCCTTAGAACTAATAAGTTCACAGGAGTCCAACTCCGTAATTTACTTTTAAATGATACGACCAGCAAAATTTAAAACTAAAATTTATTCAATCCCACTAATTACCCTCTAATATTCATGTTAAACTTGATTTATTTTCAAATCCTCATAATAATATTTTCACTTAATTCTCACATAACAACACATTTCGATTACTCAAATTAATTGCAAGATTCATATTCGGCAATTTATTTCACAACAGAACCTCTCCCATTTACATTTTTCAAATACTCTTAAGTCATCAATCCCTATAGATCTCATATAGGAAGTCACACTTCAACCTCTGAAATTAATCCCAAAAATCATAGTTAAGCCAATTTATCTCATAACACCCCACAATCGACATTTGTCTCCTTTCCTCCCTTCTTCCACATCAAGCACCACCTCACCCTTTCCAGGGCAATCCATCTGCTCCCACACATGAAAACCTCTAAATTTCATTCAAATATACACATAATAACTCAAACTTTAGCATGTTCAATTGACAAGTACACAAACCCAAAATCCATGTTCATTCCATAGTTCCTCCATGGACACCCACACATATACTCACTCAAATCCTCAAAAAAATTACATTGGTAACTCCAAATTACACAAACTAGAATACACCCAAGATAGAATTGAGGAGTAACAAAGTGAAATCAAATTAGTGGAGGGTTTAGAATTTACCTTGCTAATTACTCAAGATGACAAGTAAAGGGTATCAGGAGGTGGCGGTGGTTGTGGAGGCCAACCAGCAGCTACGTGCAAGTGACGGGAACTGCAGCGTTAGACGTGGCATCTCGCTTATGTAAGAAACCTGGGGCTAGGGGTATGTGAATTCCAGAAAGGGGGGAGGGGGTTTGCTAATTAACAAGGAAAGGGGCGATTCACAGGGGAAAATAGAAAGGGGGGTTGCTTTAGCTTTAGGAAAGTTGAGTTTTTAATCATATCTTTGATATTTTCTTTATTGCTTTTGTTTTCTTTATCACTTCTTTCTTTTTGTTTGTTTTAAAACATTCTTCTTTTTAACTTGTATACAATACTCGAGGCAAATGTTGGGCTAATATTTAGGATATTATTAATATTCTCAAGGTTCATTTAATAAATTATAAACTTCATCCACATTGATCTCTTTATTCCTTACATTTAATTTTATTTCACATATTATGATTATAGTCTCATTTGCATGCCGTATAAGAGTAGATTGTGTATTTATTTGTATATTTCATGGTTACCCGCTTTTATAAATGGGTCAATTTGTATTTAGCCATTCATTTAAGTATTTATTTATCAATTCGGAATGATTTAACACGAAACACATACAATTAAATTACTTTTCTAGGCCACATCGTCATCTCAACCTGGGAGCACATAAAAATATTGAATACTAAATTGGTACACAACTCTCAACATGATCAATTAAAATGAACAAAAGTAATTAGCATGATTTAGGTTCGGGTTATTACAACATTCACGCTTAAAATAAGTTTCATCCTCGAAACTTGTGAATTTGAGAGAAATCTTGGATTTGCCGCAAACAAATTGTTTCTCATATCCTCTTCCTTCTCACATGCAGCTTCATATGAGATATGGGAGACTCAAAGAACCTTGACTAGAGGGATACTCCATTTACGAAGATGTTAAAGTTTATAGTTCAGTATCTGCATGCGGCGCTCTCCATGACCAAGTTCTCAGTAACCATAGCATAGTTTGGATCTACGACATACTTTTTAAGTTGTGAAATGCGAAAAACACTACGCAGATGTTTGAGTTTCACTGACAAATCCAATCTATAACCTATATGATTAATGATTTCCTCCCTTCATTGACATAACCCTTTTATCATCTCTAAGCAATCTAAAAGCGTTCCTGAATTTATCTTAACTTCTTAATATAGTCAATGCTTCATTTAACTCATTCGAACACAACTAGACATTGTTGGAGATTTTTCCCTTACGAAAAGGTCCTCATTTGCTGTTCTTAAATATATTGTATACCCACTGAGGAATGAATTATTGGTTATGTCCTGAGAATTGATGTCACCCTACGACTTGAGTCCAACGTTCCTTTTGGTGTTCTCCCTAGCAAAAATCTAACTTGCTTACTTACATAACCCTCCCTCACTAGACTGGTCAAAGGTTTGTTCAATGTTTAAATTCAACGTTAAAGATGAACATGTATTAGAATACGAATGCTGAAAATGGTAATTAAGTGAGTCATTGCGTACAAAAGATATAAATAACAAAATTAAAAATGAATGATAAGGGACTAATTGACATAGGATGGCTAGAATAGATATAACTAACAGTGAATCAACAAATCAAAATAGAAGACAACAAGGATCATGGTTTGTAAGTGTGGACCACAAGAGAAACTAAGATATTGTCTACACCGATTGAGTCTTGTCAATGATAAGGATAGGCACCCCCTAACTCAATTAGAATGGGTATTTAGAAGGTTCAATTATAGATCAAATTATGATGTTTATTAGATAAGAAAATATTAGAGTATCCAAAAAAAGAAAAGAGAATTATTCGCTTAGCCAATGTTACTTTTAACGAATATTCTCATTAATCAAACAAGTTGCTTGGACAATCACATGAATAGGAACGAAATTGGGTTACTGGACCCAACAAGGAATGAGAGGTAGACTATTCTTATAATCTTCACACTAAAGTGTGGTTAAATGTGAAAATCATGAATATGGTAATAATATTATATGAAATTAAAAAATCATGATGTCTAATATAGGGTAATAGGTAACGACCAAAGATAGATTTAAATGAAAGAGTTTGAATCATTTCAGAAGAGACTGGTGGCTCAGTCACACGTACGTTCAACGATTGAATCACAAACAAAATAGTAGCAACTGAGTTTCAATAAATTGATCCTCAAGCCACAATGACTATGATAAGCACAAAAAATAGATTTCGATGAGCAGTGAGTACAATGACATGGGTTCATTGTAAAATAAATTTGCAGGAACATGCCCTTGCTCACATAAAGCAAGTTCAAGTAAAGTAGAATCAAGAAGGATCAACTTCATTTACAAGAATGTGAAATTTTTGTGACAAAAAGAATGGTGGGAGCACAACAATTGACATTCACCCACACTAGTGAAGGCAAAATTCCACCTTAAGTTCAAACAAGCTACACGACCTTGTTACTAAGGATTAGCAGCACACAAGATATAAGTATAAATGCACTTTCAACCAAATGAAGAAGAACATGATAAAAATTGAAAGTATCAGAATGTCAACAACCATTTAAAATCGTATAGAAATGTATTCAGCATTTACTAACATGTTTCAAAGACATGGGGAAGCAAAGTGGAAAGAAGCTCCAAGCACTATTAAGGATCCAAAAAACTCTCGCGGTTGAAGTTGAAACGAGAAATTAAATTAATATTGGAAAGAACTAAATTTAAAAATGTGGCAAATCGTACAATTACGAGAAGCGCTAGAAGCAGGAGCATTAATACATTAAAAAATTCTAATTGGCAATAAGATCTCCTTAGCAAACGTTTTGGATCAAAAGAGATGCAATAACAAAGAGATGATGCCAATAAGCAAACCTTGATGACTAAAGGAGAAGTAAATCAATGACTGAAGGTAATGAGAATATTGTTGTGGGAAGATTTTACTAGGGGGAAAAAACAAACAGAGGATTTTGGAATGATGGGTGAAGGAAACATCACTATAAGGTAGATGATAGATTTTGGAATGTCATTATGTATGAAATATAGTACAACATGGTATTAACCAAAAATTAGACTATGAAATTATCCCTCCACAAAATTCGGGGTGTGAATGGTAAAACGGTAGTATAACAAAGGCATCTTTCATTAGTCACGTAAAAATCCGCATGTAGATTTATGTGGTTATAAGAAGAAAAAATCACTATGATTCTTAATTTATCCTCAAGGATCAGGAGAGCAAAATAAATGTCATGGTCATCAACTGAAATGGGGAACTTGCAAAACACAAATAGGAAGGTGATAAATGATGTAAGCAACAAAATCATCCTATATTCAAGGCGATATCATATAAGTGCAAACCACCATCACAAAGACATGTAGTTAGCAAACCTAGAAAGGGCTAAGAAAAGAGTTTAAGGCATTGTCAATATAAACTTGGTTCATCAGCATACTTAATTTTGGAAGCTATTCAACTAAAGGAGTCCATAGTGACCTTTGCCCACTAACTAACTTTTGAACGAATTCTTAAATAATTTGGCGGGAACTTTTTTAACAACTTTTGGCGCCTGCAATAACTGCATAGTATTCTATGCCGAAGATGAGAAAGATAAGGGTTGGGAGCATGTTGTTCAAGTAAAGCCAAGGGAACTCTTAAATAACTAACTACAGACATCCCCCAGATTCGTCTAAAGGAGTCCAGAGTGGCCTTTGCGGCCGATGCACCAGCTCAACGGGTAGAAGGTGTAGACATCCGTAGACCACCCTATAAGACGACATACCTAGGGGGTCTTAAAGGCCGTGCAGTACACCCACAACCCATATGTCAACTTGTCCACCCAATCTTTCTTGTTGTTGTTATTGGACTTTTCGAGGATTTGTTTGATTTGTCTGTTGGACACCTCTATATGGCAATTCATTTCAGAATGGTAAGGGGTTGCAAGGCGGTGAAAGATGGAATACATTTTTAGTAGTGCGTCAAAGGACCTGTTATCAAATTGTGTCCCTTGATAACTAATAATTGCTCTAAGCATCCCATACCTAATAAAAATATTGTCTCCTAGAAACCTTATGACCATCATAGACTTGTTCGTTTGTGTGGGGATTGCTTCCACCCTTTTAGGCACGTACTCCACAGATAAAAGGATGAACACTTTCTCAAATGACTTTTGGAACTGATTCCGGCGGGAATCTGTCTTGTGATTGTGTTGATGACGTGGGGCGAAAGAACGGGTTTATTTGACAGCTGGTGATCAACACGGCTGCACTCTCGTCTCCTTCTCCGACCTGCAAAAAAGGCCAACCCCGGGGTATGGTCCGGGGAATGCCTCTCCAACGGTCAAGTCAATCAGGTGTTCCAGAAAGTATGAATGGTATAAAGAGTCAATTCTTCCTTTTTCAGCCTCCCCTTTTTCCAAGGAAAACAGGTCACTATTTATAGCCTGTTTCTAAAAGGGGTAAAGGAGTAATATTACCTGAACTGGTTGCCTGAGTATCCCGGTCCTGTAGCTACTGCGACTTGAGGAAAGCCCCAAGGGTTGCGTATCGGGCCATTTGGGATGTGATCTTGTGAGTATGCATAGGCTGGATTCCCAAGGAATCTTGGCCCACGTAAGTGATCGGATGGGCCATATATATCCTGGGCCAGGCCCAGGATGTGATATGTGTTTTTCCCAAATCACTTAGCCCCTCACATCTTACCTGACCTTCGTGCCTAGTCGATGGTCAAGTAAGATGTGGATCTAGGGCTCTAAGGTATAGTGTGAGAGGCGCGCTAGGAAGGGATTACAGGGATTCGCACCCCAAAGTTGGACGGTTACTACAGCGGTCCCGCATTAAGGCACGGAGTTCTAGGATGAGGGCCTTGCATACACCAGGTAATTATGACCTGACGCAGTGGCCCACAACCTGTGGCATCCTCAGGCCTACCTTGCCTTCCTATAAATACCCCGTGGTTTTTGTTGGGGATAGAAGTGATTGCAATTGCTGAGCAGACCAAACATCGACTTGAATCATGGCTTTCCCTCTCATTCGCAACACCAGAGAAATGGCACTTTATCTGAGGGAAACGCTCGGATGGCACCGAAGGAATGCAGCGCGCCCCCCGCGCCCTCTTCCCGAGGACTTTTCGGGATTATGCCGGGACTTTTCCCTATCTGAAGCTGAGCAGGTTGCGGCGGAACTTGGACTCCCTGAACTGGTTCAAGCGACCTTCTACGCAATGCTGCTGAACGACGCCGTTGAATTCGGTGCGGCCCATGAATTCACCGTGGACGAGATGAAGTCTGTGCTCATGGACCTGAAGTGGGCATCGTTCAAGAGGTGGATATACTGCATGGACGATTTTTTGAGAGCGGCTCAACAGAATCGTCCGGCCGACGAGATAAATATCTCGGACGTTGATGCCATCCGGGGAGGAGTTTTTGATTTAGGCGGTCCCCCTTCCCCTTCTAGTGATGAAGCCTAACGGCTTATTGTATCGATGTGTACCCCTCAGTGCATTTGCCTGTGACCTTTATGCAATGAACGCTTGTTTTCTTTCATCTCTCTAATTGATACCCCGTATGTCAGACCCTCATGCCGCGCTTGACAGCTCTCGGCCACTGAGGGGCGAAGAGCGCAGCGACCGGCCGTGAGGCCGTGCGTGAGAGCAATAGCCCTGTCGAGGCTGAGGGCGTTGCGACCTGCCGTGAGGCCGTGCTTGTGAGCCCTTAGCCCCTAAAGGAGCATAAAGCGTAGCGAACAACTTTAAGGCAGTGCTGAAGGGTCTTCAAATCCAAAAAGAGTTAGAGGCGGAACGCGCGGCTTTTGGCCGTACTCACGTCTTTCGGTGCCCAAGGGAGCCAAAAACATAGCGCACGGCATTTGGCCGCACTCATACATCTGTAGGGGCTAAGAGCTTAGCGACCGGCCGTTAGGCCGTGCTCGGGCCCTTAGCCCTTGGAGATGTTAGGGGCGTAGCAACCGGCCATAAGGCCGTGCTCATTTGGCCTTAACCCCTGGAAGGGCCAGGGGCGTAGCGTCCGGCTGTAAGGCCGTGCTCAGTGGCCTTAGCCCCTAGAGGGGCTAAGGGCGTAACGCCCGACCATAAGGCCGTCCTCAATTGGCCTTAGCCCCAGGAAGGGCTAAGGGCGTAGCGACTGGCTGTAAAGCCGTGCTCAATGGCCTTAGCCCCTGGAAATACCTAGGGCGCAGCGACCGACTGTAAGGCCGTGCTCAGTGGCCTTAGACCCTCGTGGGGCTAAGGGCGTAGCGACCGGCCATAAGGCCGTGCTCAGGTGGGCTTGGCCCCTGGAAGGGCTAAGGGCGTAGCGACCGGCCATAAGGCCGTGCTCAATGGCCTTAGCCCCTTGGAGGGCTAAAGGCGTAGCGACCGGCCATAAGGTCGTGCTCAATTGGCCTTAGCCCCTAGAAGGGCTAAGGGCGTAGCGACCGGCCATAAGGCCGTGCTTGGTGGCCTTAGCCCCTGGAAGGGCTAAAGGCGTAGCGATCGGCCGTGAGGCCGTGCTCAATGGCCTTGGCCCCTGGAAGGGCTAAGGGCCTAGCGACCGGCCGTGAGGCCGTGCTGAATGGCCTTGGCCCCTGGAAGGGCTAAGGGCGTAGCGACCGGCTGTAAAGCCGTGCTCAGTGGCCTCAGCCCCTGGAAGGGCTAAGGGCGTAGCGACCGACTGTGAGGCCGTGCTCAATGGCCTTAACCTTTGGGCTACGAGAGTAGCGACCGACCTTGAGGCCATGCTCAGGGTCAGTTAGCCCCTGAGGGGCTAAGAGTGTGGCGATCGGCCATAAGGGTTACTGGGCAGTGCCTCATGCCTTAGTCACCCTTTAAGGATTACAGCTGTGACATCCTGGGCCTATGTCTTGGGCCAGGCTATTGCTTAGTTACCACGTGGCATCCCTTTTGAGGAAGCGTGGTTATCGAGGGGCGTTGAAGTATGCGAACCGTCTCTTGGCTCTATATAAGGATGGGGTCTTCACCACCGTAGTCATTTGTGCCATACTTTTACAACCAATTTAGAGAGAGAAACAATTCTAGAGAGAGAGGCTCTGACATCCTTCTTCCTTCCACTCCCCAGATTGCCTGGCTGCCTCCAACAAAATCTTTATTTGTTCGACATCCTCAGGTACATGCTTGCCCCTTTCGACGCATTCTTTGTTTGTTATGTCATCTTGTTCATCTAGTGGGGATGTCTCCAAGGAGCAGGTCGGTCCTCTAATGGAGGGCCGGCATCCATAACTCCCCAACCTCCCGGCCTTAATTGATGGCCGTGTGGTGGCTGGACTCCCCCGAAAGAATAATAAACCAAGGGAGCCAAAAAAGGTCCCTTACGCCGTACCCATTTTTGAACCTGGCACTCCCTCGTAGTCCAGCTGCGAGCATTCTTCCCCCCTAGTATTTTAAGTCCCGAGGTGACTGTGACGTATCCGTGGGAGGTTACTATTGCTAATTTTGTGCCCGACTTCCAGGTCCGCAGCATGGCGAAGACGAAGTCAACCCCCCGCATCCGGACTCCAGATGAGCTTTTGGCCGAGGGCTCGATAGGTAATGTTTGTTCAGTTCTTCCTTAGTCTAATACGGAGGCCCAAGTTGCCTCTGCCAGTTCTAGTACGTCTTCTCGTCCTGGCTCATCTAGTAGGGCCTCGGGGCGCTCCTCTTCATCGGGGGAGGCGTCAACAAGCTCTTTGTCCGAGTCGTCAGGTTCTGGAACTTCGGGGCGCGCGCTGTCAACGTGCGGCCCCCGTAACAGAGATTGTGGCCGAGGGGGTGGAATTTCCCGGGGCCCCAACTCATTCGAACCCTCAGGACGTACCGGGAAGTCATTTCCCTGACCCGCAGGTAATCTCCAAGCTTAAGAGGTCGGCGCTCGACAAGCAATACCTTCTGCCGGCCGGATATGGCTTGCCGCCCGCGAACTGCATTGCCGTGTACCGAGCGGCTTTGGATGACGGCCCCTAAAGAGACCGGGGACTTGGGATGGTACTGTTTTAATAACCGCCTGGGCTATATGACCGCAATTGAAAAGAAATCGAAAGTTAGATACTGGAAATACGATTTTTTGTTTCTGCGCCGGGCGTCGGGTTGGGGCGACGTCCCTGATTGGAACAAGGGAAAGCCGGTCCGCAATCCCTTTGGGGAGGCAACGGCCGAGGAACGGCGAACCGCCCGCTACTTTATATTTTATATCCGTGAAGACGACCGTCGTCGGCCCATCCCCAGATTCATGAGTCAGGCCATTGAGGCCGTCAAAGGTCCCGAGAATAGGAGGACGAAGTCTAGTGACCGGGAGCCATTGAACTAGTTGCCGAAGCTCAAATTTTTTGCTAACGACTTCTTTCTTGCCGCGGCCGGTCTACTGATCCTTAAAAATCTTACAAAGGGTACTAAGTTGTCCAGGCATGTTTTTGTTTCACGTTTTGTGCTGACCTGACCTGTTCTTCTTTGTGCAGATCAAGCAAGGGCGAGACTGACGGTCTTTGAGACTGGGGATGCGACGCCCGAACAAGTGGCCGCAGCTGCCGACCGCAGGAGAGAGGAAGAAAGGCAACTGGCCGTCGTCCAACAGGCTAGAAAGGTACGATATGACCCCTTTGGTTAGTTGCCTTTGCGTTCGTCAGACATTAACCTCACCTTCTGCCGGCACCTTCACTGGGACCTCGCGGTAAGAGACCTACCGTGAGTCTGCCTCCTCCCCGCAAGAAGCCGAGAACTGAAGAGGTGATCAGGGGAACTGAACACGAATCGAATGCCCAAACCGGGAGCCGGTCTTCTGGAGAGCGGACGGCGACCGAGCGGAGACGCTGTACGCCCCCTCGCGTTACTGACGCGTCCCCCGTGACTCCAACCAGTGGCGGCCATTCCTCCCGTCCCTCAGTGAGCTTCATCAAGGTCGACCCTCCTGTTCGCCTGGCCCTTGTTCAAGACATAGTTAAATCCTGGGATTTAACAGCCACGGGTGTTTCAGATCCACCGCCGGTCTCTGCAAAAGAGATTGGCATGGCGGAGGCTTTTGCCCAAGGTGTCAAGGTTGTCTCTGAGTGCCGACGCCTAGAAGGAATGGTGAACAGGTACCAGCGTCGGTGCAAACGGCTTCAATCGGACCTCGCGGCCTGTGAGGCCAGCAAAAAGGAGGTACAGCAAAAGTTGGACCATGCTGTAGCTGATACGGCAAAGGCCCAAGAGCGCGGCTATCAGCAGGGCCATTCCGATACTTTGGCATATCTCCGCAAGGTGCTGTTAACTCTTGCAGGTGAATTCCATGACGACCGGTACTTCGAGGCATACCTCAAGTATGTTGACGAGCGTGAGCGAGCCATTGCTGAGGGTCGCGACCCAAACGAAGTGGAGTTCGTCGCTCCATCGGAGGGGGAGGCCACTGCTGATGAACCCACACACCCCCTTGAGGTAGCCGGCCTTTCCGAAGAGGAGGCAACCGATGACAACGATCCCGATGCCTAGCTGGTGCCTTTAATGCCTTCAATATTTCATCCCTTGTAATTTTGTAACTTTGCCTTTAATGCCAGCCATGTAAACATTGTTGTTAATGAAAAAAGGGGATGCTTCTTTGGCCTTCTGTTTCTGTTTGTGTTTCCACTTCTTTCTCCTATTCACACGAGGGTGGCCCCGAAACAGAAGGGCAAAATGCAGGAATGCCGTGCTGAAGGTCCCTTAGCCTCCGGAGGGGCCAAGGGCGTAGCGACCGGCCATAAGGCCGTGCTCAATTAGCCTTAGCCCCTGGAAGGGCTAACGGCGTAGCGACCGGCTGTAAGGCCGTGCTCAATTGGCCTTAGCCCCTTGGGGAGCTAAGGGCGTAGCGACCGGCCATAAGGCCGTGCTCAATTGGCCTTGGCCCCCGGAGGGGTTAAGGGCGTAGCGACCGACCATAAAGCCGTGCTCAGTGGCCTTAGCCCCTTGGAGGGCTAAGGGCGTAGCGACCGGCCATACGGCCGTGCTCAATTGGCCTTGGCCCCTGGAAGGGCTAAGGGCGTAGCGACCGGCTGTAAGGTCGTGCTCAATTGGCCTTAGCCCCTTGGTGGGATAAGGGCGTAGCGACCGGCCATAAGGCCGTGCTCAGGTGGCCTTGGCCCCAGGAGGGGCTAAGGGCTTAGCGACCGGCCATAAGGCCCTGCTCAGTGGCATTAGCCCCTTGGAGGGCTAAGGGCGTAGTGACCGGCCATAAGGTCGTGCTCAATTGGCCTTAGCCCCTGGAAGGGCTAAGGGCGTAGCGACCGGCCATAAGGTCGTGCTCAGTGGCCTTAGCCCCTGGAATGGCTAAGGGCGTAGCGACCGTCCATAAGGCCATGCTCAATTGGCCTTGTCCCCAGGAGGGCCTAAGGGCGCAGCGACCGGCCGTAAGGTTGTGCTCAGTGGCCTTAGCCCCTTGGAGGGCTAAGGGCGTAGCGACCGGCAATAAGGCCGTGCTCAGTGGCCTTAGCCCCTTGTAGGGCTAAGGGCGTAGCGACCGGACATAAGGCCGTGCTCAATTGGCCTTGGCCCCATGAGGGGCTAAGGGCGTAGCGACCGGCCGTAAGGCCGTGCTCAATGGCCTTAGCCCCTTGGAGGGCTAAGGGCGTAGCGACCGGCCATAAGGTCGTGCTCAATTGGCCTTGGCCCCTGGAAGGGCTAAGGGCGTAGCGACTGGCTGTAAGGCCGTGCTCAATTGGCCTTAGCCCCATGGAGGGCTAAGGGCGTAGTGACCGGCCATAAGGCCGTGCTCAGTGGCCTTAGCCCCTGGAAGGGCTAAGGGCGTAGCGACCGGCCATAAGGCCGTGCTCAGGTGGCCTTAGCCCCTGGAAGGGCTAAGGGCGTAGCATACCAAATGCGAAGTAAAAGGCACGGGTAGTCATTCACAGGAATTAAGGAGTACATTACAACTTAAACATGATATTTCCTTAAATTGCTGCTATGCCAAGCCCAGGGAACAGGAGTGCCATCAAGAGTTTCTAGCCGAAATGTGCAAGGACGAATTTGCGAGGCCACCTCGTAAGGCCCTTCCCAATTGGCTGTTAACTTGCCGTGCTCCGTTACGCGGGCAATGCTCTCCATGCGTCTGAGCACCAAATCAGCAACTCGAATGGGTGTCATCCGGACCGTCCTATTGTGCCTTCGTGCAATGCGGAGTTTAGAGAGGGCCTCTCGGAGCATAGAATCGACGCGGATCGAGGGGAGGAGATCCAGGGCCTCTCGTAGAGCTGCATTGTTTGCTGCTTCCTGAAATGCAGTTAAACGATGTGTATGAAGTGCCACCTCCACGGGAAGAACGGCTTCAGAGCCGTAAGTGACCATAAATGGTGTCTCGCCGGTGGCAGTCTTCTCAGTAGTCCGAAGGTTCCACAGGACGCCGTGCAGTTCGTAAGCCCAGTTACCCTTGGCGTCATCAAGCTTTTTCTGAATACCGTGGAGGATTGATTTGTTGGCTGCTTCAGCCTGTCTGTTAGTGTGGGGATGCGCCACAACCGTGAAGCGAGCTTGGCACCCCAAACTACTTAAGTAGTTGGTGAGTTTGCTAGTATCAAATTGCCGGCCATTGTCGAAGATCATGGTGCGGGGGACGCCGAACCTGGTGACTATGTTTCTCCAGATAAATTTACGCACCTCCGCGGTGGTAATGGAGGCGACGGCTTCAGCTTCGATCCACTTGGTAAAGTAATCTACGGCCACAAATAAGTATTTGCGCTGGCCGGTTGCTCTGGGAAAGGGTCCCAGGATGTCCATACCCCACATAGGGAACGACAGTGGGCTGACAATCGGCGTCATCAGAGTTGTGGGAACACGTTGAACGGGTCCGAACCGCTGGCATTTGTCACAAGTCCGGACCAACGTCATTGCATCTTCCCGTAAACTAGGCCAGTAGTAGCCACTACGGAGGGCTGTTACGGCGAGCGCCCACCCACCGAGGTGTGAGCTACAGATGCCTTGGTGCAATTCTTCTAGAACCTTTCTCCCCTCTGCCGGGGATATGCACCTCAAAAGGGGTCGGCAAAGGAACGCTTGTAGAGGATTCCTTCGTACAATACGAACCACTTTGACCGCTTCTTGATCTTCTCTGCTTCCTTAGCGTCAGTGGGCAACGTACCCTCAGCAAGATATGCACGGATAGGCTCCATCCACATGGGGCTCCGGTCCAGCCACGTGACCTCATGCAAGCCGATACTCCTATCCATCAAGGTCTCCCACTGAATGTTCTTCGGCCGGCCGTTGGAGGAGGAACTTGCGAGTTTGGACAAGGCATCGGCCTGCCGGTTTTCAGAGCGAGGGATGTGCATGATGGCAAAGTGCTTAAGCAGCTTGGTGGCTTCGTGAACCGTCCTGACGTAGGCGGCCATAACTTCATCCTTTGTTTCATAGTCCCCGTTGAGCTGACTTACGACGAGTTGGGAGTCTGAAAACGCCTGGACGTGCTTGGCCCCTGCGGTGTGACAGAGCTCTATTCCCGCAATGAGGGCTTCATATTCCGCCTCATTGTTGGATACCTTGAACATGAATTTGAGGGCGTGCTCGTGACGTGCGCCGGTTGGGCTTTCCACAATGAGACCGGCCCCACTACCCTCCTTGGTAGAGGAACCGTCGACATACAAGTTCCAAGGGCGCGGCTGGCAATGTTGCGCCACAGGTGCCTTACATTCGGCGAAAAAGTCAGCCAACGCTTGTGCTTTGATGGCTCGCCGGGGCTAGAAGGCCAGATCATAGCGCGAGAGCTCCACAGCCCATTTCAAAAGGCGACCTGATGCATCCAACTTCTGAAGGACGCTTTTGAGGGGTTGGTCAGTTAAAACCAAGATCTTATGGGCCTCGAAGTAGGGCCGCAGCTTCCGACTGGCCATAACCAAGGCGTAGGCGAACTTTTTAATGAGGGGGTAGTTTACTTCGGCGCCTGCTAGGGCATGACTTATGTAATACACTGGTACCTGCTCCCGTGCTAGCTCGGCCACTAGGACCGCACTGACCGCATGTTCTGAAACGGCCAGATATAAAGTCAACACTTCCCCCTCTGTTGGACTAGCAATCTGCGGCAATCGAGCTAAGTTTGACTTCAGCGCTTGAAAGGCCTCATCCGCCTTTTCATCCCACTGGAAATTGCCTCGCCGGCGTAGGACGCGGAAGAAAGGTTGGCACCGGTCGGCTGATTGTGACATGAAACGGCCGAGGGCAGCTACACAGCCTGTCAAGCGCTGAACTTCCCGTATAGTTTTGGGGGGCTGCATGTCAAGGACGGCCTGAACCTTGTCTGGATTTTCTTCTATGCCGCGATGACTGATCATGAAGCCAAGAAACTTCCCGGACCGCACTCCGAACACGCACTTTTTAGGGTTGAGCTTCATGTTGAACGCTCGGAGGATCTCAAATGTTTTTCGCAAATCAGTGGGGTGGTCAGTCTGGAGCTTGCTCTTGATGATCATATCGTCCACATACACTTCCATGGTCCGCCCGATTAATGGCTCGAACAGCTTGTTGACGAGGCGTTGGTAAGTGGCCCCGACATTCTTTAACCCGAACGGCATGACTTTGTAGCAATGGAGCCCGCGGTCGGTTATGAACGTCGTCCTTTCCTGGTCTTCTGGGCAGAGGGGTATCTGGTGGTACCATGAGAAGGCGTCCATAAAGCTAAGTAGGGCATGGCCGACAGTGGCGTCCACCAGCTTGTCGATTTTTGGAAGGGGATAACTGTCCTTCAGGCAGGTCTTGTTTAGGTCCGTAAAATCCACGCACATCCTCCATGTGCCGTTGGGATTTTTTACCAACACCACATTTGAAACCCACTCTGGGTACTGGCATTCTCTGATAAAGTCGGCTTCTAACAGCTTCTGGACTTCCTGACTTGCCGCGGCTGCGCGCTCAGGGCCCATGTGACGCTTCTTCTGGACAACCGTCTTGTGCCTGGGATGGGCATTTAAATGGTGCCCCATTACCGTGGCAGCTATGTCGGGCATCTCGCTTGGGCCAAAAGCAAAGACGTCCATGTATTCTTGCAAAAGACAGACGAGGGGTTGATGCTCTGAGTCGGCCATTCCACGCCCGAGCTGTACCGTGCGCTCAGGTGGCCCGTCTTCTAGTGGTATATGTTCGACTTCCTCTTCAACTTATGCCCGACGTCGTGAGAGTTCGACGACGATGGAATGAATTACCAAGGTCTCGGGACCTATTGCGGCCGGATTCCCCTTTGCCCTTTTCGCTATTGCGAGTGGTGCTGCGGCCTCTCGCTCCCGGGGTCGCTCAATGAGGGGTTTTATGCTAACTAGGTGGCACTCTCGGCCCGTCCGTTGATCCCCCCGGAGCTCGTCGACGGCTCCGTCATCAGTCTCAAACTGGAGCTGGAGGAGATAGGGTGCAAGTACGGCCTTTGCCTCATGGAGCGTAGGCCGTCCCAGAATCACGTTGTACGTCATGGGTACATCGACCACAAGGAAATCGACTTCCAAACTTCGGAAACGGGTCTTGTCCCCAAAACGCACCGGTAGGCGAACGGTCCCAGCAAGAGTCACACCTCTTGTCCTCCAAATCCCAAGACAGGGGTTGTAATGCGATCGACCGCGCGCCCCGGGTGGGAGAGTTTCTAGAGGAAATCCTTCGTTATGATGTCCACGGAGCTGCCGGTGTCTACAAGGATACGGCGCACCAACGCATTTGCAATCTTCATCTCAACCACCAGCGGGTCGTTATGGGGGGTAGCTAACCGGGGGGCATCTTTGCCTCCAAAGACCATGGTGGGCGCCGTGAGGCTAGACTTTTGTTTCATGGTGAGCACCTGTTGTGCGCTCCTCAGCTGTGCCTTCCAGGTCGAACGTGTCATATCCGACATGTTGCCGCCCGCGATAGTTGCCACAATTTCTGTTGAACACTCTTCGTCCCGTGGCTGGGATGACTCGGGGTTTGGCTCCTTCCTCAGCAGGCGCGACCCTTTTCTTAGAAATCAATCAATTTGTCCTTTGTCCGCGAGCTCGTGGAGAGCTTTCTTTAGCTCTCTACATTCGGTTGTGGTGTGGCCGCTCTGTTCGTGGAACTCACAATATTTCCTCGCGTTTTGCGGCCGGGGAGCCATTGTCATTGGAGGCGGCCGACGCAGCATCGGATGCCCTCGTACCTCCATTAGAATATTCCTCGCATCCGTGGTGAATCGGGCGTCGAGAGTTTCTAACGGTTGCCGTCTGTCTCGGGGAGCAGGGTTGCTTTCACCGCGAGTAAAACCCCTATCCCCTGGAGCGTTCCCCTTCTTGGGGGCGTCTTGTCCCTCGGCACAAATTTCAGTGGCTCGGATGAAGTCCGCAGCCTTTCTTAATGCTTCAGCCAGGGTGGTTTCTTTCTGTTCCGCCAAAGAGAACTTAAAACGTCCATTCTTGAGGCCATTGAGGAAATAGGTGTATGCCACACCGTCTTCTAATTCCGGGATAAGGACGGCCTCCTGATGGAAGCGTTTGACGAACTCGGCTAGGGACTCCTACGGCCCCTGCTTAATTTTTGACAAGTGAATGCTAGTTCGCCGTTCTTTACGGCTCGCAATGAACTGTCCAACAAACTTGTCAGCCAAGTCCTGAAAACAGGCTACGCTACCCTGGGGAAGACTATTGAACTAGGATTGCGCTACCCCCTTTAGGGTGGCGGGGAAGTAGCGGCAGTATGAGGCGTCGTCCACGTCTTGGACGTACATTTGAGCTTTGTAGACTCCCAGGTGCTCCTCTGGATCCCCGGTTCCGTCATACAAATCAACCATTGGCATCTTCACCTTTCCGCATCTTGGGGCGTTTACGATCCCTAGGCAGAAAGGGGTTGAGAAAGAGGGGGCGGCCAAACGGGCGGCCGTTCCTGATACCTTGATGGGGGTACCGTGGCGCCGTTCAACCTTGACCACAGAGGGACTTCTCGTGTCCCCCATGGGATGTAACCCGCGACGGGGGGAGCGATCCCTCATGCGAGGCTCGTAGCCGCTCGCTTCCCTCGCCGGGGGGCTTCGCGCCCGATCTCGGTTACTGCGATGCTCCGGGCTGTGGCGACAACCGCGCGACTACTCCCGCATGAGCCGGGAAGTATGTTCCTGCTCCTGAAGCCAACCGGATCGCCTTGAGTGAGTGGCGTAAGGAGTTGAGGCGGTAGCAGACGCCACAGTGCGCCTGCGCTCCGACCGACAAGCGACATCAAGTGTCGCACGGTCTCTCTGTCGTTCGTCTTGGAGATGGGGTACTTGGTACGACCTTCCCTCTCGGGCGAGGCCCCGTGAGCGTAGGGACCCCAATTCTTCCCTGGGGGACTCTGCCCGTGGCCCGAGGTGTCCAGGAGGGTTGGAAAGGTTCCTCGCGCCGTTCATCTCCAGAGCCCTCTGGACTTGCTCGGTGACCTGTGTCGTGATTGCGTCCGCCATGGTGGACATAAGACCTTGGAGCGCGTCAACCGTGACGTAAGCTGGAGGTTCTCGCTGCGAGGCCCCCACTGGACGAGGACCTGCCCTGGAACTTTCGCTGGCGTCCTCAACCGTGGGCGGCGCAGAGGGACCCACGACTGGCGCGTTTTCTCTGCGCGTCCTGGCTCGTGTCGCATCACTAACTACCATCGTTACCGCTCTTTCCCCACAGACGGCGCCAAACTGATTCCGGCGGGAATCTGTCTTGCGATTGTGTTGATGACGTGGGGCGAAAGAACGGGTTTATCTGACGGCTGGCGATCAACACGGCTGCACTCTCGTCTCCTTCTCCGACGTGCAAAAAAGGCCAACCCCGGGGTGTGGTCCGGGGAATGCCTCTCCAACGGTCAAGTGAATCAGGTGTTCCATAAAGTATGAATGGTATAAAGAGTCAATTCTTCCTTTTTCAGCCTCCCCTTTTCCAAGGAAAACAGGTCACTATTTATAGCCTGTTTCTAAAAGGGGTAAAAGAGTAATATTACCTGAACTGGTTGCCTGAGTATCCCGGTCCTGTAGCTACTGGGCCTTGAGGAAAGCCCCAAGGGTTGCGTATCGGGCCATTTGGGATGTGATCTTGTGAGTATGCATAGGCTAGATTCCCAAGGAATCTTGGCCCACGTAAGTGATCGGATGGGCCATATATATCCTGGGCTAGGCCCAGGATGTGATATGTGTTTTTCCCAAATCAGGAACGAACCCATAAAATCTATGCTCCACACATCAAATACGTTTACAATGATGATGGGAGTGAATGGCAGCATGTCTTTTATACCTATCTTGCCCAATTGCTAGAAATGCAAGCACCTTTTGCAATAATTGTGGCATCTCCACATAGGGTAGGCCAATAAAATCTGCTCTTAAGTGTTATCGCCACAGTCTTTGTGTCACTAAAATGCCCCCAAGATTGCTTTTCACAAAAAGAAAGGACACTATAGATTTTGCGATTAGGAAAACATCTTCTAATGATTTGGTTTGGACATTATTTAAACAAGTAACGATTGTCCCACATAAAAAAAATGAACCATTGAAAGAAAAAAGGCCTTATCATCCTTGTTCTAACCCTTTGGCATTTCCCTGATAAGCAATTAATTCACTATGTCATTGAACCGTGGCTCCACATGAGCACTAAATAGTTGCTCATTGGGGAAACGATCACAAATAGGGACTCACTTGCATCGCTAGTCAATGTCCTAGAAGGTGGTCTATTATTGGGTTCTTTTAACCCTTCATATTCTTAACCTCACAGTCGAATTCTTGGAGGGTAATAATCCATCCAATTAAGTTAGACTTTGCATCTTCCTTTTCAACAAAATGTTTCAAGGTGACATGATCAGTGAAGACAATGACATAAGACCCTATGAGGCATGGTCTAAACTTTCTAAACGAAAAAACTACTGCAAGAAACTCCTTTTTAGTCACGATGTAATTCACTTGTTCCTTATTCAAGGTATAACTCACATAGTAAATTACATGGGATTTTTTATTAATCATTTGTCCTAAAACTAACCCCACTAGATAGTCTGATGCATCACACATGAGTTCAAATGACTCTCCCCAAACGAAAGGATGTAAGATGGAAGTCATGCTAAATGCCGGCTAAGGTTCGTAAATGCCAATGCACAATCCTTAGAGAAGTGGAATGGCATATCCTTGCCTAGGAGTGAGGATAAGGCTTAACAACCTTGCTAAAGTCCTTGATAAATCTCCAATAGAAATCGACATGTCCAAAAAAAGATCTTACATCTTTCACATAAGTAGGGAGGGGGAGCTTTGCAGTCAAACCCACTTTTACCTTGTCTACCTCCTTCTCCTCATAATAGATTATATGGCCTAAGACTATCCCTTCATGACCATGAAATGACACTTCTCTCAATTAAGAGTCAAATGATTATCCTGACACCTTCATAGAACTTTTCCAAAATTCATCAAACAAACCTAAGAAGTGTCTCCATAAATAAAGAAATCATCCATGAAAGTCTTAAGAAGTTGCTCATCTAAATCGAAAAATATCGAGATCATCCACCTTTGAAAAGTGGCCAGGGCATTGCTAAGACCAAGGGGATCGTTCAAAAGGCATACGTGCCGAAAGGCCATGTCACGGTGGTCTTTTCTTGGACTTCAGGGGCAATAGGAATTTGGGTATAGCCTGAATACGCATTAAGAAAGCAATAGAAAGCTGACTTGGCTAACCTCTCCAACATTTTGTCCAAAAAGGATAAAAAAAAGTTATTCTTTCCATTAGCGGAGTTCAATTTACAGTAGTTAATGCGTACCCTCCACCCAGATTAGATTCTTGCAGGAATGAGCTTATCCTTTTCGCTCTTGACCACAGTGTTACTAGCTATTTTTAGGAATGACTGGGGCGGGATTCACCCACTCAGTGTCCAAGATGGGGTAAATAATATCGTGATCCAACCACTTCACGATTTCTTTCTTCACCTCTTCTTGAAGGGTGAGGTTCAACCATCTTTGTCTCTCCTAGTAGGGCTTGGCATTATCCTCAACGTGGATTTGGTGTTGCACTATTGTTGGACTAATGCCTTTAACATCTCCTAAGGTCCACCCTAGTGCCACTTGGTTTTCCCTTAGCATGTTTAAGACTTAAAACACTTGGTGTGGATTTAAGTTATTAGCAATTATCATAGGGAAAGTTTTATTCAGACATAAGAATGCATATTTAGGCATCTTGGCAAGGGGTTTTAATTCAAGAGAAGAGGATGAAGGCACACTAGGAGGTGTCTCATAAGATAGAGAAGGAAGAGAACAGAGGAATGCAAGAATCGAGGCATGTAATGAGTCATCCCATTGTTTCTGAAGTGCAAATGTATCAAATTCATCATACTCCACATAAAATGACTCATACACACATGAGATCAACCCCACCTCACTGTCGAACTCTACTCTCCCCAACAAAAAGTTACCTCCCCAATTTCAAGTGTAGGGTTATCAATGTCATTAACTGTTATTGGCAACTTTTGGAGGTTAAATTCATTCAATTCCATTATATTATTTTCAAATGTTAAATTCATTTTCCCATCCATGTAACTAATGAGGGCATTAGAAGTGTCAAGGAATGGTTAACCGAAGATGAGCAGTATTTCATTCTTGCGACTGATCAGAACCTCAGTCTGTAGTACAACAAAGTCCACTGGAAATATCAATTCCTCCACTTTGATGAACACATCCTCAACCACCTCCCAGGGGAGCATAGTGGAATGATCGACCAATTGAAGGACCATCTTTGTAGGTTTTAGCTCCTCTAAGCCTAACTTTTCATACATCGTAAAGGCTAGAAGGTCAGTACTAGCACCTAAGTCAAGAAGGGCTTTGTGAATGTTGTTTTTGCCAATGACAATTGAGATTATGGGGCACCCTAGGTCCTTGCACTTAAGAGAAACTTGGTTTGAAATAATTGAGCTCACATTAGATGGAAAAAATGCCCTTTCGAGGACATCAGTGGATCTCTTAGTGGCGCACAAATTTTTAAGGAAATAGGAAGGAGCAGTTGTTTTATTGCATCAAGTAGAGGAATGTTGATTTTGGCTTAGGAGAAAGTCTCATTGTTGGGTGCTAAATTATCGCATTGTACATGTCCGTTTCACCTAATTTAATCTTTAGCATTTTCACTTCTTTTGTTTACTTTTGTAGGCAATAAGTTCAATTGGGCAAATGCCGCACAAAGAGTGAAGACAGAGCAAGAAAAGTGATGTACGTTAAGTCAACAAGCTTGGATTCAACCAATCCTAGCAACCCAACATGGAAGATATGTCCTGGAATAAAGGTATAAACCACCAACCAAGACTGAAAGGAGCACACCACCAACCTTCCTAAAGCCTTAAGCACAAGAAAATTAGCTAAAGGGCTCACTCACTAAACACCACCAACAGTAGGATAAAGTTTAGAGGGATTTGAGAGAGTTTTGCTTGCAACCAGCAAATTGATGGATTTTATAATCATAATCTACTTCATACAATGAAAAACCATGCTTTTATACTTAGCCTTATTCACACTAGCAATGACTAAAAATGAAAATACAAAGGAACTAAAATAGCAAAAATCAGTTTGAGCTAAGTAGCGTAACATCCAATCTCGAGATCAAGCTGGCCGATAGCACGCACAAACAACCTTGAACCCCCATTAATCTACTACTGGATTGGAGCTATTTTGTATGAACTGCCTAGGTAGAAACCAAGCAACCTTTATCATTTAGTAGCTTACTTAGGAGCTAATTTGAGCAAATCAGCTAGGTTACTTTCTAAAGGCCACTGATGCTCCTTAACTCAAAATAACGCACCAATGGCTGCTCAGCATCAAAATGAACTTGTGGATGCTTATGGGATCTACTATGGCATCCAGTAAACCAAGGACCTCCCTAAACAAGCCTCGAAATTGCATTGTTTCCCCATATGGAACTGATCCTTAAGATGATTAGTGAGTAATGTCTTCTAATTATCTAACTGAGGTGCTTCAGCTGAACATTAATCTGCATCATCCTTCCCTCTTTTGAAAGGATTTTCCCACAAATCCCCATAGTGAATCTCATCCTCTAAATAGGGACTCAGGTCTTCTACATTGAAGGTGGCTAATATAGCCTTGTCTCTAGGGAGTTCTAGCTTATATGCACTGGTCCTACCTTAGCCAAAACCTTGAAATGACCTTATGCCCTGGCCATCATCTTTCTTTTACTTTTTATAGGGAACCTCTCCTTGCTAAGATGCAGCCAAACAAGATCACTTGGTTGATACTCAACCTCTCTTCTATTTGTTGCCCACTCAACCTCCCTTCTATTCTTGTTGGCCTTGATCTTGTATGCATCATTAACCTTTTCTATGTGAGACCTAATCTATTCATGCAGTTTCTTGATTTCCTTAGTCTTGTGCTTAGCTTCGTATTTGATCTTGCATTTAGTAGGCAGTGGAATGAGGTCAATGGGAGTAAGTGGATTGATCCCATATAGTACCTCAAAGGGAGAACAACTAGTAGCTCTAGCAGGGGTTATATTAATGCAAATTTAGCATATGGGAGCTTATTGTACCACTCCTTCATATTCTTCTGGACCAAGGTCCTAACAAGTGCAGATAAGGTCTTATTTTTGACCTGAGTTTGGCCATCATTATGGGGATGGCATATGCTGCTATATAGCAATTTGGTTCCCCACAGACACCATAGGCTTCCCCAAAAGTGGGATAGAAAATTGTTGTCTTTCTCACTTACTATGGTCCTAGGTGCTCCATGAAGCTTGATGATCTCTTTGAAGTACAAATTCACAACATTTGAGATATCATTTGCGTTGTGACAAGCTGCAAAGTGAGCCATCTTAGAGGACCTGTCAACAACCACCATGGCTGAGTCCTTGCCCCTCTATGTCCCTCGTAAAGCCACTATAAAATCTATGTTGACATCCTCTTTAGGCATTAAGGGTACTGGAAGTGGGCTGTATAGGCCATGATAGAATGAGTTGTTGGCCTTATGGCAGATAGAGCATCTAGACACAACCTTGTGAGCATCTTCCCTCATTTTGGCCCAAAAGAAGTGCTCCCTGAGCATGTCTAGGGTCTTGTTTAACCCAAAAATGGCCTACAAGGGACCTTCCTTAGGCTTCCCTTGCCAACAATTTTCTCAATGGACAAGCTGGGACACGCAGTTTATTTCCTTTAAATAGAAATCCTTCTTGCATCACGTATGGTCCTTGGGCTGGAGTATTCTTCACCAATTCTTGAAATGCTGAGTCTTAAGAATAGTCAGCTTACATGGATTGCAATCCGAAGAGCTTTGCTGCCAAAACATAAATAAGTGCGTATCTTTTGGAAAGGGCATCAACCACAACATTTAGTGCCCTTTTTGTGCCTTGTGGAGATGGTAATGGCTTGGAGAAACTCTACCCACTTAGCATACATGGAATTGAGTTTACGCAGGCCTATTGAGAAACTTGAGGACCTGGTGATCAGAGGCCTTAGGCTTGAGATAGTGACTCCAGTGATTCAATGCCATAAATATTGTATAAAATTTCTTGCCATAGGTTGAATAGTTAAGCTTGGGGATACTGAGTTTTGCACCGAAATAGGCTAAGGGTTCTTTGAGTTGAGTTAGAGCAACCCCAATGCCTACTCCACTGGCATCACATTCCACCTCAAATAACTCCTCAAAGTTAGGCAATACTAAAACAGGTGCCTCACGAAGCTGTTGCTTAATGGTTTCAAAGGCCTTCTAGACTACTGGTGCCAAGAGAAGCTACCCTTCTTCATGTATTATGTGAGTGGAGCCACAACAAAATTGAAATTCTTGATAATCCTCCTATAAAAGAGGCAAGGCCATGAAAACTTCTCATTGCGGTAGCTGAGTTTGGAACTAGCCATAATCTAATTACTTGAACCTTCGTTTCATCCACATAGATGCCATCACAAGAGACCACATATCCAAGGAAAACAACCCTTGGAATAAAGAACTCATAGTTTTCAAGCTTGCCAAATAGCTTCTGATCACTAAGAGTATGAAAGACTTGCCTCAGGTGGCTGACAAGCTTTTGTTTAGTTTTGCTATACATAAGAATACCATCAAAGTAAACTACCACAAATAAACCAATATAGCGTCTAAGCCCTTTATTCATTAGCCTCATAAAGGTTCCTGGGGATTAGATAGCTCAAATGGTGTGACAAGCCATTCATATAGCCCTTGTTTGGTCTTCAAGTCAGTTTTCGACTTATCTCCCTCGCTCATTCTGATTTGATGAAATCGACTTCCTAAATCAATCTTGGATAAAAGCTTAGAGCCATGAAGCTCATCCAACATATCATCGAATCTAGGAATATGATACCTACACTTGACTGTAACATTGTTGATGACCCTACTGTCCACACACATTCTCCAACTTCCATCCTTCTTTAGCGCCAAGAGAGCTTGCACTGAACATGGACTCATACTCTCCCTCACATAACCTCTGTGAATAAGTTCCTAAACCTACCCTTGTAACTGTTTGGTTTCAGTGGGGTTGCATATGTAAGCAAGCTTGTTAGGTAAGGGGGATCTAGGAATTAGGTCAATTTGGTGTTCAATCCCCCTTTTGAAATCAAGGCTAGGAGGAAGGTCTTGAGGAAAGACATCCTCAAAATCTTGAAATAAGTGCTATACTAGAGGATGGAAGGATGTGGGATTTGTAATAGGGGCAGACTCCACCATAAAGATAGCAAATATGGGTTTTCCCGTAGACATAGCCCCTCTCCACTCTTTCGCTATTGACAAGTAAGGCACTTTCCTTGAGTTTTTCCTTCCCAGTTTCAGTCTTGTGTGTTTGATTAAGAGATAAAGGGGTTAAGGTCAATCCTTTGCAATCCAGTTTTAGAGAGTAAGGGTTAGACTGACCATGATGGACACTTTTGTCATACTGCCAAGGTTCACTTAGGAGTACATGACGAGCGTCCATAGGCAGTAAATCACATACAACTTCGTCTTTGTACTACCCAATAGAGAAAGCTACTAAGGCTTATTTGGAAATTGTTACGTCATTCGCCTTTTTAAGCCATTGCAAGGTATATGGTCTGGGATGCTTGATGGTGGCAAGATTGAGCTTACTGACCATTTTAGTTGAGGCAACATTCATACAACTTCCTTGATCTACGATTAGACTGCAAGTTTTGCTCGCTACTTTGCCTCTAGAGTAGAAGATTTGCGCTCTTTTGTTGGTTTCTGGTAGAGACTCAGTAGCAAGAAGCACTCTTTTGATCATAAGCATCCCCCCCTCTTCTTGTGGTAGGTAAGAGGCCTCTCCCTTTTCTTCTGACTCTTCCTTATCTTCTTCTATCTCTATTTGGTCCAGATCTTTAATCTCCTTGATGGTGAGGACCCTTCTGTTTGGACAGTCTACTTGAAAATGACCATCGACATGGGATTTAAAGCATTTCTTCTAGTTCTTAGGAGCTTCTGTAGCTATCTCCCTGACCTTTCCACTGTCCTTGTCTTCTTTAGGACTGGGGTCTACTTTGTCAGAGTTGAAAGTGTTGACCAGAACAAAGTTTTGGCTGGGGCAGAAGGGTAAGTCCTTCTGAACTTAAGCTTCTTTTCAACCTTAACAGCCCGTTTGCATGCATCCTTAAAGGTCCAGAAAGGTTGGAGTTCAACCTTGTCTAGGATAGCAGGTTTTAGCCGTTTGAGAAACCTTGCAATAATATGCTCAAGTTCTTTCCTCAAGCCACATCTGATCTAGAGTTGCTCGAACTCCCTAATATACTCTTCAACCCTCATGCTTCATTGCTGAAGAGAGTGACTCTCAAGTAAAGTTCTTGCGTATAGGTAGCTGGTAGAAAGCTTTTGCTCATGTGCTTCTTCAATTTAATTGAAGTTTTGAACTTGGATTTACCGTCCAGCGTTCTAGTTTTCTTTACGGTCTCATACCCAAGTAAAGCTTACTGTTTTAACTTTAAAACAGCAAGTTTGAGGCCCTTTTCACATAAATATCACTTGATCTCAATGATTCTTTCCATGGCTTGTACCCATTTTGGTAATCCTCACGCTTTAAACTTTTATCAAACTTAGGATCCACCACCCTAAAATCCTTAAGGTCATCCGTGTGCACTCTCCATATTCGCGACCTAACTTCCTTATTCAACGAACTACTGCCATAGAGAGTATAAGAAGGGTTCAAAATCATCAAGCGAGTCCTATGGAGGTTCTCTATCCTGGCACCTATGTTGAGTCACGAGTTGTTGTATTTGACAAGTCAATGTTCTAATATTCTCTTGAATCTCTAAGATAGCCCTATCCGTTTTGAGTTTATGAGCCTACTCTAGAGATAGCCCTCTATGAAATCTACCAAACTGTTGAGGAGGGGGGGAAGTAGTATCCTTCTCTATCATGCTTTTAAGGTGAGAAAAAGAGTTAGTTGTGGCCATTTGAGGTGCCCAGTGGCTGATGGCTAGACTGTATTTTGTTCAATGTGCTTTTACGATCGTTGTAACAAGTTCCAAGATGTAAAAGAAAAGTATAAACTCACAATGAAGCAGTAGCAACAGGTAAAATGGAAATCACTAAGAACCAAAGTTAGGCTCTGATACTAGATGATGTCTGTCAAGTTAGCAGGCTTGGATTTAACATCACCTAGCAACTCAACGTGGAAGATATGTCCTAAAATAAAGGTATAAACCACCAACCAAGACTGAAAGGAGCTCACCACCAACCGTCACAAACCCTTCAACACTAGAAGACCAGCTAAATGGCTCACTCGCTAAACAACACCAATAGTAGGATAAAGTTTAGATAGATTTGATAGAGCTTTGCTTGCAACCAGCAAACTAATGTATTTCATAATTGTAATCTACTTCATATAATGAAAACTAGGCCTTTATAATCAACCTTACTCACACTAGCAACTGCTAAAATCGAAAAGACAAAGGAACTAAAACAACAAACATCAGGTTGAACAAAACAGCCTAAAACAATAACTATGCCTTGATCTTTGACACTTAATGGCCCTGCTAATCTCCATTATTGATGTATCTAGCTAATGCAGCTTCAAAGGGCTATTAATGATGGCTTTGGATGCTATTTGCAGTAGCTAATCTTGGGATCAAGCTGGTTGGCGGCAGGTACAAAAAGCCTTACACCCACTAGATCAAAGGGATTTTCATGTGAGTTTGTGGTGGTTGAAAGTTAATGCTACGTGATCAGATTATGCCACTTTAGGACCCTCAATGAAAATATTTTTGGCACACTTTCAACTCCTTAAATTAGGCAAAATGAGCTACCGAGATGGCGTTGAAAATAACCCCAATAATCTGCTACGCAATTGGAGCTGTTTTTTATGAACTGCACGGGTAGAAACCAAGAAACCTTTTTCATTTAGCAGCATATTCAGGAGCTCACAAATGAGCTAGGTTACATTCCCAGAGGGATTGATCCTCCTTCACTCAAAATAACTCACCAATGGCTATTAGAACACCTCAACGAGCATTGGAATTCTGATAACCTTATTAATTCTTGATTGACTAGGGCTGCTGCTTAGCCTCAAAATGAAGATCTTGATGCTTGTGGATCTTCTATTGTATCCAATAAAGCAAGGACCTCTATAAACAAGCCTTAAAACCACATTGCTCCCCTTATAAAACTGACCTTTGTGATGATCAGTGAGTAATGTCTTCCCACTTTTTGACTGGGGAGCTTTAGCTAGACCTTGACCTACATCAATAAGCTAGAAGATCGCAAGCAGGAGGTGGTGATGACCATGGTGGCCACCAGCACCAGCACCACCAACCGTTGTTGGCCCTCTACCAGGCTAGTGGCTTGTGATGGCTGATCGTCACCAACACGACAGCTTGTCGTCATGGCAATGGCCGGTGATTGTGGTGGCGACAATCGTCGGCACCCTCTGCTCATCTCACCCTTTTTTCTCTTCGCTCGATTTGTATTTAAAGGACCTTTTTGGGAGTTTTTTGGGGAACTTTATATGAGGTTTTAGCTTAGGTTTAGCCACTAAAAACCCCATGAGGAGGTGGTAAACTAGGTAGATTAGAATTTATTTGGGTTGGTTTTGGATTCAAGGATGTGAATTGTCATCTCCATTCAAGGAGTCATTAAGTTTTTCTCTTCTCTTTCTCTCTCTATTTCATATTTTGTCCTTGTTTAGATTTTGTGAGTTTAGTTCTTGTGTTTGATTTTTATTTGGCTTAAATGTTTAGTTTTTATTGTTAATCCATGTTTGATAAACTTGTTAGATTAGATTAGTTTCATTCTTCCTCCTCTCTACTTCATATTTGGTTTGATGCTTGCTAGTTTAGTTATGGTTTGATTTCATAGCTTTCTTATGATGAGTAGTTGCTTGTTTTTGTTCACTTAGATTATGATTAGGCTCTTGATGGATAATTAGTCTTGGATTAGGCCTAACCAAACTCAATTTATGCTTTCAACTTAGAGTTTTTTTCTGATGATCGTCAAACGTCCGATGAAATACTTGAGAGAGCTTTCATTTTTGTTTTAGGGTGATTGACTTTCGCCGAGGGGTGAGGTCATTAGCCAGTATGGGGGAGAGAATAGCCAGGATTTGGACAAGAAAATAGTCCTTATTCTAGCTACGACCGAGAGTTACCAATCTTATGGTCCAGTTAGGCTAGCCCCATGAAAATAGGTAGTTAGACTAACTAGACTAGCTCATGACCCTTGAAAGAGGGCTTGGGTGGACTTCGATCGTGCAATCGCCATTTCTAGTTTTTATTATAGGTTGGGTCGATTAGTACTCATCTCGATTAATAAGTTCGTCAATTGGCCCAATTATAAGTCTAAGCCTCTTCTTTCCGTAGGTTTATTAGCTTAGTTTAGGTTTTCTTTCTTTCCATTTTCTTTTACCCTAGATTGAGACACTTGAGCTGAACTCTGTTACTTGAAACCCAACTCCTAGTGGACGATTCCCCGAGTACTCGATGATAAGCCTTGCACTTGGGGTTGTAAATATTCAAACTTAAATACTTCCTATCACTCTTTAATCTCCTTCTGTAGAGTTAAATCAATTGGGGAAGTAAGCACATCACAACTTTATGGGAATGGGAAAGAAGATGATAGGGAAGGAGAGTCATTCTCATATTTCTCACCGACATGGGTGTCAACCTTTATACCCGACCATAGAATAATTATGGCATAAAATTTTGAACATCATTAGGGTCAAATGAAGAGGAGGATCCCCCTTTTGGGTTTGCCTCTAGTTGACTAGGAAAACCCCTTTTTCTCTATTAGGGATGGCTAGTTGCACAATCTTTAAGTTCTCTGATCATCGTCTTAACATTATTGCCTTTCTTGCTCACTTTATCCAAATCATAGTAACTGGGAAGGGGATGTGATTCAACCGTATTTAGTTGAGGGGGAGTACGCATAGCAACATTGTATGCCCCTTGGAAGGGTGGCTTTTAGTATGAAGAAGATGAGGAGCTTTCTCGGAAACACCCGCTCTTGGCTTGTAGCGAATTGTTGAGCAAATAAGAGACATGAACTTAAGGAATGGTCGTTAGATTGACATTGAGAACATGAAACCATTTGGTGGGTGAGAAAGGTGGTCGATGCTTGGGATAACACAAAACCGTTCAACATATTTTCTAGGGTGGCAAAATCTGGTGTCACTATATGTAATATCTGTCATCACATGAACCCCTCCCTTTTGGCTATTGATTCTAGCACCTAAACTCCTATCCGTAGTGGTTTCCTATTGCAAGGCCTTTTCCGCTAACTTTCTAAGGAAATCCTATGCATCGGTCTCACTCTTGTTTAAGAAGCCATGTTGGCGCGTAGACTCCACCATGGTCCTGGTAGCTTGGTGAAGACCCTAATAAATTATTTGACACAAATGCCAACGCACTAGACCATGGCGTGGATATTGAGAAAGAAAAAGGTTAAATCTTTCAATGCACTTCTAGAAGGACTCTTTCTCAAGTTGGACAAAGTGGTTGATTTCAATCCTTGGTCTCACAGTTTTACCATTTGGTAAATATTTTCTCAAGAAAATCCTCACAAACGCATCTTATATGGAAATGGAATTTACCGGGAGGCTACACATTCATTGTTTTTTTACCAAATCATTTAATGCAAAAGAAACATAATGTAGCCGAACAATGTCTTGGGACACATTGGGGGATTGCATCATTGAACATACTTCCTCAAACTCACTTATAAAAAGCTAAGCATCACCATCCCCACTGAATTTGGAAAGCATGGTCGTGTATTGAGGACTAAAGGGGAATTAGACATCTCCACTAAGAAGTGGGATTTAAAAACAAGATGGATTAGTGGAGCTTGTTGTGTATGAGATTTGGTTTACACTCCATGGAGCTGGAGGAGGAGGAAGAGAAGGTCCTTGAGCTTGTTCCCCTACCATTTCTTGGAAATTAAGTGCTATGGTTGGGCTTGCTTCGGTGTGAGGTGGTGAAATTTCTAGCCAAACTGAACCCCCATAACTAGGCGACCTTGTCCAAGAACTCATTCATTCTTATCTTCTTTTTTTGTGTTTTTCTTTTCCATTTTTTTGATTTGTCTAAATGACCAAAACTAAGCTATGTACAATAATTAAGTCTAAGTCAAAAGTGGTTCTAACACCATCATCCCGTCCAATAGCGCCAATTTGTTGGTATGCTTTTAAGATGGTGAGTAAGCGTAAAAAGTCATCCTAAGGGATGACATGTGATTAGCTTAAGAATGGCTTAATTAAGAGATGGTGTTTTAATTTTCTTAACTACACTAAACTACTCTAACATGCAAATTTAATATACTTTTTCTACAAAGAAGGATTCAAAGCAAGTAATAACAAAGGAAACTAGACTAACCTAACTAGCAATCACAAAGAACATTCAGATAACACACAACATGTAAGAAACAGGGTGATTCGGACTTGACATGGCCACTAACATAGCACCAACATTCCTTAATGGATCACCCCAAAAAAAAAACTAACCCAAATTTCTACAAAGCCTAAGAAATACAATAACAAAATGAAAATATAGAAGATTAACCATACTTTAGCATCCTTGGATGATCAAGGTGTACGGCCAAATGAACGTTTCAGCCACACTCATTGGTAAAACCATGATTAAGCCCTAATCAGCTCCCCTAGCATTGATTTTTCAAGTATGCAAGAAATTAACGAAACCTAGTGGTGTTGATGATGAAGACAGAAGTAGGGGAATGAAAAAAAGGGATGCTTGAGTTTTAATAGGTGGACTTAGGTCTCAAATCCTTTGGGATTGATACCTAAATCTCCCCACAATCCCCAATGCACCAAAGCCATATTTGGGGTCGATTTGCATTCATTAAAAATGAGTTTTTGGAGAGATTGAGAGAGAGAAAATAAGATTATGCACTAATGGAAGAAGGAAACAAGATAATTACAAAAAACACAATCGAAGGCATAAACTTCCTATGTTTTCATTAATGGGATAAAAGAGTTTACAAAAGCTAAACTAGAGAGAGAAAACAACTTCTAATGCCTAACATAAGCTAAAAGATCCAAAAACCCCTTTTTAAAGCCCTTACATCATCGTTCTAAAAATAGCTAAGAGTAGAGGAGGGAGAGTGTCGCATGGCATGATGTCCCTGCTCTAAATCATTGGTCCTACTTTTCTTCAACATTATGCTTAATGTTGCTAATTTTGCCGCTCTCTGTTGATTTTGGCACTCCCTTTTAATTAGGCTTCAAGGTGGGTTAGGCCTTGCACCAAGTTGAACTTTTTTCTTATTTACTCCTATAAAATAAAAAACACTGATGTTCACTAATTTTGAGGTTACTTATAAGCTAAAATCAAGTATGATGTAGGTCAAAGCTTTACCCACTTGAGAATCGAACAATGCTCTAAGTTGTTTACCCTTGAGACATGCATTATAGCTCTTTCCTTGGCCGAATTATGTTATGTAAATCTTCTATTGTGTTCTTGTTTTCAGATTTTGTCAATGGCATGCATGCCCTCATGGCCTAGTTTTTTCTAGCAAAGCAAATATTCAAAACGATTTACCTTAAGACATGCAGGAATCCTTGATTTGATGTCATTTAAACATACAACATAGGTGTCATCTATTCTACATCTAGGAAGTGTGACTATACCATTGTCATAGTTGATAACATTACATCTAGACAAGGTAAACATTACTTTAATTCCTTTATCACACATTTGTGATTAGGGCTGTAAAAGTCTGACCCGACCCAATAACCCGACCCAAATTTACTAAGAGAAACACGAACCCCACCCAAACCGAGCCGATTTCGACCCGAAGTCGACACGATTTGACCATTTAGTGTGACAAGTTGTTATTTTTGAGTTTTGAGCAGATGTAGGCTATTTTTAAGGACGACACAAAATTGACCAGTTTATAAAATGCGTTGACCCGACCCGACCTGTTTGACAACCCTATTTGTGATACACTCCACCAATTAAACACTAGACCCTTTATTGAATGAAAATTTTCAAGTCATATGGATATATTTTTTTTGACTTTGCCTTGCCCTGTGGTCTTTCTATTTCTTTGTCTCCAAACGTGAATTTTCCTTGATCAGTCATTTTTATTTTAGCGAAGAGCAATTTGTTCCTAATTATGTGCTTGGAGCATCCACTATCCAAACACCATGTGCCTTCTTCATTCTTTAGACACACTTAAAAAAAAGTTAACCTTTCTATGGCCTCTGATACATTTTTAGGTGCTTATGTAGATAGCATATTTTCAATGTTCTCCTTCTCTTGGTCCAAATGTTTGTTTCTCTCCTCTTCTCTGGTTAAAAGTTTTCTAATAGCTTTCTATCCTACAGTCTAAATTATCTTGACGAATTCTAAGGAGTCCAAGATGTATGGATCTGTGAACAAAGTGTGAGTGCCCCTAATATATTTACAGATGTTAGCAATGATGGTGATTTCTCCAAAAGCTTGATACTTTATTATTCCCTTTGTGATACCTGGCATCTTTATTGCTTCTTTTGAGAGTTGAGATTTTTATGGTCTATTTTGAGATTTCCGTAGTGTCCCTGACTTCTTCTAAAGTTGGCACCTCTGTTACATCTAGTAACATAGTCACGTTCCCCTGTTCTCTACTGACAGAGTCCCTTTGCTCTCTCAAATACCTTCCTAAGGCTCTATGCTCACCAATTCTAGAACTCTCTGGCCTATCTTTATCATTCACTACTTTACAAATAAGTATTTTTTAACGGTTTTTCCATTTGAATTATCAGGTCCTAAACCTTCTTCCTTGAAGGAGGTGCAGTTGTGAAATGAGAATCCTTCGACGTTATCAGGCCATATCATGAATTTTGAATAAGTTTTTATATGTTCTCATTTTCTTTTTTTTAATTGCTCTGCTTTATTCTCAGCAATATAAACTTTTTTAGTGAAATGTTCACATAGATCATAAACAGATTGTTGTTCCTTTAAGGAAGCTTCTTGATATTAGTTAAGGTCAAGAGGAAGCCCTCGATCCTCATGGATCTTGCAGAGTTTCACATGGAAACTAACCACAAGTTGGGACTGGCAACAGGAAAAGATCTCATGGATCCCATGATTATCGTCGTCTCGTGGGGGCGCATTATTTATTTAACACTCATTAGGGCTGAATTAAGCTATTCGGTTTATATTCTATCATAGTGTGTGCAGGCACCTAAAGAACCGCACATGGAAGCTGCAAAGTGTGTCTTACAATAAATCAATAGTACTCCTGGAGAAGGAATTCTTCTACACAGTGATGCGGACTTGAATATTGTTGCCTTCTGTGACTCTGATCGGGGCGCATGCCCCCATACTAGGAAGTCTCTCACTGGGTATTTTATTATACTAGGGGGATCTCGAATATCCTGGAGAGCCAAGAAGCAAACTACTATGTCTTGCTCTTCAGTTGAAGCATAATATAGAGCTATGGCCACAGTTACTAGTGATTTGATTTGGATTAAATCTTTCCTTGCCTCCATGCCTATATTTCTTACTCAACCTATGCAGTTACATTATGATAATCAAGCTGCCTTACACATATCCAAGAATCCTTTGTTCCGCGAGAGCACCAAGCATATTGAACTTGACTGCCACTTTGTACGTGAGTGACTGCTCCATGGGGAATTATTGACACACTATATACATTCAAAAAATTAAGTGGCAGATATCTTCACCAAGGCCTTGGGCAAGCAACCATTCCTTTTCTTACGTTCCAAGTTGGGCATGGTTAATCCCCATGCTCCAACTTAACAGGGAGTGATAGATGATGTGATTATTACAATAGGATATTGTAAAAGATATTCTGAATATTTTATTTATTCTAGAAATATTGTATTAGCATTTGTTGCCTATCCACCAAGTGCGCTTGGGGGTTTCGTATTATTATCACTCTATGTATATAAACCATGATACGGCAGCAGTGAAGGAATACGAAGAACTGAGGGCTTCTTCTTGACTTCTTTATGGCTATGCTCTTCTTTTGTTCTTCATGATATAAGAGCAATGATCCCTTGGACTGTTAGCATCCTAAAACCACAACAAAGGAAGGCAATATGACTAAACCACTAGAATTTATAATCGATCCATAATCCCCATACTACTTACATCCCTCGGACGCTCCCAGAGCTATTATCACGGCTCTTAAATTCGATGGAAAGAACTTCAAGCTATAGGAGAAAGCCGTGATTACGACTTTGACAGCTAAGAACAAGGTGGCATTTATCAACGGGACGATCACCAAACTAGACATAGCAACCGGAGCAAAACCAATCGAGGTAAACGCATGGGTTATAGTGAATTCCATGGTAACTTCATTGGATTCTTAATGTTATCGACCCAAAGCTTCATGCCAGTACTGCCTATGCTGACTCAGCACAGTCAATTAGGGAAAGCATTCAAAAGCACTATGCGGTCTCAAATGTTCCTAAAATTCGCGAACATAAGGCCGAAATTGCTTCCTGCAAGCAAGGTGAATTAAGCGTGGTAGAATTCTTTACAAAACTAATGGGACTTTGGAGCGAATTGGATAGTTACCTCAAACGTCCAATCTGTAAGTGTGACGTTATGGGGAAGTATGTCACGCTAGCTAAGAACAATAGGGTCCATCAATTTCTAATGGGCTTGGATGATGATTTATACTCGAATGTGAGGTCGCAAATCCTTGCCTTGGGCCCTCTACCTTCAGTCGATAAAACATTTAGCATGGTTCACCAAGAAGAGAACCATAAGCAAGTGATGAGAGAACGGGAACACAAGACTGAGGCTGTTGCATTTACTGTGACCCATTCTAATTGAGGAGCAGAGCGTGTGAGCTGTAAACACTGTGTGAAGATAGGACACGAGTAAGCCAACCGTTACGAGTTGTTAGGGTATCCGGCGAATTGGAATACGAGAGGAGGTCGCAGCGGCAGGGGTCGAGCAAGAGGGGGCCGAGGTGGAGAACAGCCGAACACAGGACGAGGACGAGCGAATTGCCAGCCCAAAAAACAGGCACACGCTGCAGAAGCAAAAGAAGGAAGCAGCAACACGAATCTTTCGGAAGCAGTTTGGGCAGCCCTGTCCCATATAACCGATGACTAGGTACAAAGGCTATCAAGTCTCATTGAAAGTCCAAAGGACAACAATGATCGACTATTTGGTACGTGTGACTGGCTTTTAGATACTGGAGCTTCCTATCACATGACAGGGGACTTGATGTTGCTACTAAACGTAATTAATATTGCACCTATACTCGTGGGATTACATAACGAAAACATTACATTTGCTAGCAAGCGAGGCATGGTGAGGCCTAGTCTAAGATTAATGTTGAATGATGTTTTGTTTGTTCGTGATCTGAAGTGCAATTTGATATCCATAGCATAGTTGGTTGAAGATATTTATTGTACGATAACATTTAATCCCAAATTATGTGTGGTATAGAACCAAACTACGAAGACAATGATTAGTACGGATGAGCATAGGAAATGGGTTTATTTGTATGAAGGAGATGCAACAACAGAGATTCAAGCAAACTAAGTTGTGACATATGAGTTATGGCATCAGAGAATGGGTCACACTTCACATCAGGCACTATCAAACTTATTTAGTATTGTTTCGGGAATTCCTAATAGTAATAACAAGGACCTCTCTGACGTGTGTCTTAAAGCTAAACAAACTCGCTTGCCTTTTAATATTAGTCAAAATAAAGCTTTATTGCCCTTTGATTTAGTGCATTATGACATATGGGGTGCATATTTTGTCAAGTCTTTCTGTGGCGCTAGTTATTTTTTAACCATTCTTGATGATCCCACTCGGTGTGTTTGGGTATATTTAATGAAGGCTAAAAGCGAAGCATGTTAACTTATTAAGGATTTTTGTGCAATGGTTCAAACCCAATTTAACACAAGAGTACGAACCATTAGAAGTGACAACAGTAGTCAGTTTATATCAAATCCAGTGAAGAGATTTTTTGTGGACCATGGGATAATTCATGAGACTAGTTGTACAGGCACCCCTCATCAAAATGGAAGGGTTGAAAGGAAACACTGTCATATCTTGCATGTAGCTAGAGCTCTTCCATTTGAGGCCCACCTTCGAATTGAATTCTAGGGAAAATGTGTTTTAACTGCAGCTCACTTGATTAATAGGACAAGTACGAAAATGGTCAACGGAAAAACCTCATATGAAATGCTTTTTCAATCAACCCCTCCTATGATCATATTCGGGTATTTGGCTGCTTATGTTATGCACATGTTTGAGCTAAAATGTGCTATTTTTAAGGTACTTTTTCCCCAGTTTTATGCTCGTTTTAATAATATTTTTTAGGTTTTTAATTGATTTTATTTTATTTTGCAGATTTTTAATAAATGTGAAAAAAGGGCTGAAAGTGGCGAAAAATGCGAGAAATGTGGGAAAATGTCCAGAATTGAAAAAAAACGTTCCAGATTTCAAGGGAACCGGCCCAAGCAGCAAAAGGAAAAAAACCAGACCGGTCAAGATTAAACCGGACCGGCCGGTTAAGAGAAACCAGTTCGCGTGAACCGGTTCAGATTAAAACCCCCCTGTTCCCTTTCTTTGCGTTTGTCTTCTTCTCTCTCCCCAAAATCGACCCAGAAACCCTCACCATTCCCAGACCCTCGACCCATCCTCCCTCACCATAACCGAACTCGACCCTGCCATCCTCGCTGTCATCCCTCTCTCTCTCTTCCAGCACATCACCCCCGTCCCCAAACCACAAAACTAACCCACAGATTTCGAAACCGCTTTCGTCCATCTCCAATCACCAAAACCAGAAACCCCCCCATCCTACAGTTCCCACCCTCTCTCTACACTAGTTCCACCACCACAACTCATCCTGCCAACGCCAGCACACCACCTTTGCTGGCTCCATCTCAACAATCCACGATACCCACTTAATCGAAGTGTCGTGTAAGGTTGAGGCTCGGCATAAAATGAAGAAGTCGGTGCCATTTTGAGAGGTTAGACAGAAGTTTTTCTAGGTTTAATTTACTTTAAATTCTCGCTACCTAGGTTTCGAATTTTAGTTTTGTTTTCGCAATTCTTAGGGATTAGGGTTGATGTTAGTCAGGGTTTGAAATTCGGTTTGGTGTATTTGTATTTCGATTCCACAGTTTTGGGTTGTAACCTAAACTTTGAGCATTTCAGATTGAAATTTCGGTCAAGTTTTGGGTTTATTGCATCCAATTTCTTCCCCGATCCCGTGTTTCGTTTTTTTGTGTTCTGTTTACGCGTTGGTGCTTGAACCGTGAACAATGACGACTCAGCCATTGCTGGTTTGGGGCTGAGTTGCAAAGCGAAGAAGCCTGAGTTTCTTTGACAGTTCAATCTCCCTCCCCTTCCGCTGGTTTGAACTAGTTAGAGGCGTTCATATGATTGAAGTCGGGTGTCTCAGTTCTGCTCTGGAATACGTATCGAATTTTCATCACTTGCTTGAATATTTGGTTAATCATGCTTCTGAATCATCTTGCTAGCTTAGTCGTCTCTGAGTTTTAGTAGATTATTTGTTATCTTTAACTTCAATTTCAGTTCCTGGTGATCTAATTCTGTTGGGTTTAGCTTCTGTTTTGAGTAGCATTTAGTTTTGATTATCATTTAGCTTTACTTATGTTCGTTTTAATCATGTTGGTTTGAATGCTGTGGATTTTTAGTTTTGAGTAGAATTTAGTTGATTAGGTGTCCTATTAACCTCTGTTAACCTGCCTAGGTATTAATAGTTTTGATTATCATTTAGTCGAGTATCATTAAGTATGGTTTGATTAATGGTTCGAATGAAGTTCTGTGATCACTCAAGTTGAAGCATGTTTCTGCTTGTTTAATTTCAGTTTTAGCAACCTAAGGTCGTTTGTGAATAGGCTGAATTTTGGGTTGATTTATGCTATTATGAGTCAATGATGTATGTTAAAGAGGTGGATAGTGTTTGATAGTTGTTTATGTTTAGTGGATTATGGTTGTGGTTTCATTTTTGATAATTATGCTTAGTTGTAGGATAATGAATGCTTAGGGTTAAATACTTAGGTAACCTAGGAATTTAGTTCTCTTGAATGATATTCATTTAGTTTAAAGTTAATTAGTTAGTACATCCTTTTTAAGTGGCCTAAATCCTTCCATCATCCCTAAGGATCGACCCTTAAGTACTATGACTGACAATCGAGTATTTGAGGTTTTCTTTTCTTTTCCTTTTTCATTAATTTAATTTCCCCCCCCCCTCTCAAAATCGCTCAACAGCACATAATTTTCAAAGAAAGAAGGATAAATTTGGGGAACAAAGCAAACGGTGCATTTTTGTTGGATATCCATATGGGAAAAAGGGCTGGACAGTCTATGACATTGAAACTTGAGTCATATTTATAAGTCGAGATGTGGTTTTCCACGAGGATGTGTACCCGTAGCTACTAGTGGTGCCACAAAGTATACCTTTGAGAGTCTCAAGCAACTAGCAGATGGGAAATTAGTGACAAGGAAGAAGTTTTTGGGCAAGACTCACCAATTTGGGAGGACCAGCCCCATGGTGACACAGTCGAGGTCGTCCATCGGCCTGTCCAACCAGAACGACCCAGACCAAGCCATCACGAAGCAGGCCCGAGGCCCACACTGGCTGAGTCTGCACCAAAGGGGAATGGCCTAACCAATAAAGCAGCGGGGGGGTGAGCTCAGCCTCAGCATGCCCCAATCTGAGTCACAGAAGGCAACAATATTTAAGTCCACATCTATATCGTAAGACATGCTCCACAGCTTCCATGTGAGGTTCTTTTGGTGCCTGCATAAACTATGATAGAATATGAATCGAATAGATTAATTCAAGCCTAGTGAGTGTTAAATAAATAAGGCGCCCCACGAGACGACGATACTGCATGCGATCCATGAGATCTTTTCCCGTTGCTGGTCCCAACTTGTTGATATCAGTTATTAATGTAGCTTCTTCATATTAGTTAAGAACAAAAGAAGAGCTTAGCTATCGAGAAGTCAAGAGGAAGCCCTTAGTTCTTCTTATTCCTTCACTGCTGCCGGATCATGGTTTATATACATAGAGTGCTAATAATACAAAACCCTGGAGCGTAGCTTGGTGGACAAGCAATGAATACTCATACAATATTTCTAGAATAAAGAAAATATTCGCAATATCTTTTACGATATCCTGTTATAATCATCACATCATCTATCACTCCCCCTCAAGTTGGAACGTGGCGATTAACCATGCCCAACTTGGAACATAAGAAAAGGAATGGTTGCTTACCGAAGGCCTTGGTGAAGATATCTGCCACTTGATTTTTGGAATGTATGTAGCGTGTGACTAATTCCCCATAGAGTAGTCGCTCACGTACAAAGTGACAGTCATGTTCGATATGCTTGGTCCTCTCGTGGACCACAGTATTCTTGGATATGTGTAAGGCAGGTTAATTATCACAATTTAATTGCATAGGTTGAGTAAGAAATATTCTCATGGAGGCAAGGAAATATTTAATCCAAATCAAATCACTAGTAACTGTGGCCAAAACTCTATATTCAACATCAGCTAAAGAGAGAGACACAGTAGTTTGCTTCTTGGTTCTCCAGCATATTGGAGATGCCCCTAGTGTAATAAAATACCCTGTAAAAGACTTCCTAATAAGGGGGCATGCGCCCCAATCAGAGTCACAAAAGGCAACAATATTTAGGTCCGTATCACTACGTAAAAGAATTCCTTGACCAGGAGTACCCTTAATGTATCGTAAGACACGTTTTGCAACTTTCATATAAGGTTCTTTAGGTGCTTGGATAAACTGTGTTAGAATTTGAACTGAATAGCTTAATCCAGGCCTAGTGAGTATTAAATAAATAAGGCGCCCTACGAGACGATGATACTGCATGGGATCCATGAGATCTTTTCCCGTTGCTAGTCCCATCTTGTGGCTAGTTCTCATGGGAAACTCTGTAGGCTTGGCTCCAAGAAATCCGCATTCTTCAAAAACTTTAAGTGCATATTTTCATTGACATAGGAACAGGCCCTTGGCATTATGTGCCACCTCTATGCTACGGAAATATTTCAATAGCCTAAACCCTTGATGCGAAAACCTTTATGAAGATAAGCTTTGAACTGGGCACATAGTTCATTGTCATTACTCGTCAGTACTAAATCATCAACATACACAAGCAAGGCTACAGACTTTTCACCCTTCTTATAGGTAAAAAGAGAATAATCTACATAAGAATGAACAAATCCATAATCAAGGAGTTTAGAGGAGAGCTTTGCAAACCATTGCCTTGGTGCTTGCTTCAATCCATAGAGAGATTTCTATAGACGATAGACCTTGTTAGAGCTAGATGTTTTAAATCCCGGGGGCATTGCCATATAAACTTCTTCTTCTAAATCTCCATAAAGAAAAGTGTTCTACACATCTATATGATGTAGGTCCCATCCCTTTACAGCAGCTACTAAAAGGAAGCATGTAACACACACCATTTTTGCTACAGGGGCAAAAGCTTTATTGTAGTCCAATCCTTCCTTCTGTTTATCTCCTCAGATCATGAGGCAACCCTTACACCTTTCTACACTCCCATCGGAATTATATTTTACCTTATACACCCACTTACAATTGATAGGCTTCGTCCTAGTGGCAAATCAACAATTGTCGATGTCTTATTCAACTCCAAGGCCTCTATTTGTTTGGCCATTACATCTCTCTAGTGAGGATTTTTAACTACGTCATGAAAAGATCTGGGCTCCACAATTTTTGTAATAGCAACCAAAATAATGTCTATGCTTATCAGAAAAATTATTGCATGTAATGTAATTAGCTATGGGATACGGTTTACCTAAAGACACTTTTTGCATCGGGTTTGCGTAGGAAGAGGGGTTTGGAGCATGCACCGTATAGCAAACATAATCTTGTAAATGTTTTGGAGCCTTCCTGTCACGTTGTCGCCTGTTTTTTGGTCCAGACTCGTTGATTGGGCCTATGGTCTAATGGGCTCTATCCTAGACTGAGTGTTAATTTGTTACTGCCATAGGGATTGGAATTTTCGGTCTGAGGCCTTATGTTCTGAACTGGGTGTCGGCTTGGGAGCGTCTTAAGGCTCGACTCACACCCCCTCACTGCTATATTGGTGGGGCCATTCCCGTTGGGGCAAACTCAGCCAGTGTGGGCCTCAGGCCTACTACGTGATAGCTTCGTCTGGGCAGTTCTAGTTGGACAAGCCCAGGGACGACCTTGGTTGTGTCGCTATACGGCTGGTCCTCCCAAATTGGTGAATCTTTCCCAAAAACTCCTTCCTCGCCACTAATTTCCCATCTTGCTGGTTGCTTGAGACTCTCAAAGCTATTCTTTGTGGCACCACAGGCAGCTAATGGGTATACATCCTCGTGGAAAACCACATCTGGACTTACAATTATGACTCCTGTTTTGATGTCATAGACTTTCCAGCCCTGCTGCCGATGTGGATATTCAACAAAAATGCACTGTTTGCTTCATTTCCAAAATTTATCCTTCTTTCTTTGAAAATTATATGCATAACATAAGCACCCAAATACCTAAATATGATCATAGGAAGGGGCTGATTGAAAAAGCATTTCATATGGGGTTTTTCCATTGAGCACTTTTGTGGGTGTCCTATTAATCAAGTGAGCTACAGTTAAAACACATTCTCCCCAGAATTCAATTGGAAGGTGGGCCTCAAATGGAAGAGCTCCAGCTAAATTCAAGATATGACGGTGTTTCATTTCGACACTTCCATTTTTTTGAGGGGTGTCTGTACAACTGGTCTCGTGAATTATCCCATGGTCCCTAAAAAATCTCTTCATTTGATTTGACATAAAGTCACTACCGTTGTCACTTCTAATGGTTCGTACTTTTGTGTTAAATTGGGTTTGAACCATTGCACAAAAATCCTTAATAAGTTGACATGCTTCGCTTTTAGCCTTCATTAAATATACCCAAGCACAACGAGTGGCATCATCAAGAATGGTTAAAGAATAACTAGCACCACAAAATGACTTGACAAAATATGCACCCCATATGTCACAATGCATTGAATCAAAGGGCTTCAAAGCAAGGCAAACGAGTTTGTTTGGATTTTAGACACACACCACAGAGGTCCTTGTTATTAATGTTAGGAATTCTCGAAACAATACTAGATAGGTTTGATAGTGCCTGAAGTGAAGGGTGACCTACTCTCCGATGCCATAACTCATATGTCACAACTTGGTTTTCTTGAATCTTTGCCATTGCATCTCCTCTATAGAAATAAACCCCTTTCCTATGCTCACCCATACTAATGAGCGTCTTCGTAGTATGGTCCTCTGTCACACATAATTTGTGATTAAACATTACAGTACAATAAAGATCTTTAACCAACTATGTTATGGATATCAAATTGCACTTTAGAGCATGAACAAATAAAACATCATTCAATATTCATCTAGGACCAAGCCTCACTATGCCTCGCTTGCTAGCAAACGTAATGTTTCTGTTAGGCAATCCCATAGGTATAGGTCCAATATTACTTACGTTCAGTAGCAACCTTAAGTCCCCAATCATGTGATAGGATACTCCACTATCTAAAAGTAAGTCACACTTCCTAGACAGTCAATCATTGTTGTCCTTCGGAGTTTCGATGAGACTTAACAACCTTTGTGCCTATTCATCGGTTATCTTGGATAGGGCTGCCCGAATTTCTTCCGAACGTTTCATGCTGCTGCTTCCTTCGTGTGCTTGCGCAGCGTGTGCCTGTTCTCTAGGCTGGTAATTTGCTCATCCTCGTCTCGCGCTCTGTCGTGTTCCACCTTGGCCCACTCTTCCTCGACCCTTGATGCTGAAACCTCCTCTTGTATTCCAATTTGCCGGATACCCCACCAACTTGTAACAGTTGGCTTCCTCGTGTCCTATCTTCCTATAGTGTTTACAGCTCACACGTTCTGCTCCTTGGCTGGAATGGGTCACGACAAACGCAGCAGCCTCAGTCTTATGTTCACGTTCTCTTATCACTCGCTTATGGTTCTCTTGTTGTTGAACCATGCTAAATATTTTATCGAGTGAAGGTAGAGAGTCCAAGGCAAGGATCTGCGACCTCACACTCGAGTACAAATCATCATCCAAGCCCATCAGAAACTAATGGACCTTATCGTTCTCAGCTAGCTTGACATACTTCTCCACAGCGTCACACTTATAGATTGGACGTTTGACGTAACTATCCAGTTCGTTCCAATGTCCCATTAGTTTTGGAAAGAATTTTACCACGCTAAATTCACCTTACTTGCAGGAAGCAAGTTCGGCCCTAAGTTGGTGAATTTTGGGAACGTTTGGAGCCGCATAGCGCTTCTAAATGTTCTCCCAAATTGGCTATGCTGAGTCAGCATAGGCAATATTGGGATGAAGCTTTGGATTGATAACATTAAGAATCCATGAAGTTACCATGGAATTCACTATAATCTATGCATTTACCTCAATTAGTTTGGCTCCTATTGCCATGTCTGCTTTGGTGATCATGCCATTGATAAACGCCACTTTGTTCTTAGCTGTCAAATTCGTTATCACGGCTTTCTCCCACAGCTCGAAGTTCTTTCCATCGAATTTAAGAGCCGTGATAATAGCTTCGGCAGCGTCTGAGGGATGTAGATAATATCGAGATTGTGGATCGATTATAAATTCTGGTAGTTTAGTCATATTCCCTTCCTTTGTTGTGGTTTTAGGATGCTAACAGTCGAAGAGATCGTTGCGCTGATACCATGAAGAACAAAAGAAGAGCATAGCTATGGAGAAGTCCAGAGGAAGCCCTCGGTTCTTCTTATTCCTTCACTGTTGTCGTATCATGGTTTATATACATAGAGTGCTAATGATAGAAAACCCTCAGGCATAGCTTGGTGGACAAGCAATGAATAGTAATACAATATTTCTAGAATGAAGAAAATATTGACAATATCTTTTACAATTTCCTATTGTAATCATCACATCTTCTATTAGATATCAGTTAAGGTTGTCAATGTCTCGTTTGGATTGTTTGAGTTATGCTGAAGCTCATATATTTGTAGTCCGTGAAGCTTTAGTTTTGTAAAACAATTTCTTTTTTTTTTCAAGAGATTTAGTATTTTCACGAAAGGACATGGCTTATGCTTAGTGAGAGATTTCGCTCTTCATGTTGTGGACAATAACAACTATAAGATCTTTGGAAATGAATTGAAGTTGATGTTGTACCTTCTTGGACGATGAGGTCCTAAGTTTTTTTTAGTATCTCTATATTAATTTCTTTTACATTTGTCACTTTCTTAGGCTTTCTAACTTTCATCAGAGCTTGCGTCAGAGGGTCCAATTACCAAGAGACATGTGTTTGTTATTTCTTCATTGTCATTATCCTGATAATCGGGGTTAATATTATTGCATGCAGCTACAGTTGCCCTCTTTAATTTGAGCATCTTAGTTTCGCTACAGATCTTGAGAATTAGGCAATCCTTCATCATGAGCTTTGACTATTAACAACCAAAACATATGATGTGAGTATCAAAGTTTTAAGACAAAGATTTTTTATTAACTTCTAATCTATATGAGCTTTCTTTTGTGAATTTCTTGTAGTTAAAATTTTGCTTCATAGGAAGCCTCCTAAACTATTGAATAATTACATCAATTGCTTCCTCTTCATCCGTAAAAATTTTATCATTGCTGTCAAAGTCATCATTGGTGGCTTTAAGCCCTGCTTTTCTTCTTGGTGGATCTTCTAATTGGTCTTAATGATGGATTTCATGGGTCAGTAGCTTCCTATGAAAATCATGAAGTTGCAAAATCCTAGGATCTTAGGCTTCTTCGATGGTTGTTGTCTTAGCTCTTCACTTAGACATAGGAAGACATCTCACTATTGTCCTGGCGATTACTTCATTGGAGTAGGTTCTTCCAACTGATTTATGATTGTTTTCAATCTTGTGAATCTTATGTACGTTTCATTGGCAGATTCATTCGTTAGCATCTTGAGATGAATATAGATGCTTTCATTATTTTCTCTAACTTGAATTACTCATTCACATGTGATACTAGAGTTGTCATGGCAGTCCCATAGGCTACAACTCTATCAAACTCACTTGGATCAATTGTGCACACAAGTATATTTCAAATCCCTATGATTCATCTGCTTTCTTGTTATTTCTTCATCTATCTATTCATCTTCTTCCTTTGGAACCATTTCTTCACCTTTGTCACTTTTCTGCACTTTCATGGGTACGTTGTTTCTTTGTCGACTATATTCTAGATTTATAACTTTTCCTCCTTTAGGAATATCTACTAGAGTTTTTTTCCAGTAAGCAAAGTTAGTGCCTTTAAATAAAGCAAATCCAGTGCACGATCTCCCTTGATCCATTAATGTGGTACCAAAGCTAGCTATGATTTCCCCCTACATTGATTGTTAGATCACTTTTAAGTAAGGCATTCTCTAATACCTTTTTTTGGTTGCTTTAAGGAGGTAAATAGGATAAGAAATAAAATTGTGGTTCCTCTCAAAATAATTGGACCAAACCAACTAATGACAAATAAAAACAAATATAAGCAAGGTTAAAGCAAATTAAACAGCATTCAACCAAAAAGCTAGGCCATGAAACAGAATTAGATTGTAGAGACTAACAGTAAGGACAAAGATGTAAGGATTTTCATAAGGTTTAGTTAAATCAACATTGGGCTACTGACACAACCCGCAAGTGCACGAGAGTTGTAGTCTAGATAAAATATCGTTCTCTGGGACTAATGGCAATTTATTAAGTCAAGTCCTACCAAAAATGCTAACCGACCAAGTTTTAACGGATTGTTTCAACTATGTTAATTAGCTGTGCTGGAATCCCATCAAAGTAAGCATCTGGGGATCTGTTTTGCCTAATTAAAGTGTCAAATCTTTAAACTAAACATGCAATCTTCTCTACTTTAGATTGGTTCAAGAAACTGCGACCTAACAAAACTGAACATTTTCTTTTGAAATAAACTGAAGTACCTACACCAAAATCGATTATCATTCTTTCGAATTTCCTTCTTTTTGTATAGGCTAAAGATTTTTTATTGCTAAAGGTTTAGCATTCTTTCTTCAGGACTACTAAGTCAAGTTCAATCATGTTGGTCTAATAGTGAGTTTCCCCTTTCAGTACTTCACTCAACTATCTGATATATGCAAGCAAATCTGGACAAAACTTACATCAATACAACCAGAAGATAGAATAAAATCATTCCAAAATAGATTGGGTGCAATAAACAAAGATTAAAGATTCCACATTGTAATAGCCCGACCCTACATTATTTTTATTTATTTAATTAAGCCATGTTATTCATTTTTATCATTTATTTATCTCATTTAATTATCCCGGTTGGGAGAATTCATTTTGGGCCCTATTTTGTAATTCAAGTTTCATTTACCGAAAACAATTTTTCAGAGAAATTGATATTAGGCCTCAATGATTATGATTTAAAATATTAAATTATTTCTCATGATATCACATTTAATTTCGAGCTTCGGGAAACAAATTTAATTATCGCACCCGGTTTGACATTTTTTTTTCTAACCCGAGCCCGTTTAGGGCCGATTTCGACTCAACGAGACTTGACCCTCATTTGTTTAGCTAATCACTCTTAATTAGTCCTTAATTATGCTTAGCAAAAGTGGCTTTTGGGCTTTTAATTCTCAGCCAAGTATTGTGTTTGCCTAAGTTTCCTTTACACCAAGTGATTGCTAGACATTTTCTGTCTCCTATTTCTCTCCTCCTTCTCTCTAGTCATGGCAGCAGCAACAAGCAGCAGCACCACCACCATTTCAGCCACCAAACAACCACCACTCACCACCCCAACCATCCCTCTCACTCCTCCAAGCACCAACAATCATTCACACCTCTTTTTAAGCACCAAGTGAGTAATTCTTTTCACCTCTTATGCTGATTTTGTTGTTGATGCTTGATCTTGTTGGTTTTTGCTTCTTGCTTTGGTTGTTTTGTTGGTGGATTATGTTGTTTTTATTGAATTAAGAATCATCTTGGTGATGGATCATGTTGGAGTTGAAGCTAGGGTTAGGGTTTTATGTTAATCATGTAAGCTTCATGTTCAAGTGTTGAATTTTGATTGTTTTAAATGACATTTTGTGATCTTTAGCATTGGTAATAAATATCAAGATGTTTATGCTGATTTATATAAGTTAAACAGTGATTTTAGTGGGTGGTTATGTGAAGAAAAGATTGAAAATATGTGAGTTAAAGCAGGGAAACAGACCTGAAACAGGCGCTACTTTGGGATTTAACTGGTACTGTTTGGCACATCAAAAGTTCATAATTTTTGGTTTAGTGATATCTTGATGAGTTATCTTTCAATAGGCTTTGGAATTACTCAATTTAGAGTTGTGTGAACAAAGTTATGACCAATTTACTCAAGACTGTGCAAAATGCATCGAAACTGAGAACTAAACTGGAACAGTAACTTCACGGAAAAACTAGTATTGATTGGCTCACTAAAAAATTGTGGTTTTTCGTGTGTGCATAGATCAATGAGCTCTATTTAAAATGCCTCTTGAATTGCCTTAATCTGAGTTCGGCGGAAGAAGTTATGGTTGTTTTGCTACGACTGCGCAGATTGATCAGAAATTATGCACGTCTGTGTTCTACCCTACTTTTAGGGACCTTATTATGTGAATCATGATTTGTGTCCCAAATAAGAGTTTTAGAGGACATTGTGAAATTTTCATATTCGGGTTTTATATCTCATTTAGAGGTTAGGAGTGAAAGATATGAATTTTCTAATGCAGACCATCAAACGGTAATATGAGTGAATACAGAAACCATGACATTTGGAATTAATTTTTGTTGTAAGTTTCTATATAATTATGGGTATTGCAAGGAAATTACAAAGTGGAGTGAGTTCGTTTGGATTATGTACAGAAGCTTACTTGGGTTGAAAACTAAGTTACATGAGTATGAAAATAAAATTTGGGAAGTGAGCAGATTAATAACTCAAAATCAGTGTCCTTTGGACCACGTTAGGGTGTTATACGAGCTTTTGTGAACCTCGCAGCACCCCTTATGGCATAAACCATTTGTCACCCATTTGAGAAGTATTAAACCTTGTATTATCCATTTCAGAGGCATTAACCATTCTATTATCCTTTTTAGAAGCTTTACACTTTCCCTTATCCACTTCAGAAATATCAGCAAACCATGTGTCATTTATATAAATTAAAATCTTTTTATTATTACTCAATCATTTCCATTTAGTCTAGTTTACTTCAATTTGTTGAATTTCAAGTTCAATAACTCTAACTGATTTAATTTATTATTTGAAATGCACAAATTATGTATCCCATTTTATTACTCAATTTCTGTTACACATATTTTTACTTACTCAATTAGGTGAGTAAGGATCATTTACTTAGTACACATACTTACAATGACATTTATGAAACAGAGTTGAGACGTAGTGATCGTTTCCATTGTGCATAAGTATTATCAAGTGAAATATCTTTATAAAGACTTCAGGTACATCCATTGCCTGTATCTTTAGAAATCCGAGTGTATTTATCAACGTTATCATGTTTTGGTGAGTACATCAATGAATCAGTTTACACAGTGATTTATCAGTTAATCAGTGACCCCGTCAGTTATCATGTACAGGGCATTCGCCCTTCAGTTACCCACGCGGCTTCAGGTCAGGTCCCCGATCGGCTTGGCAGGTGTACACCTATCCATAGATCGTAACAGTATCAAGGGGTTCACTATCAGATAATAACTAGCAATACGGTTTTACATTTATTTCATTCACGATTTTAACTTAAAATGAATTGCAAAGCGGCCCCAATCAGTGTTCAATGATCATTTAACAATTCAGGAACGCATGTACTGAGCTTCGGCTGACAGTTCAAAATGTTTTTCATATTTTTTTTGAGGCAAATGCTCAGAGTATTGCCCTTATGCCAGCAAATCAGCAGAAGAGAATAAGTGAAGCAGGGAAATCCAGATGGATTAGAAGTAATGTCGTATATGCATACTTTAACATTGTATTTTGAATTCTTCTGTGGATGAAGATGTAGATTACATGGTGAATTATCTCACTATGGTTTATAAACCTTACATTGGTTAACACTTGATTGTGAATGGATAATCATATGTGAATGTGTACAGTGGAGGTTATGCTTAATTGTGTTATTCATAACACTTAGGTTTCAAACCTTGTCCTTTTGGACGGCGGTAACGCCCTTATCATTGGATTCATCAAATTACAATTGAGTGATTTATTAAGGAGAATATGAACTATGAAACATGCTTAATTTGGGGTGTTACAGATTTGTTCTTGTATTTACTATGTAATTGATGCTCTTTTAAGGTCTATATCATACTGTCATCAAATGAACAATATGTTCATCTTTATCCTTGGAGTATTTCAAGATATTTTTTTTTTTATAAACACCGCCAGAACTTGTCTAGATATGGTCTGAAATTCTATTCATAAGATCCGTAAAGGCCGCGGGGCCATTGATTAGATTAGGCCAAAGGCATCACAGTGAAGTCATCATGACCCATACATGATCCGTAGCGTGGTTTTGGTAATGTCTTCAGGTATAATGCTAAGTTGATGGTACACTGACCTCAAATCGATTTGAGAAGATACTCCTGCTCCCTATAGTTGATTCACTAAGCCATCTACTTGGGGCGATAGGTTTGTGTTTTTTATGGTGCTCTTGTTCAGCTCTCAAAAACAATACCTAACCACAAGGTTTCATTCTTCCTCTTTACAAATAGAAATAGGCATCCCATGATGGCACACTTCGATGGTTTGATAAATCTCTTCTACAATAACTCCTCTAACTAAAACTTCATATCTTTAGGCTCAATTAGGGTCATACGATATGGGGTTTTGGAGATAGATTGAGCCTCAGAGATTAATTCAATCTCATAATCAAATTCCCTTTACGGAGCAGTCCTGGTAACTGTCTTTCTTAGGTTAAAATAATCTTTGATCATGAATGTTAATAGCATAACACCAATACACAACATATCCTTGTCATATGAGCTCACCTATTTTCATGACAACTTTAAAGGACAAGGTTCCCCCCCCCCCCTCTTTGTGACCATGAAACATAGTTCTCTCCCTTGTTCATTTCTTGTAATAACCTTAGGGTCATCACAATCCATCTTGACCCCATAAGTATACAACCAGTTCATTTTCAGCATGATATCAACGTTTGATGAGTCAAGTTGAATCAGAACTCCAGGCAATACTATCCCACCAATAGTAATTGAAACAAGTTGATGAGGGATAGAGCGGTCCACTCTATAGTCATTGGATAACTTCAGTCTATAATTGGTTTATGCCTCCTTATTCTCAAGGTTCAGTTGTGTGGCTAATTGACTGGATATAAATGAATGAGTGGCAACTGGATCAACCAATAGACAAAGGGGGTTTCGAAATTAAAAGAGAGCTTCAATAACTACTACACCAGAGATGGCAACTTCCTTCTTGCTCAACACATAAGCCTTTCCTACAACTGTGAGCCTTGAAAGTGAGAGCCTTTCTCTACAGCCTTCAGTTTCCGGGAACACGCAGCGATCAGGTGCTCTAGGCTACCGCACCATGTGCATTTGTTAGTTCCCACTTAGCAATCCAGAGTAACTCGAAGTGAAGTCAGGCCCTAAGAGCCTATTCTTAACAATGTTCCACCAAATATTAGTTTCACCAGTTAGATAAAACATTCCAATGTTCACCCTTTTATCTCCTGGCACCTCTATTACAGTGAAACTTTCTCCACTCCTCAAATCCATTCTCAACATTCCACTAGGTCATACTTTCCACTCTAGAGTCCTTTAGTATGAATCAACTGAAGACATTTTTCCACGTGGTAGTAACCCATCAAAATTTACGCAGTCCAAATGCATGACAAAGATTTTGATTGTCCAACTTAAGCTTTATGAAAGTGATCTTCCATAGGAAACTGAGGTTGAATAAGCCGAAAAGGGTAGACACATCGCATTTTCCTTAGCAATGGATTCCACAAGTTGGATTTCCACAAGTTGGACAACAATCAATCGCTATACAAAGCATAGTTAGGATCTACCTTCTGTTTAGGCGTGCTACAAAATTATCATCTATAGTCATGAGTGCAACCCAGCTACTAGCAGCGACTGGGGTCTTAAAAACAGGTAAAAGTGACCATAACTGATGAAGGTGTGACATGAGAGTCAATGGTGCTGCAACTGGATAGGGAGATGCCATGAAGACAGGACGACTGAGCCCCTAGTCAAAGCAAAGAATATCCAAACAGTTGATAATCCAATCAAGACAATGGTAAATGGTATGTTACCAGAAAATGCAGTGACGTATTTTCAAGAGCAATGTCTCCTTCACGGATGGAGGTGGAGTCAATGGACTGCTGGCAAGAGTTTGGGCAATTTTAAGCAAGTCTTGAATTGCAATGGATTGAAGCAAAATGTCTGTCTAAAGTGTCCTTGGTTTCTCTCATATGGAATCACCGATAGTTAATAGTTTTAAAACTTATGTACCATAGAACACGCCTATCCCAAATCCTACAATTCAGGGGATACTACATCAAGAAACCCCACATAGTTCACTTAGATGAAATCCTTGAGTTACAAAAGAAAATATCTGCAATCAATGAGGCATATTGAAGCAATTGCCATTGGTTTCGAGAAGCGCACAAAATGGCACCCATATGATGAGGAAATATAAGCTCAAAATTGTATGTATCCACTGACTTGAAAAGTCTGTGCCATCAGACTTCTAGGCTGAATTTCATTAACCACTGGTGTCTAAATGTGCTGCAATATGGGTCATTGGAAGGCTTACTTTTTGTCCTTTGACATGGACTAACCAAAACACCCCTATCTGATGGAATGCATAAGCTGCAAGTGAGCTAAACTCAGACCTTGTGCATTAGGATTCCGCCCAGTTTGTAGACTTTGACTTGTCTAATAGTTTTGAATGACCACATTATCTCCAATCCACTTGAAACTTGTTTCATATGAAAGATATCTCCTTAAACATAAACTCAGGATGGAAAATCCTTGCGTAAATCGTGGAGATCATGGATAAAAGTTACTTCAAGATCGGTCCTTGTGCACTAATCAAAACTGCCAAGTTGATTGAACTTGTGTATTCTGCCATTCTTGGTTTTCCCTATACATTTAACCTCAAAATAGGACACATTTGTAACAACCCCCAACCTTAGGGCTAGGAGTGTTAGTGATTTTTAAATTTCTGAGGCGAAACGGATAGAGTTTTGCCTACAAACTGGCCATTTTCCAGGCTTAAACCCTTACATCACATCCCCTGTATTGACTAGAAGTATAAAAGAATATACAATCACGCTCAACGGCTACACACTGGAGACCACAACTCTACGGGCCACATGCTCGGTGTACAAGAGTTTACATCTCAAAAATAAACAATTCCAGCAAAACGGATGTCATACCATTAAGATGGGTGGCTCATATGACCATACTTACCTAAATGCATTGGAGCACCTTCAACTTGTTATTCAAAATCTCCATCAAATCTACTGTTTGAGATCAAAATATATGTACTTTGTATGGATCCGTCTGACAAAGAAGAATATGCGAGTAGAATATGCGTGAGATAAGCAGACATTACCAGTGCCACAAATCTCTAAGGATATCATAATAATCCTCAGTCTTCACTAACCAATTTCTCAGTATCTTAACTCATACTCTATATCCCATAAAGAAAATCTCAACATGGCTCTGATACCAAATCTGTAACGCCCCAAATTAAACATGTTTCATTGTTCATATTCTCCTTAATAAATCACTCAATTGTAATTTGATGAATCCAATGATAAGGGCATTACCGCCGTCCAAAAGGACAAGGCTTGAAACCTAAGTGTTATGAATAACACAGTTAAGCATAACCTCCACTGTACACATTCACATATGATTATCCATTCACAATCAAGTGTTAACCAATGTAAGGTTTATAAACCTTAGTGAGATAATTCACCATGTAATCTACATCTTCATCCACAGAAGAATTCAAAATACTACGTTAAAGTATACATATATGGCATTACTTCTGATCCATCTGGATTTTCCTGTTTCACTTATTCTGTTCAACTGATTTGATGGCATGAGGGCAATACTCTGAGCATTTGTCGAAAACAAAACATGAAAAATATTTCGAACTGTGAGCCGAAGCTCAGTACATGCGTTCCTAAATTGTTCAATGATCATTGAACATTGATTGGGCCCGCTTCGCAATTCATTTTAAGTTAAAACAGTGGATGAAAAAAAATGTAAAACTGTATTGCTAGTTATTATCTGGTAGTGAACCCCTTGATACTATTACGATCTATGGATAGGTGTACACCTGCCAAGCCGATCGGGGACCTAGCCTGAAGTCGCGCGGGTAAATGAAGGGTAAATGCCCTGTAGATGATAACTGACGGGGTCACTAATTAACTGATAAATCATTGTGTAAACTGATTCATTGATATACTTACCAAAACATAATAACGTTGATAAATACACTATGATTTCTAAAGATACAAGCAATGGACGTACCTGAAGCCTTTAAAATAATATTTCACTTGATAATACTTATGCACAATGAAAACGATAGACTAGGCCTCAACTCTGTTTCATAAATGTCACTGTAAGTATGTGCAGTCAGTAAATGATCGTTACTCGCATAATGGAGTAAGTAAAAGTATGTCTAACAGAAATTGAGTAATGAAATGGGATACATAACTTGCGCATTTCAATATAATAAACTGATTTTAATTCAGTATAAGACAAGTTAAACCAAAATGAACTGATTTAAATCAATTACGGTTATTGAACTTGAAATACAATAAATTGAAGCAAAATAGTCCAAATGAAAATGATTGAGGTGATAATAAAAAGATTTTAATTGGTATAAATGACACATGGTTTGCTGATATTTCTGAAATGGATAAAGGAAGGTGTGAAGCTTCTGAAAAGGATAATAGAATGGTTAATGTCTCTGAAATAGATAATAGAAGGTTTAATACTTCTGAAATGGGTGACAAATGGTTTATGCCATAAGGGGTGCTGCAAGGTCCATAAAAGCTCATATAACACCCTAACTTGGTCCAAAGGACACTGATTTTGAGTTATTAATCTGCTCACTTCCCAAATTTCATTTTCATACTCATGTAACTCAGTTTTCAACCCAAGTAAGCTTTTGTACATAATCAAAATGAACTCACTAAACTTTGTAATTTTCTTGCAATACTCATTATTATATAGAAACTTACAACAAAAATTAATTCCAAATGTCACGGTTTCTGTATTCACTCATATTACCATTTGATAGTCTGCATTAGAAAATCCATATCTTTCACTCCCAACATCCAAATGAGACATAAAACCCCAATATGAAAACTTCACAATGTCCTCTAAAACTCTTATGTAGGACACAAAGCATGATTCACATAAAAAGGTTCCTAAAAGTAGGGTAGAACACAAACGTGCACAATTTCTGATCAATCTGCGCAGTCGTACCAAAACAACCATCACTTTTTCCACAGAACTCAGATTAAGGCAATTCAAGAGGCATTTTAAAGAGACCCAATAAATACCAGTGTTTCCGTGAAGTTACTGTTCCAGTTCGGTTCTAAGTTTTAATGTATTCTGCACAATCTTGAGTAAATTGGTCATAACTTTGTCCACACAACTCGATATTGAGTAATTCCAAAGCCTATCGAAAGCTAGCTCATTAAGATATAACTACACCAAAAATCATGAATTTTGGATGTGCCAAACAGTACCAGTTAATTCCCAAAGTAGCCCCTATTTCAGGTCTGTTTCCCATCTTTAACTCACATATTTTCAATCTTTTCTTCACATAACCACCCACTAAAATCACTCTTTAACTTATATAAATCAGCATAAACATCTTGATATTCATTACCAATGCTAAAGATTGCAAAATCTCATTTAAAACAATCAAAATTCAACACATGAACATGAAGCTTGCATGATTAACACAAAACCCTAAGCCTAGCTTCAACTCCAACATGATCCATCACCAAGATGATTCTTAATTCAATAGAAACAACATAATCCACCATCAAAACAACCAAAACAAGAAGCAAAAACCAACAAGATGAAGGATCAACAAAATCAGCATAAGAGGTGAAAAGAATTACTCACTTGGTGCTTAAAAAGAGGTATGAATGATTCTTGGTGCTTGAAGGAGTGAGAGGGATGGTTGGGGTGGTGAGTGGTGGTTGTTTGGTGGCTGAAGTGGTGGTGGTGCTACTGCTTGTTGCTGCTGCCATGACTAGAGAGAAGGAGGAGAGACGAAGAGAGAGAAAGTGACTTGTATATTTGCTTAATGGAGTAAAAAAAAACACTTGGTTGATATTTATTTTGCCTTAATTGCTTTACTTGGCTGAGATTATCCCTAGCAAAATGTGCTTAAGCCAATGGAAATTCAACATTCAAGATTAATTAGCCAAGCAAAATGAAGTGGATGCTTGTTGGGCCAAAATTGGCATTAAAAGAGCTCGGGCTGGGAAAAAAAATGCCAAACCGGGTGTAATCAATTAAATTTGTTTTCCCGAAACTCGAAATTAAATGTTATATCATGAAAAATAATTTAATCTTTTAAATCATAAATGAAAAATTGTTTTCGGTAAATGAAACTGGAATTGCAAAGTAGAGCCCGAAATGATTTTTTTTTTTCAACTGGGATGATTCAATGAGATAAATAAATGTGAAAAATAAATAACATCGCTTAATTAAACAGATTTCTGTAATGCCTCCGAATTAAACATGTTTCACTGTTTATATTATCCTTAATAAATCACTCAATTGTAATATGATAAATCCAATGATAGGGGTGTTACCGTCGTCCAAAAGTACAAGGCTTAAAACATGAGTGTTATAAATAACACAGTTAGGTATAACCTCCACTGTACACATTTACATATGATCATCCATTCACAATCAAGTGATAACCAATGTAAGGTTTATAAACCATAGTCAGATAATTCACCATATAATCTACATCTTCACTCACAGAAGAATTCCAAATATAAATTTAAAGTATGCATATATGGCATTACTTCTGATCCATCCGGATTTCCCTGCTTCACTTATTCTCTTTAGCTGATTTGCTAGCATGAGGGCAATACTCTGAGCATTTGCCTAAAACAGAACATGAAAAACATTTTGAACTGTGAGCCGAAGCTCAGTACATGCGTTCCTAAATTGTTAAATGATCATTGAACACTGGTTGGGCCCGCTTTGCAATTCATCTAGTTAAAACAGTGAATAAGATGATGTAAAGCTGCATTGCTAGCTATTATCTGATAGTGAACTCCTTCATACTGTTATGATCTATGGATAGGTGTACACCTGCCAAGCCGATCGGGGGACCTGGCCTGAAGCCGCGCGGGTAACTGAAGGGCGAATGCCCTATAGATGATAACTGATGGGGTCACTAATTAACTGATAAATCACTGTGTAAACTGATTCATTGATGTACTTACCAAAACATGATAACGTCGATAAATACACTGTGATTTCTAAAGATACAGGCAATGGACATACCTGAAGTCTTTAAAAAATGATATTTCACTTGATAATACTTATGCACAATGGAAATGATTGACTAGGCCTCAGCTCTGTTTCATAAATGTCACTGTAGGTATGTGTACTTAGTAAATGATCCTTACTCGCATAAGTGAGTAAGTAAAAGTAGGTGTAACAGAAGTTGAGTAATGAAATGGGATACATACCTTCTGCATTTCAATATAGTAAACTGATTTTAATTCAATATACGACAAGTTAAACCAAAATGAACTGATTTAAATCAGTTAGGGTTATTGAACTTGAAATGCCATAAATTGAAGTAAAATAGACCAAATGGAGATGATGGAGGTGATAATGAGAAGATTTTAATTGATATAAATGAAATATGGGTTTCTGATATTTCTGAAATCGACAATGAAAAGTGTGATGCTTCTAAAATGGATAATGTGAGGTTCAATGCCATGAGGGGTTTTGTGAGGTTCATAAAAGCTCAAATAACCTGAGTAGATCTGATAGACACTAACTTGAGTAATTACTGTGCCCACTTCTCAAATTTCATTTTCATGCACACTTAACTCGGTTTTCAAACCCAGGTAAGCTTCTATACATGAGCAAACCTGTTGAAATCACTACACTTTGTAATTTCCTTGCAATACCCATAATTATATAGAAACTTCTGAAAATATTTTCAAATGTCACGATTTCTGCATTCACTCATGTTACCGTTTGATGGTATGCAATAGAAAATCCCTATCTTTCACTCTTGACGTCCAAATAAGATGTAAAACCCCAATATGAAAACCTCATAATGTCCACTAAAACATTCATTCAGGACACCAAGTATGATTCCCACAGTAAGGTCCCTAAAATTAGGGTAGAACATAAACGCGCACAATTTCTGTTCAATCTATGCAGTTGTAGTAAAACGACCATATATTTTTCCACAGAAGTCGGATTAAGGCGATTCCAAAGGCATGTGAAATCTAACTCATTGATCTATCCGTATGCCAAAAATCACAAATTGTCAACAAGCCAATCAATACCAGTTTTTTCGTAAATTTACTGTTCCAGTTCAGTTCCCAGTTTCAATGTATTCTGCACAGTCTTGAGTAAATTGGTCATAACTTTGTCCCCATAACTCGCAATTGAGTAATTCCAAAGCATATTGAAATCTAACGGATCAAGCTATCACTACACCAAACATCATGAATTTTGGATGTGCTAAACAGTACCAGTTTAATCCCGAAGTGGCCCCTATCTCAAGATTGTGCAGAATATATTGAAACTGGGAACTGAACTGGAACAGCAAATTTACGAAAAAACTAGTATTGATTGGCTCATTGACAATTTGTGATTTTTGGCGTGCGGATATATCAATGAGTTAGATTTCACATGCCTTTGGAATCACCGTAATCCGACTTCTGTGGAAAAATATATGGTCGTTTTGCTACGACTGCGTAGATTGAACATAAATTTTACGCGTTTGTGTTCTACCCTAATTTTAGGGACCTTACTGTGGGAATCATACTTGGTGTCCTGAACAAATGTTTTAGTGGACATTATGAGCTTTTCATATTGGGGTTTTACATCTTATTTGGACGTCAAGAGTGAAAGATAGGGATTTTCTATTGCACACCATCAAACGGTAACATGAGTGAATGCAAAAATCGTGACATTTGGAAATATTTTCTGAAGATTCTATATAATTATGGGCATTGCAAGGAAATTACAAAGTGTATTGAGTTCAACAAGTTTGTTCATGTATAGAAGCTTACCTGGGTTTGAAAACCGAGTTAAGTGCGCATGAAAATGAAATTTGAGAAGTGGGCACAGTAATTACTCAAGTTAGTGTCTATCAGATCTACTGAGGTTATTTGAGCTTTTATGAACCTCACAACACCCCTCATGGCATTGAACCTCACATTATCCATTTTAGAAGCATCACACATTTCATTGTCGATTTCAGAAATATCAGAAACTCATATTTCATTTATATCAATTAAAATCTTCTCATTATCACCTCCATCATCTCCATTTGGTCTATTTTACTTCAATTTATGGCATTTCAAGTTCAATAACCCTAACTGATTTAAGTCAGTTCATTTTGGTTTAACTTGTCATATATTGAATTAAAATCAGTTTATTATATTGAAATGCACAAGTTATGTATCCCATTTCATTACTCAACTTCTATTACACCTACATTTACTTACTCAATTATGCGAGTAAGGATCATTTACTGACTACACATACTTACAGTGACATTTATGAAATAGAGTTGAGGCCTAGTCTATCATTTCCATTGCGCATAAGTATTATCAAGTGAAATATCATTTTTTAAAGACTTCAGGTACGTCCATTGCCTGTATCTTTAGAAATCATAGTGTATTTATCAACGTTATCATGTTTTGGTAAGTACATCAATGAATCAGTTTACACAGTGATTTATCATTTAATTAGTGACCCCGTCAGTTATCATTTATAGGGCATTCGCCCTTCAGTTACCCGCGCGGCTTCATGCTAGGTCCTACGATTGGCTTGGCAGGTGTACACGTATCCATAGATCGTAATAGTATCAAGGGGTTCACTATCGGATAATAACTAGCGATGCAGCTTTACATCATCTTATTCACTGTTTTAACTAAACGAATTGCAAAACGGGCCCAACCAGTGTTCAATGATGATTTAACAATTTAGGAACGTATGTACAAAGCTTCGGCTCACAGTTGGAAATGTTTTTCATGTTTTGTTTTAGGCAAATGCTCAGAGTATTGCCCTCATGCCAGCAAATCAGCTAAAGAGAATAAGTGAAGCAGGGAAATCCAGATGGATCAGAAGTAATGTCGTATATGCATACTTTAAAGTTGTATTTGGAATTCTTCTGTGGGTGAAGATGTAGATTACATGGTGAGTTATCTTACTATGGTTTATAAACCTTACATTGGTTATCACTTGATTGTGAATGGATGATCATATGTGAATGTGTACAGTGGAGGTTATGCTTAACTATGTTATTTATAACACTCATGTTTCAAGCGTTGTCCTTTTGGACGACGGTAATGCCCCTATCATTGGATTTATTATATTACAATTGAGTTATTTATTAAGGAGAATATAAACAGTGAAACATGTTTAATTTGGGGGCGTTACAGATTTGGTATCAGGGCATCCATAGATCCAATGTCATATCTTCATGGTGCCCACCCAGATTTCTAAAGATGCAGGGCATACCAAAACACCCTGATATGACACTTATTATTCGGTGCATCCAGGGGATACCAAGATGCATAGAGATCTAAGGAAATATTTTTTGTGTAATAATATAAAAAGAGAAATTGCAGAATATGTGGATGAATGACTGATTTGCTAAAAAAGCCAAAGTAGAACACCAATGCACCATAGGTGAATTGAGACCTTTAGAAATCCCCACTGGGAACTGGGATTCAACTTCAATGAACTTTATCATGGGCCTCCCTCAGATATAGTGTCTGACAGAGATCAGAGATTTCAAGCCTGTTTGGCACGCACTTCAAGGAGTCTTTTGAACTAAATTGAACTTTAGCAGTTCTTATCATCCCAAGCATCTAAAAATATCAATGGATCCAACTCTTCTTTGTTGGCGCCTGTCGTGCTGCACGACCAACATTGCATTTGAAGAAAGTATGGAACTCCCAGCAGTCAACGTTGTGATAGCACTAGCAGAGAATCCTTCATTAAAAATCAGGACAAAATGGCGACAGATATTGACAACAAATCATCTTTTGATTCATCAAGATCTTCTTCAACATTCAGTAACATTGCATATTTCAGAAGACTCTTGAAAGTATACTATTGGAACCGACAGAAAAGCTATGTTGGTAAAAGAAGGAGATTCCTGGAATTTCCGATATATGATAAAGTTTTTCCGAAAGTCTTGCTAACTAAGGGTGTAAGGAGGTTTCACTGAGACCTAAATTGAGGCCAAGATCTTTTGGATCATATCAGTTCATTAAAAGGTCAAATTCCATAACTTGTCTACCAGATCTACCTATATAACTCAAACATGTGCATAACATGTTCCGTGTTCCTTACCTTACAACTCAGGTAATACATTTCAGATCCTGACCATGCTGTCATAATCAAATCCATTACAGTCATTGAGGGTCTTGTGTTTCAACAGCATCCAATTCACATGTTGGATCATAGGATTAAGCAGTGAAGTATCAAGCAGATACCTTAAATCAAATTGCCTTGGGCAAATCATACCTCCCGAAGATACTTGGGAAACTGAGCAAGAAGTGAAAGCCAAGTACTCTTATTTATTTGAAATCACCTTGCATCATAGTCAAAGTTATAAGTTTCGAGGACGAAACTCTTTAAGGAGGGAAGACTGTAATAGCCTGACCCTAAATCTTTTTTATTTATTTAATTAAGCTATGTTATTCATTTTTCTCATTTATTTATCTCATTTAATTATCCCGGTTGGGAGAATTCATTTTGGGTCCTATTTTGCAATTCGAGTTTCATTTACCGAAAACAATTTTTCGGAGAAATTGATATTAGGCCTCAATGATTTTAATTTCGAGCTTCGGGAAAACAAATTTAATTATCACACCCAGTTTGACATTATTTTTTTCCAACCCGAGCCCGTTTAGGGCCGATTTCGACTCAACAAGACTTGACCCTCATTTGTTTAGCTAATCACTCTTAATTAGGCCTTAATTATGCTTAGCAAAAGTGGCCTTTGGGCTTTTAATTCTCAGCCAAGTATTATGCTTGCCTAAGTTTCATTTGCACCAAGTGATTGCTAGACATTTTCTCTCTCCTATTTCTCTCCTCCTTCTCTCTAGTCTGGCAGCAGCAACAAGCAGCAGCACCACCACCATTTCAGCCACCAAACAGCCACCAACAACCACCAAACAACCACAACTCACCACCCCAACCATCCCTCTCAGTCCTTCAAGCACCAAGAATCATTCATACCTCTTTTTAAGCACCAAGTGAGTAATTATTTTAACCTCTTATGCTGATTTTGTTGTTGATGCTTGATCTTGTTGGTTTTTGCTTTTTGTTTTGGTTGTTTTGATGGTGGATTATGTTGTTTTTATTGAATTAAGAATCATCTTGGTGATGGATCATGTTGGAGTTGAAGCTAGGGTTAGGGTTTTGTGTTAATCATGCAAGCTTCATGTTCATGTGTTGAATTTTGATTGTTTTAAATAAGATTTTGCAATCTTTAGCATTGGTAATGAATATCAAGATGTTTATGCTGATTTATATAAGTTAAAGAGAGATTTTAGTGGGTGGTTATGCGAAGAAAAGATTGAAAATATGTGAGTTGAAGCTGGGAAAGAGACCTGAAATAGGGGCTACTTTGGGAATTAGCTGGTACTGTTTGGCACATCCAAAGCTCATGATTTTTGGTGTAGTGATATCTTAATGAGCTACCTTTCAATAGGCTTTAGAATTACTCCATTTCGAGTTGTGTGGACAAAGTTATGACCACTTTACTCAAGATTGTGCAGAATGCATTGAAACTTAGAACTGAACTGGAACAGTATTTTCACGGAAAAACTGGTATTTATTGGGTCACTGAAAAATTCTGATTTTTTGTGTGTGGATATATCAATGAGTTCTCTTTAAAATTCCTCTTGAATCGCCTTAATCCGAGTTCTGTGTAAAAGGTGATGGTTGTTTTGGTATGACTGCGCAGATTGATCAGAAATTGTGCACGTTTGTGTTCTACCCTACTTTTAGGGACCTTATTATGTGAATCATGCTTTGTGTCCTAAATAAGAGTTTTATAGGACATTGTGAATTTTTCATATTGGGATTTTATATCTCATTTGGAGGTTGGAAGTGAAAGATATGGATTTTCTAATGCAAACCATCAAATGGTAATATGAGTGAACACAGAAACCGCGACATTTGGAATTAAGTTTTGTTGTAAGTTTCTATATAATTATGGGTAATGCCAGGAAATTACAAAGTGTAGTGAGTTCATTTTTATTATGTACAGAAGCTTACTTAGGTTGAAAACTGAGTTACATGAGTATGAAAATGAAATTTGGGAAGTGAGCAGATTAATAACTCAAAATCAGTGTCCATTGGACCAAGTTAGGGTGTTGTATGTGCTTTCATGAACCTCGCAGCACCCCTTATGCCATAAACCATTTGTCACCCATTTCAGAAGTATTAAACCTTCTATTATCCATTTCAGAGGCATTAACCATTCTATTATCCTTTTCAGAAGTTTCACACCTTCCTTTATCCATTTCAGAAATATCAGCAAACCATGTGTCATTTATATCAATTAGAATCTTTTCATTATCACCTCAATCATTTCCATTTGGCTTATTTTGCTTCAATTTATTGATTTCAAGTTCAATAATCGTAATTGATTTAAATAAGTTCATTTTGGTTTAACTTGTCTTATATTGAATTAAAATTAGTTTATTATATTGAAATGCACAAGTTATGTATCCCATTTCATTACTCAATTTATGTTAGACATACTTTTACTTACTCCATTATGCGAGTAAGGATCATTTACTGACTACACATACTTACAGTGACATTTACGAAACAGAGTTGAGGCCTAGTCTATCGTTTTCATTGTGCATAAGTATTATCAATTGAAATATCATTTTAAAAACATCAGGTACGTCCGTTGCCTGTATCTCTACAAATCAGAGTGTATTTATCAACGTTATCATGTTTTAGTAAGTACATCAATGAATCAGTTTACACAGTGATTTATCGGTTAATTAGTGACCCCGTCAATTATCGTCTACAGGGCATTCGCCATTCAGTTACCCGCGCGGCTTCAGGCCAGGTCCCCGATCGGCTTGGCAGGTGTACACCTATCCATAGATCGTAACAGTATCAAGGGGTTCACTATCAGATAATAACTAGCAATAAAGTTTTACATTTATTTCATTCACTATTTTAGCTTAAAATGAATTGCAAAGCAGGCCCAATCAGTGTTCAATGATCATTTAACAATTCAGGAACGCATGTACTGAGCTTCGTCTCACAGTTCGAAATGTTTTTCATGTTTTGTTTTAGGCAAATGCTCAGAGTATTGCCCTCATACCAGCAAATCAGCTGAAGAGAATAAGTGAAGCAGGGAAATCCAGATGGATCAGAAGTAATGCCGTATATGCATACTTTAACGTTGTATTCTGAATTCTTCTATGGATGAAGATGTAGATTACATGGTGAATTATCTTACTATGGTTTATAAACATTACATTGGTTAACACTTGATTGTGAATGGATAATCATATGTCAATGTGTACAGTGGAGGCTATGCTTAACTGTGTTATTTATAACACTTAGGTTTCAAGCCTTGTCCTTTTGGACGGTTGTAACGCCCTTATCATTTGATTCATCAAATTACAATTGAGTGATTTATTAAGGAGAATATGAACAATGAAACATGTTTAATTTGGGGCGTTACACACATAAATTCTTTGGCAAACCAATCCATATATTGAATTAGACAACTCACTCATGATTAAACAAAACAACATCGAAATCAAACACACTAAATTTCAAGGAGAATGAAGAGATAGCTTGACGGCAATGGAGGTTCTCCAATGATCTTTCAACCTTCAAGGATCCAATTGGCAATTCCCTCCTTCTAATCTTCCTCTTGTTCTTCACAAAAAAAAAAACTAGAAAAATTCTAAAACAAATGAGAGAGATGAAATTTAGGGTGAGTGTCCTCTTGTTTCCCACAACAAAAAATGCAATCAAATAGATGAACTCAAGCTTTCTCTACCTCACAATCAAAGGGAAACGAAGAGGGTCACAGTTACTAGCGTGCCCCAAACTATGGTAGACACCACGCTTAGACTTAAACACACAAATCCTCTAGAAAATATTGCCAAAAGAGGATCAATGACGAGTCAAAAGTGCCTAAAACCTACGAAAGGCACCAAAGAAACATACCTGAGCATAAAGTAGAAAAAGTGATGCAAATAGTAGAAAAAGTGATGCAAATCATACACTTAAACACACAAATCCTCTAGAAAATGCTAGCAAGTGACCATAAAATGATGCACATTTTTTGCATTCATCAAACTATCCCATGCTTAAACAATTGTTTGTCCCCAAGCTATCTTAAAACTAATAATTATTCATAACGTGCTCAAGGGTAAGACATCAATAGTATCTCTAATGGTAAGATCTACTCAAAGCGAGCCTAAGAGTGCTCAAATACGTTTATCAATCATGCAGGAAGATGGGCTTTTTGAAAGTTCCTTAAAGCCCACAATGTTAACATTTGAATCAATTGCCTCAAATCATCAAATGCAATCACATCAGCATACGAAATAGTTGGAGCTAGAAAAATTAGTAGAATCTCACTTTAGTCATGTCACACTCTTTACTCATGTGTCTCAAGCTATGGTAAGGTTCCCTCAATTCTCCTTCCAAAGACTCAAATCTACCAGAAGCTTGCTAAAACTCTCTAATTCACCATCACTAGACATATTAAGCAATTAGGAGGACTTAATATGGAATGTAACAAGACTACGGGTAAGTTAAGAGGGGAACAAATATTTTTGGGAATGTAGAGCTACAAGCCAAACACCAAGAGCTAAGCTCTCCCAACATCATCATGAAAAACTCTCGTCAAACACATACTACTCAAATAATCCCCTTATGGGATCAAATGAGAAGAAAAATAGTTGAAATTCAAAATTAATTATATTCAACAAGGCCAACCTCTTTTATTTTATTTTCTCTTTTGTTTTGTTATCTTTGCTTTTGTTTCTTTTTTATTCATTTTCATTTTCTTTCAACAAACGTTATGGCCATGGAAATAAACATGAAACTCCTTTTTCTTGTTTGTTTCATCCCTTCTCCAATCATTATATAATAAAACAATTGATCTCGCATATGAACAAATCAACACAAAAGCATTCGCCTACAAACCAAACCAAACCACCAAAAAGATCATGACGCTACAAGCTAACTCCCCAACAAAATATTAACGAGTTAAATCCTCTCCAGTCATTGCTTACAGGTAATATATGTGTTTGGCCAAAGGCTAAATATGGACGTTTACATCAATAAACATAGGTTGACACTCAAAGTGCTAGCAAGGGGTATATCATGCATACAAGGGTGGCTATTTGGTATATGGGGTTCATCAAATCAAAGAATGCCTCAATCATTTTGCCTATATGCATATGTTGAATGTGATCTTGAACAAGAGTCAAAGCAAGTTATGGAGAAATGATATCTAGGAAGAGTCACTCAAGAAAAGGCGAGAAACTGAAATTGATAGATTAGCCTTCTAAAGCTTAATGCCTTACGGGACATCCACTAAAGCCATAACTAGCTAATTTAGATCAGGATGCCAACATTCAGGCAAAGGATCATAGGATAAGCAATTCACACTTAACTCAAGGACAAAAGATGAAGAACACATTTTCATAAACTCATTTCCAAAAAAAAAAAGTATTCACAATTGAGCATAACAAAGGAACATTCTAAACTAAAGCAGACCACCTAATCTACCAAGTTCATCATCGGAGGATCATTTTTAATTTTTTCTTTTTGGTTTTTTTGGCTCTTTGTTTTGTTTTTGTTTTTTTTTTCGAAAATGCAAGCCTAAATGAAAGCAAACCTAAAATGAAAAGCTACCGTAAATGTCGGCATCTAATGTGTAACAAACGCAAAACTAGTAGAATGAAAGTAAATGCATTAACTAAATGCTCTACGTACTTGGAGTAAATCCTAAAATGAAAAAACAAATGCAACTATGTACAATATACACATACACAAACCAAGGAACCAGGCATTAGATGCCAAAGAAAAGCAATCTAACTCCCCTATGCTTGCACAAAGCATTACCCTCAATGCTAACACATAAGGACAAAAGGGAAGAGGAGTAGCAACAAATAACCAGAAAGGAGGAAGGGAAGGAGGGTGTAGTGGATGACCTTGAGGGATATGCGAATCTCTCAATGTCTCAAGCCAGGCCCTAAAGTCCTAAAAATATTGATTTTAGAAGGTTGTCATCCCACATAGCTCACCATGTCGCTCTTGGACCAAGTCATGAAGAGCAGCGTGGTCAATTTCAACAAAGGCTTGTATGGAGGCTTTCTCCTCCTGAATGGACCTCAGGGTGGCATGAACCTCCTCATAATCATGGAAAATAGGCTTGGAGGATGAATTAGGACAGCCATGGTGAGCACGTAGTGGCCTAGGTGGTGCTAGAAGGACAATATCAACATCACTAGGTGACCATGAAAGGCTATCCTGGTGAAGTAAGGGGGTCCTCTTAACATTGGGAAGTGGCAAAAGCCAGTCACAGGGTAAATTCAACATAATCGCTCAACTTCAACCATAGAGAATTTCATTTGTTCAAAAGTATCTTTATCAAGCCACTCGGACCACGAAACGCGACATTGTGGTTTTGCTCAACACCTAAACATCTACCAAGAGTAATGATGAGGCCCCTAATGACTATCTTACCCACGGTATTCATAGCTACACTATACAATTGTCGGGCCAGGAAAGAACCAGGGTTAATCCGATCACCATTCATCCTACTAGATAAGAAATACAACTCAGACAAATGAGGGACATTCATATTGTCCTCACTAGCAAAGGCACCACATGATAGCATGTGTTGGGCCAAGGATTCAAAATGTAGGTGGCCTTTCATGTACTCGTAATATACCTATGATCCCCAAAAATCTCATCCCAAAAGAGACTCCGGTTAAATTCTAAGGGGACTTGACGCCAAGGTAGGTCAAGGGTAGGTAGAAAGCCAAACATGTTATTCAGTGTACTAAGGTTGAATTTATAGAATTTACCTTGTAAATAGAATAAAATGTACCCTTCTTGAGAATGTGCACCTCGAGTTACGTCAACAAGCAAGGTACTCAAAAACTCATGGGTGAGGCCCCTATAGGTGTGGTCTTTTGTTTCGATGAACTAACCCGTCACGCCCTATGCAAACAACCATCTAATGTCATCCAACAACCCCAATTTTGCTAACAGTTCGTCTTTGTAGAAACATAGCAACAACTAGTCTACTACTCAAACAATTATAACATATAACATATTCAAGATGAGTTAAACCAAGTAGGTGAAGAGATTTACCTGGGGTCCTTACGGTAGTGGATGTCTTAAAAGTCCATTGTGGTGCTTGGCTCGGTATACTCTCTTCGTGAGTGCTCCTTAGCTTCTTTTTGGGTGTCAAGGGAGTTAAGAAGTGAAGTTAGAAGACCACTCTTCAACAATGGAAGATGTGGAGTATGAAAGGAAGAAAAAATGGAGGCGGTTTGATGGTAATCAAGTGTAGGAAAGGAAAATGTGGGGGAAAGTATAAAGTTTAAATGAGGAATGGAGGATAACGGTAAAAGAAAGCATACGGAGTTGAAATGATGGATAGAAAAAGAAGTGGAAATTTTGGTGAGACAAAAAGAAAAGAGAAGAAAAGATAAGAAAAGGGAGAAATTTTGATAAAATTTTAGGATAATTGAGTGGAAAATGATGAAGAAATAAAAGGTTAAGATGTTTGTTAATTAAGGCTTTTGAAAAGAGAAAGATAGCGGGAGAGAGAGTGTGTGTGTCGAGTAGAGAAGAAAATGACAGGTAGAAGAAGGAGTGTCGCGGTCAAAACCTTTGACAGCAGTCCACAACAACTCACCATGATGCATTATAAGCATCGCAGACAGTCTGTGGTGCCTGTTGCCAAAGCAATTTGCAATTTTATTCCTACTTTTTTTTGGGTTGGAGGTAGCAGCGTCACGGTCCGTGGGAACTATCACCCTCGAACATATATACATCAACAAAAAGAAATATAAAATGCTAGGGTTGCGTCGTAAGAAGCGCTCTTTTAGGGTGAAGAGCTCGACCTTCTTGCTCAATCGTCTTGCATTTGTGAAAAGGGAACAACCGATGAGGAAGTGGGCATCACAGCTCCCGGCTAACCCTTGTCGTTAACCTCAAAGTTAAATTCTTTCAAAAGAAGGTACCACCTCAAGTAAATGGGATTTAGGTCCTTGTTAAACATCAAATAATATCAAACAGCGTGGTCTATGTACAAAATTATCTTCTAGGGTATAGATCTAGACAAGCCACTGCCTAACTCGTTTCGCAAATCAATGTCATACTCAACCCATCCAAAATGGGTGAAGACGACAACACTCTGGCAAGCCTACAATAATCGCACAAAGATGGATATAGGCTCAAAGGGTTTAGCAAGGGATACAATACACAACAAAGGTGGCTATTTGGCCATGGGGTTTCAACTAATCAAAGAAAGAAAAATGCGTCAATGATATTGTCTAAATGCATATGCAAAATGTGATCTTGAATGAGAATCAATGCAAGTTCTAGAGAAATGACGGCAAGGAAGAGTCACACATGAAACAAAATATGAGACTAAAATGATAAATAGCCTCTACCAGCTCAAAATCTCATGGGACATCTACCAAGGTCAAAACATGTGGTAAATCAACTCGCATCCAACATGTGGTCAAAACATGAAGATCATTCCAAAAACTCATACGCAAACATTTTATGCACAATTCATGCAAATCAAAGTATCAAACTAGACCATAAAAGTCTACCAAATCTATAAAGATCGTCATTGGACGATGTTTTTTCTTTTTTTTGTCTCTTTGATTTTTTTCTTCATTTCTTTGTGCGGGCTCCAACAAACAACGCAAACTAACATGCAAAAAAACTAATAAAACAAAGAAATTAAAATGCAGCCTAGAATGAAAAGAAAACTAAATGCACCATTAAACAAAACTAAAACCAAAAATCAAAAACCACAAAAACTACCACTAAAAATATATACAAAGCACAATCACACCGAAAAAGAACAAGCATCAGATGCCAAATAGAACAACTAATTAACTAACTCCCCCATTCTTGAAGCACACATTGCCCTTAATGTGGGCACATAACAAAAAAAGGAAGGGGAAAAGCACATAGCATTCAGAACGGAGGTGGTGGATAGGGTGGTTGGTCATAAGAGATATGCTAATCTCGCCAGGTCTGTAGACATGCCCTATAGTATTGGAAATATTGTGTGCACAAAGCAAGCAACCCACGAAGCTCATCGTGGCGCTCTTGGACAAAGTCCCGAAGAGTAGCATTCTCATAAGCAACAAAAGGTCAAAGGGAAACTTGCTCCTCTTGAATGGATCTAAGCGTGTCTTGGAGGTCAGAATAGTTAGGAGGGGGTGGTTGAGATGACGAACTTGGCCTGACTTGACTAGATTGAGGGGCTGGATGACATGGTGCGGGTCGAACAACCTCCTCATCACTAGGTACCCAATGAAGGTTAGCCCGGTGAAGTAGAGTGGTTTAGTGGACATTTGGAAGTGGCAAAAGCTACTCCCCTGGCTAAATCCAACATAAACGACCAGCCTCAACTTTACAAAAGTTTATAATCTCAAAATCAGCTTAATCAAACCGCTCAGACCCGGAAACTCTATCCTCCGGATTGGGCTCAACACCCAAAAATCTAGCAGTAGTAGTTACAATCCCACCTATGACTATTCTACCTTTCGCGCTAACAGCAGCACTATGCAATTGCCTAGCTAAAAGTGAACCGAGGTCAGCTGAACACCATTAAACACACAAGACAAAAAGTATAACTCAGAAAGTCTCGGGACATTCAAACTATCATCCCGAGCAAACAGAAAACAAGCCAAGATACGCTAAGCTACTCCAATGCATGGGTTCCTAATGTGTGTGCGTTTTGACTAACTAGTAATGTACCTAACACTCCCTGAAAGTTCACCCCAAAACACATTTGGGTTGAATTTGTGGGGGACTCGACGGTTTGATGGATCCATGATAGGTGCAAAATAAAAAATACTGTTGAAGGTACTAAGTTCAGTTCATACAATTGTCCCTGCAAATAAAACTATATATATCCGGGTTGACATTGAGGCCCTCTAGTGACCTCGACATAGAGTGTACCCAAGAATTCTACAGTCGGCTCCCGGTATGTATGCTCTTTGATTTCTAAAAAGTATCCCATACCACCTCGCACAAACAACCATCTAATATCATCTAACATTTCCAATCAGGCTAAAAATTCCTCATCATAATATCTAGTGGCCACAACCATACGTTCATTCAAATAATTGTACCCAGCAGCATGATTGGGATGCATTAACCAAAGGGGGTGAGGAATGTTGTCTCTAGCATGCGCAATAGTGGATGTTTAGGATGTCCTTTGAGGTCGGGCTAGTGCTTTACTTAAAGACCCAACCTCCTTGGTTTTCTTTTGTCTCTTTGTTGGTGCCATAGTTGTAAACTCTAACTCAAAACAAAACTAAAACCAAAATAAGAACTAAAACCTAGAAAATTGAGGAAATTAAGAAAAAATATGAAGAATAAAAGAGAGAAAAGGATGGGTGTGGTGGATGAGTGAAGCTAAGACGAATTTGAAGAAGAAGAAGAAGAAAAGAGATGAAATTTGTGAAGGAAAAGGGAAGATTGAGTGAAAGGAAATGATTTGTTGTGAAAATGATTGAAAATGGAGAAGAAATGAGGGAAGATTAGAGGTATTGGTTATGAAGGGTTTAAAGAGACAAAGTGCAGGTAGAGAGAAAGAGTCAAGCTTGAAAAAGAAGAAGTACCGGAGAGAAAAGGGCTCCGCGGTCAGAAACCTAGACCGCGGGCCGTGGCAGTCCACCACTGACCGTGGGACTCACCACAGGCCAACCGTGGTGGTTGCTGACACAAAAATTTTTCTGATGTTTAGCATCCCACGATTGTAGTGTTGGAGGTTTGGCCATGGTGCCAAACATTTTATTCATGGTTTTTTTTCTTCTTTTTTCTTTTGTTTTTGTTTTTTTTTTCATACAAACTAAAAAAAAAGTAAAAATCAAAACTAAAGAAAGAAAAAGGGACAAAACTTGGGTTGCGTCCGAAGAAGCACTCTTTTAAGGTTAAGAGCTTGACCCTTATTCTATGCTTGGTTCGGATCAAGAAGTGTATGGACATTGGCTTTGTGTCAGACCACAAAATCAAATTTATTTAAGTGAAGGTACCACCTTAAAAGTTCTGGTTGTAGGTCCTTCGTCTTCATAACTTGGTGCCATAATGTATTATCTGCATACAAAACAAATTACTCTTGTTGCCCATCACACAGGCTACCATCAACTTGTTCAATCCCTACATCAAAATCTGCATCAAAACCTTCCATAGGGTGCATAAAGAGAACAGTTTGTGCAAACCTGCAACAATCACTTATGGAAGACTCATTAGGAATAAAGGCCTCAACCTCGGGCTTGTTAGGTGGCATAGGAGCAACAAACTCGACCTTAACATACCCTTGATCAGGGTCTTCATAAGAAATCCAACAAGAACTAGGAGGATCTTCACAGTTCAAGACATCCTCCATATCAATCTCAGGGCAAAGACGTAACACATCTAATATAGAATAATGAGGAGAAACCACGTCCTCGTTTCTATAACTAACATAGCAAAGCGCCCTTCTACCTCAGAAGATATACTGCGCTCTCTTGCATCAATATGGCAACCATTTGTAGCCAAAATGGGTCGGCCTAGGATAATTTGAGCATCGTCGGTTTTCTATAATGGTCCAATTTGCCTATAGGTTGCATCACAAAACCACTAGCCAACTATAGTGAAAAAGATGCGGCTAGTAATGGTCCTAGGTGCAGCTTATGAAACAAAGAATAGGGCATTATGCTGACACAAGCATGTAGATCGCATAGACCCCTTTCTGAATTTTCACCTTTCCTATAATGTAGGGGATACAAAAACTACCTGGGTCAGGGAGCTTAGGGGGGAAATGGTGGGGATCTCAACAATGTAAATCTCTTTGAATGTGGTAGTCTTGCTAGCATTATTTCTCTCCTTATTCCCAGCCATGATTATTTCCCTACCCCCTTCCATTGGTATATCCTCTGGGTCAGTTAAGTCATCTTCTTCTTTGTTCATGGTAACACAGTCACAGTGCTAACGAGGATTGGGTTCGGGCTTGCTAGGAAGTCTATCTAGGGGCGTACATGAGAAAATAGCTTTTTGGGCAATTTGAGCTTGTAACATCCTATTGTGAGTTGTAAGCACATCAACCTTTAAGGCTAATTGCTTAATATACTCATCCTATTTTTGTTATGCCATAAGCATACTTTACACCATTACCTCTAAATTAGACTTTTGGGACATCTGAGAAGGGAATGGGATCCTTTGAAAACCAAGGGGTGGTCCAGCATTCATAAAGGGCATATATTGATGGGTTTGGATTAGAGCTATAAGAAAATTTTGGATGATTATTCCAACACAAATTATAGTTACAAGAGTAAGGGTCATTAGTCGGTCTTGCGTTAAAATTTTGAACATAATTAAATTCATTAAGGTCTTGGGAAAAAGGACTCCCTACTAAACAGTTTAAAGTTATATGCTCAATACTACCACAAATTTCACAAGGAGAAGCAGCACTAGAATTCACAACATTTACATTCATTCGGTCCACTCTTTGAGTCATAGCATCTACTTTAGCAGAAAGTAGACTAAGCGCATCAACTTCAAGCTTACCTCTAACCTGCTAGGGTTGGCCTCGTTCAGTGGACTATTGAAAGTTGTTTAGTGCCATCTCCTCAATCAGATTATAGGCTTCATCATTAGTCTTGCTCATCAGAGCTCCTCCTGCCACTGCATCAATAGTGGACCATACAGATTAGGTTACACCATTATAAAAGCCTTGGATAATCATCCTACTCTAAAGACCCTTATCGGGGCATAAACACAACAAATCTTTAAAACGCTCCCAGGCTACGTAGAGCATCTTATCATCTTTTTGCATGAAGTTGGTGATCTGATTCGTTAGGGTTGTTGTTTTGCTTGGAGGGAAAGCTTGGCGAGGAATGCTCTTGTCAGCTTATCCCAGTTGGTAATGCATCCACATGGCAAGGAGTGTAACCAAGCCCTTGCCTTATCCCCCAATGAGAAAGGAAATAATCGCAGGGAATCGCATCACTTGAGACTCCATTGAGCTTCAATGTGTGGCGCACCTCTAAAAATACCGAGAGGTGTAGATTTGGGTCTTCCAAAGGAGTTTCGGTGAACCGGGATTGTTATACTATGAAAATGAGTGCCGGTTTGAGCTCAAAATCATTGGCATCTATAGTAGGGCGAGTGATGCTTGAGGCGATCCCTTGGACTGTAGGGGAACAAAATCTCAGAGCGTTCTCCTATGTTCACCTCCTCCTCCTGCCATGTTTGAAATCCTTCTTGACTCGCGCCTTTGTTCTTCAATCCTTTGCTTTTTCATCCTTAAGCAGAAAGTCCTTTCAATTTCAGGATCGGGTTTGTGCAAGATGGGACTTCGTATAAATTAGGAAAAATTCCTGCGAGCACTATCACCAACACTACCAGCACAATTAAACAAGAAAAGAAAATTACAATAAATGACAATAAAATACTTGGTCACTTTCGTAAGACTAACTCAATAGTTAACAGTTTAGTCCCCAACAACGACGCCAAAAACTTGATTGAGAACTACCGCAAGCGCACGGATGGTGTTAGATCTTAGAGTATACTTCCACAAGAGGGGGGGTGAATTGTGG
>JACYFF010031957.1:49157102-49169193 GCA_017589665.1 Selenicereus undatus
AGATTAGCATGTATCAAATTTTGTTTATTCAATTGTAAGTTCTACTCTTTTTGTATCCATTGGCGAAGGGCGGCTATGCTGGTTTGATTTATAAATATTGTGATTTCGCTATCAAATGTAACTATATTACATTATGTCTTTCATGTTTAATATTTAAATTTTGAATTTTGTTTTACTAAATGTAATTTATTTCAAAAATCAAACGCTTTCCCCCTCAAAGTGAAAAAGGAAATCAAATAAAAAAATGCAACAAAAATAAACAAAAGTTAAATCAACTAAAAATAAAAATAAAATCACATCGATTTATTTCATTTAGTAGAATTGAATATCAAAGTAGTCAAATTAGCTAGCATCCAATATTAATAGGCCAATGTTTGTGGACAACTGCTATGTTAAATGAATGTGAAAAAGAACACATAACTAAAGCTATGCAAGAAAAATTATGCACTAATCAATAGATATATCAAATGCAAATAATATTGATATTCCATTAAACAAAGGAATCTTTATTGAGGCTAAAAATTATAGTGTTACTAGGCGAACCAATTTGTAATAAAAATGCAAGAAAGGATTAACAAATCATCGACGCATAAGTAAACCATGATGACAAAGGAGAATAATACAATGATAAACCAACAAAGCCTTAGGAAAAAGATAAGAAATCATGGACGCAAAACTATGAACAATTAGAATTCAAATTGGGATACTAACAACTACCATAAAAATCATTATTCCAATATAACTATATTACATTATGTCTTTCATGTTTAATATTTAAGTGAAAAAGGAAATCGAATGAAAAACTTCAACAAAAATAAACAAAAGCTACATCAACTAAAAATTTAAAAAAAAATTGATTTATTGCATTTAGTAGAATTGAATATCAAAGTAATCAAATTAGCAATGCAACATGGTGTACTCCCTCGAAAAAAATGTAGAAGATTATTATTAGTAATTAGAATTCAAACTAGGATACTAACAACTACCATGAAAATCATTATTCCCAATCTAGAGCCTGAATATCAAAGTAAAAACAAATCCATTTATTTCATTTAGTAGAAATGAATATCAAAGTAATCAAATTAGCAATGCAACATTGTGTAAATAAGGGTACATGAACTTATACAGAGTTGTGATTCCGTTGTCCAGTATAACTTTGATTACATTATATCTTTCACTTTTAATATCTACAATATTGAATATTAAAACAACATAATAATTTTAATATAACTTAATCCATTAGAGGCAATCGAACACTTCAACACATTACGAGTGACATACATTCCTAAGCACAGGATCTTCCCTTTATAGATTTCACATGCATGCCTTTGAAACTGAATGATCCTTAAAAATCCATAATGCAGTCATGGACAGAGACCCACCAAGTAGTCAAAGAATTGAAAATGGTTTAGAAAATAGGCTAGATCGGCTTAATGCAAGATGGAGGATATTTATGCAACGTAATCAAGATGAGACAACTGCACGATATATGCAAGAACGTGAATGATATCAAGCAGAAGTGAGAGCATTACAATTGGCCATATCCCGTGTTGCAGCAAACACTACTAATCTACATAGTGAACATCAGGCACTGCCTACTACTCTGAACTCTAACCCACATAGAAAATTTACAAAGCGATGGTCATTCACCGGAAAGGTGGTTTCATGTAGCCACTGCAAAGCTGCTATGTGGTTAGGTGAAAAGATTAGAAGTAGCAGCATTTCTCATCCGTGATTCACCTTATCTATACTATATATAAAAGCAGTGTTGTGATGATGTAGAATTTTGTTGCATTCTCATAAAGTAGAGATTTCGAACACATGGATTCATTCTCTCTCCTCATCACAACCATCCGATTATTGAAAATAATTAATTTATAATTTTCAAATCTCTCACATAGTAGTAAGGGAAAAAATCATTAATAAGGAAATGATCGTAAGAAAGTATAATTCCATAATTGCTGAAATGAAGCTTGTGGAATATTTTTTGTCTAAAAGGAATGATTATGAAAATTATAAAAAACATATCGTTTTTAAACCTTTTGAAGTCATTCTGTCTCCTTATCACCACTAGATTGTAGAAAAAAATTAATCCCGAGAAGTATAATATCAGGAAGTATAAATGTATAATTACGTAATGGTGGAAAAAAATCATTAACAGCTAAGGAAATGATCCTAGGAAAGCATAATCGCAGGAAGTATAATTCTGTAATGGTTGAAATAAAGATTATGGAGTGGCTATACCTTTAGTATTATTTTAAATAATAAAGTCAAATCCCAATAAAGAATAATCCTATAATTATGGAAATATGAATTATAAAGTAGTTAGTTACAAATAACTATGGAAATTATAGATAAAAAAGATATCATTCTTGAACTTTCAATATTAGTGTAAATAGTGAAGTAGTTCTTACTCATAGTTGAAATTATACATTAGAATACGTCTCGTAGTTGAAATCAATTTTGCCGTCTTGCCCATTGCTCATGTGTGTCAAAGTGATCTTTTTTACCTCACTTTCAAATATATAATAATTATTGTTCCCTTCCTCATATATTTATTTGTATTAATTTGCTAATTCGTTAGCAAGTGACCTCCTCTTTTGTAATTAGCAGTGTCAAAATGCTTCATCGTATTTGATTGAAATTTTTGTACTTTTTTGTTGTAATTCCCTCCTATATGTGGCTTAATTTTCTTTTCTTGATATTTAGTCTTTCACTAATTGATGCCATCATTGATTTCTTGCTACAATTCATAATCTCACTTTTTTAGGTATAGTTTTTGTCAGGCTTGATTAATAGTGGTGGTGTTTGGTTTGATTCGTTTATATTCTTAATTATTTCCGTCCGATTTGTGACTTAGGTTAATTTTTTTTGCTTATATTATATTATATTGTATTAGTGACTTAATTGTGTTTAGATTCTTTCATGTTTTATTTATGTTGTTCGTTTATGGATTTTTCTTTTTTTATAATAAAAACTCTAATACTTTGATCCTCTTCCTTGGCGTTTCAAATTTTTAACGAAAACAACAATGCAAACTATTTCACATGTATCTAAATTGTTTGGTGACCTATTTATTTACATCAATTAAAAAATTTCAAATATCTATACTACAAATTATAATATGATTTTCATAATTTACAAAAGTTACTGTTAAGATATATAAAAGAAACCACAAAATTTGACTTCCTTTTTTACATATGTAGATAACAGTATAGTCCTCTACATCTTCAAAAGTTTTGCTATTTTGGAAATTGAGTGATGTGGTCGGGTTGGGGTTTAGAACAATATGGAGGGGGTGTTGGTGGATTTCATTGGGTTAGGAACCCTAGGAGTAGGATCAAATTGCATTAATGGACATATGGGATGAGTTTAATATTAAAAAGTTGATCCTAATTTATAAAGTCTTTAGAACGATTTTGATTAACTTATTCACCTTCAAAATATGCCTCCAACATTAACAAATGTAATTTTTCATATTTCTCTTCAAAATCATCGCATACGTTCAATACTACATGCAAGTTTGAATCCATGTAATTTTCTGTTTCCATTGTTCAATTAGAAACTATAATGCATGGTTGACGATTTCCATTGTTTAGTTAGAAATTACAATGCATACTTGAATACTATTTCTACATATTTTTTATCATGACATACATTCAATATTGTAATGGATGCTTGAATCAATGTAACAGTTTTTGTTGTTTAGCAAAATACTGTAATATATTCTTGAATACTATTTGTAGATTTTTTCATAAATGATGACAAATGTTAAAAATCATTAATCATGTCATATAGTTAACTTAAGACACAAATCACAAGGTAAGGTTATAGAAAATTTTAATTTCTTAGGTTTTTTTTTTATAAATCATGTGTTAATTGAGATTTTGATGGGTCATTCTGATTTCAAGAAATGAAATAACCCCATTTTAGATTAGCTAATCGAATGAACAAATTTGCACATACTATTTTTGGGTTTTTAAAATATGGGTTAACTAAACAGGCAGTCAAAACTCTGTGGGTAATATGTTGTAACTAATTATGATCCATGATTTAACTAGAATATCTTAACATGCGCCTTTGTGCGAACTCATTGTCTTTCCTTCTAAGAGGGGACAACTTATATAAATTGGTAGGTAGTTTCAAATCAATAGACCAACTACTATATATGATAATTTTTATTATTTTTCTAAATCTATCCACTATTTTTACAGTCCGGCTTTTCCCAAAAAAATAAAATTTGCTTAATTCAAATCACCTAAAATCACTAAATCTATGGTCTTAAATCTATAACAACTCATTTGTATTGCAACTCATGATTTAAGTGGAACACTAACCTTATGGAGATATGTTGTCTAAAGAATAATTCGATGACATATTTTCCAACAAAAGGCCACCTAACTTCATGATTTCAAAAGGAGGAGTCTAAGCACATGATAGATGACTAATTTTGACGTATTGTAACTACATATTGAGATAACTTGAAGGAAATTGCGAACAGAATAGATCTATTTTCGAAGACAAAAATTCCCTAAAAGAAAAGGATAAAAAAGTATATAATACTAAAAAATTCTAACTACAATAACTAGGCTTATTAAATTTTTATAGTGAAAATTTATTTCTAATTATAATAACGTCACTTACTAAGTAACTTATTTATGTCTTTTTTTCTAAATAATAATAGCAACTATGTGTCTTTTAGAAACAACTTATTATCTATTTTATAAATTACTGTGCAAAGCACGAGTCTATACTGGTGTTGTCAAAATGGCCAAGTTATATTCTCAAGCCGGCCTCCAGCTCCTCCTTCCCTAGACACAATACTAAATTATCCAAATTTCCCCCGATATATTAGAGCTTACAACTCAATGCTATCATTTACTTCAATGGGTGGGACAGTTGACTACGCTGTAATGGACGGTCATGGTCCTTACTCCTTCCGTATCAGTGGCCAAAACTACCATCACATTGGTTCCTTACTGCCGACACAAGGAAGAAAGCCAAGATTTGCTCAATTGTACATCTACGATACACATGATGAAGTATGAAGCCGATGCAGGGCTTTGAATAGCCAGCAAAGTGTTAACAACGTTGATCTGACAATTTTGGAGGCATTACAACGAATGCTTGATTCAACAAATCCTTATGTGCGGGTCTTTCGAAATGCACGGGATGTCTTACATGCCAACAATATTGTTGACTTAAGAATACGCATCATTGAAGCACGACCAGGGGGCCAATACACAAGACCCACAGCAAATGAATTGGCAGCTCTCATAGTGGGTGGTGAGCATACTGATGGGGAAACCCGAGACATCATTGTCTACAAGATATATGGAAGCTTGGAGCGTATATATGAAACTCATCCATCTTATATGCCTCTCCAATATCCCCTTTTATTTTCATATGGAACCGATGGTTGGTCAGAACACATTCCATGCGTTGAAGGGTCAAGCAGTAATAGAAGATATGTGACAATGCGAGAGTTCTATGCATTCTTGATACAATATCGAGTGAATGAGTAGAGGATATCAAGTGAATGCCTCGCTCATATTGGCTAAATGCATATGGAAATGTGATCTTAAATGAGAATCAAAGCAAGTTCTAGAGAAATGATGTCCAAGAAGAGTCACACAAAAACGAAATATGAGACTAAATTGATAAATAGTCTCTGAAAGTTCAAGGCCTCAAAGGACATCTACCAAGTTGATAAGTAGCTCATTTGTGAACACATGCCAAAATTTATGTAAAGACTCATGGGGTAATCAACTCGCACTCAATATGTGGTCAAAACATGGATCTCGTTTTCGTAAACTCATTCTCAAACATTTTATGCACAATTTGGGCAAATCAAAGCATCAAATTAAACCAAAGAAGTCTACCCAATTTAAAAAGATCATCATCAGAGAAAGTATTTTACTTTCTCCAGTTTTTCAAATTTTTTATCTTGTTTTTTGTCTTCATTTCTATAAACATGCATGCTCCTAGTAACAATACAAAGAAAAACTAAAATGCAACCTAGAATGAAAAGAAAACTAAATGCACTACTAAAATATTGCAAAAGAAAATTAAAACCTAAAACAAAAACTTTAAAAACTATCACAAACAACATATACAAAGTACAAGCACACCAAACCAATTCAGGCATGAGACGCCAAATCTAACTACTAAGTCCCCCATGCGTGAATCACGCATTTCCGTCAATGTGGGCACATAATAGAAAAAGGGAAGGGGAGTAGCACAAGGCAACCAGAAAAGGAGGTGGTTGAGGAGGATGCGGTGGTTGGCCATAAGAGATATGCCAACCTAGCCCGGTCTCTAGACATGCCCTATAGTCCTGGAAATATTGACTCTGGATAACAAGCATCCCACAAAGCTCATCGTGGCGCTCTTGGACAAAGTCCTGAAGAGCAGCGCTCTCAAAAGCAGCAAATGCTCGAAGAGAAACTTGCTCCTCTTGAATGGATCTAAGGGTGTCTTAGAGGTTGTTGTAGTCAGGAGAGAGTGGTTTAGAGGAAGAACTAGGTCCTGTATGAATAGGATTAAGGGCTTGATGATGGGGGTGTAGGTTGAACATCCTCATCAAGGTTAGCTCGGTGAAGTAAGGTAGTTCAATCGACATTGGAAAGTCGCAAAAGACGGTCCCCAAGGTAAATCCAACATAAATGCCCACCCTCAACTTTACAAAAGTTCATAATTTCAAAAGCAGCTTCATCAAGCCGCTTGGAAACAGAAATTCTACCCTCAAGGTTGCACTCAATACCCAAAAATCTGCTAATAGTAGTCACAATACCACCTATGACTATCCTACCTTTTGTGCTAACAACAACACTATACAATTCCCTACCCAAAAATGAACTGGGGTCAAGCTGGACACCGTCAAGCATACAGGATATAAAGTATAACTCAGATAACCTCGGGACATTCAGACTATCGTCCCGAGCAAAGAAACAACAAGCCAAGATACGCTGAGCTACTCTAATGCAAGGGTTCCTAATATGAGTGCACTTCGATGAACTAATGTTGTACCTAACACTCACTGAAGGTTTGCCCCAAAACGCATTCGGACTGAATTCCTAGGGGACTTTGGCGGTTTGGCAAATCCACACTAGGTGGACAACCAAATATACCATTAAAGGTATATAAGCTCAACTCGCAAAATTGTCCCTAAAAATAAAATGATATGTACCCGACTTGACATTGAGGCCCTCTAGTGACCTCGACATGCAGGGTACTAAGGAACTCTAGGGTCAGGTTCCGGTATGTATGCTCTTTCATTTCTAAAAGGTGCCCTGCACCACCTCGTGCAAATAACCACCAAATATCATCTAACATTCCTAATCAAGCTAACAATTCCTCATTATAATATCTAGTTGCCACATCCATGCATTCATTCAAATAATTATATCAAGCAACATGATCAGGATTCGTTAAACCAAGGGGGTGAGGAATGTCACCTTGAGCTCGCACATTGGTGGAGGTTTGCGATGTCCTTTGAGATCGAGTTAGTGCTTAACTTGAGGATCTAACCTCCTTGATACTCCTTTGTCTCTTGGTGGATGTCCTTATCAGCTATGCTATAAGACCCTTAGCGTCATGGAGGCTAAAGGTGTGACGACCAGCCCTAGGCCATCCAATGAGACTCTTTGCCCCATTGAGTTAAAGGTATGGTTGGAGTGGGGGAAAAAAGATAAGACATAGCCGACAATGTCCGCGTGCATAGTTTTTGCATAATGGTGGAGATACATTATGTCAACCGTACAAAAGATGCGAGCTTCTAATGATACTATCGGCATAGATTATTGCTACGCCATATCCTTTGGATAGGGGTTCCTTGTGGAGTTGTGGGCTATCTCTTAGCCCCATTGAGCTAAAGGTTTGGTTGGAGCGGGGAAAAAAAGATAAGACATAGCCGACAATGTCCATGTGCATAGTTTTTGCATAATGGCGGAGATACGTTATGTCAACCGTACAAAAGATGCGAGCTTCTAATGATACTATCGGCATAGATTATTGCTATGCCATATCCTTTGGATGGGGGTTCCTTGTGGGGTTGTGAGCTAAAAAACATTGGGTCTCACCTGCTCTATGACCTTATAAAGGCCCTCCTAATTGGCCGTGAACTTTCCATGTCTGCCTGATCAAGCCATGGCCTCAATTCTTCTAAGCACCAGGTCCCGTACACTAATGGGATGGAACTTTACCATCCAGTCATGGATTCGTGGCATTCTAAGCTTATAAAGTGCCCTTCAGAGGAGAGCATCACCTCCAACAGAAGGGAGTAAATTGAGGGCTTTGTAGAGGGTCACATTGTTTAGTGCTTCTTGGAAAGTGGTGAGACGATGTATTTGGAATGCCACCTCGATAGGGAGAACAGATTCGGACCCATAAGTTAGCATAATGAGAGTTTCCCATACAGCCGTCTTTTCAATGGTGCGGATAGACCATAAAACTCCGTATAGTTCATTCACCCACTTGCCTGTTGCGTCATCCAATTTTTTTCTACAAGCCGTGGAGAGTAACCTTGTTCACAACCTTAGCTTGATCGTTGGTCTGCGGATGAGCCGCCACAGTAAATGTTGCTTGGTCTGAAGGTGCTAAGGTAAATAGTGAACTTACTTTTATTAGATTGCTGATCACTGTCAAAGATAATTGTCCAAGGGACTCCGAAACGAGTGCCGATGTTTTTCCAAATAATTTTCTCACCTCAGCGGCGTTGATGGAAGTGACGACCTCTACCTCTATCAATTTTGTGAAATAATCCACATTGATGAACAAATATTTGCGCTGGCCCGCAGCCTTAGGAAAAGGCCCTGGTATGTCCATTCGTCAAGTAGCGAATGGCATAGGACTCACTATTAGTGTTAGCGGGGTGGTGGGCTTCTGCTGTATGAGAGCAAACTTTTGGCACTTTTCACTCTTGCGCACTAGGCTTGTGGAATCTTCACGTAAAGAGGACCATCCGCCAATTATGTCCTAATGGCCTCCAACCACGTGGAGCTCCTGTCCAACCATAGGATTTCACGACGTCTAATGCTTCTTTCTGATAGAGTTTTCCATCGGATTCGCTTCGGCTCTCCATCCTCTGAGGAGGTGGCCAACTTGCATAAACATCAACCTGGTGGTTTTCTGGTCGCGGTATATGTGTTATCAAAATGTACTTTAATATACTGGTGGCTTCACACACTCGGCGGACATAAGCCGCCATGGCTTCGTCTTTGACATCCTAATCTCCATTGAGTTAACTAATTACCAGTTGTGAGTCTGAATAGGCTCCAACTGAATATGCCTCGGTTGTGTAGCATAATTCTATTCCCACTATTAGGGGCTCATACTCGACCTCATTATTGGAAGCTCTAAACTTGAAGTTTAAAGTGTTTTTGACTAAGAAATCGACTAAGGCCTAGGCCTTGATCGCGTGCCCCGTCTCGAAGGTGAGGTCATATTGAGATAGCTCTATAGCCCACTTTAGCAGCCTCCTTGACGTGTCTAGTCTTTCCAGGACATTTTTTTATGGTTGATCGGTGATGATGGTGACATGATGAGCCTCAAGGTAGGGGCAGAGATTTTGACTTGCCAACACCAAGGTGTAGCTGAATCTTTCAATCAGGGAGTAGTTCAATTCAACTATGGCTCAGGCATGGTTTATGTCGTATGCCAAACTTTGCTCTTTAGCCCTTTCCACCACTAAGACCGCACTTACAGCCTGCTATGAGACAACTAGATATACGAGGAGCGTTTCTCCTGTACTGGGCTAGCTATCTTGGGCTGGTGGGCAAGGTACGTCTTTAGTGACTAGAAGACCTCGTCTGCTTTCTTATCCCATACGAAGTGTGTGCGCTTTCGTAGGACGCAAAAGAAGGGCTTGCATTTGTCAGCTGATTTTCTCATGAAACGACCCAAGGTCATGACCCATCCGGTCGGCGGCTAGACTTCTTTGATATTCTGTGGGTCTTCATGTCTAGCACTGCTCTGAATTTGTTAGGGTTTGCCTCTATTCCTCGGCTATAAATCATAAAACCTAGCAACTTTCCCAACCAAAGCCCAAAGACAAACATTTTAGGGTTGACTTTCATGCTGCATCTTCGAAGAATGTCAAACATTCGTCGTAAATCCTTGTCGTGCTCCACGTCACACATACTCTTGACTATCATACTGTCCATGTATACCTCAATGGTGTTTCCTAGATGAGGTTCAAAAATTTTGTTAAGCGCTGGTAGGCAGCCCCGGCGTTTTTCAGCCCGAAGGACATTACCTTATGGTAGTGTAGTCCCCGATCAGTCATGAAAGCAGTCTTCCCTTGATCCCCCGTGCACAGAGTGATTCTGGTGATAACCCGAGACTACACCCATTAAGCTTAACATGGCGAGCCTTACCGTCATGTCCACCAGTTTTTCAATCTTAGGCAAAGAGTAACTCTCCTTTGGGCGTGCTTTGTTCATATTGGTGAAATCAACACACAGCGGGGATGATACCCAACATTTCCTTGGGGTCAAAAGCAAAAATATCCTCGTATTCTCGCAGGAGGCGAACTATGACCCATCTAGTATCGTTGTCCATCTCTCGGCCCAGCTGGATTGTTCGATCGGGTCGTTCTTCATTAGGGGGAATGCCCCCCAGGTCATCAGCAGGCTCTAGGCGTGGACATCTAGGATCAACCGAGGTTAGGGTACTGATGGTGATGGTCTCAACCGGGGGCAAGCGTAATCCGCTACTTTTTGTCAGAGCGCTCCACCAACGGCTGATTAATGACAAGGTAGCACTCCCAGGCCATCTGTTGATCTCCTTGGAGTTTCTCAACACTAACATCATCCGCTTCACACTAAAGTTAAAGCAAGTACGATGCAATGATGACTTTTACCATGTGTAAGGTTTGCTACCCCAGGATGACATTATAGGTTGTGAAGAAAACCATTGCTATGAAATCAACCTTCTGATTTCATGGCTTGGACATGTCCTCGAACCGCAGTGGGAGCCGGAACAGTCCTGTAGGGTGTACCTTTTTTCCTCTAAAGCCTATAATGGGATGTACGAGGGGAACAATTTCCCTTCCTTGATGCTTAAGTCTTTTCGTATTGTCCTAAGTGATAATGTCTATAGAGCTCCTGTTATCAATTAGAATCCGACGGATAAGGGTTTTGCGCATTGTCAGCTCGACCACCAATAGTTCATTATGCAACAAACTAAAATGTGGGCCTTCACGGCCATCGAATATCACAATGGAGACTGTAACGCAATTCCCCAGCTCCGCCGTCAAGACCTGCTACATCCTTCGCATCTAGGCGTTGCATGCTAACCAGGTAATATCCTCTACACACCTACTGGCAATAGTGGCTACTATCTCAGTGGAGTACTCCTCCTCTCGAGGTTCCTCATGCACAGGGTCCCGCTGTTTGCGAAGAGCTCGAGGCCCTCTCTTCAAGAAGCAATCTATTTGTCCCTTGTCAGTGAGCTTGTGAAGGGCGTTCTTCAGCTCCGGGTACCCGGCAGTGGTATGACCCTTTTGCTCATGAAACTCACAATACATCTGTGCATTGTGCGGTTTCGACACCACAGTAATGGGTTTGCCGTTTCCTCAGCATGGGATATCCTTTCATTTCCATCAGTGGGCTCCTCAGGTCTGAAGTGAAGCGGGAGTCCCAGATGTAAATTCTCAACCCTCTCTGTCTTTTCATTCGACCTTCCTATCTCCTTAGGTTTTAGCCTTCCTCGAGGTGTCTATGCTTTTGACACATATTCCATTTGCACGGATGAAATCTGCAACCTTCCTCAGGGCCTCAACCAAGGAAGTTTCCTTCTCCTCGGCTATGAAGAATTTAAACCTTCCATTGTTCAGTTTGTTTAGAAAGGAGTTGTAGGCTACTCAATCATCCAAGTCAAGAATCAGGATCGCCTCTAGAGGGAACCATTTTGCAAACTCCGCCAGAGACTCGTACGACCCTTGCATGATCTTTAACAGGTGAATGCTACTCCGCCTCTCCTTGTGACTAGTGATGTACTAGTTGACGAATCGGTCTGCTAAGTCTTGGAAACAGGAGGCACTCTGTTGATGGTTTTTGAGGGGGAATGGAAAATTAAAGACAAAAGGAAA
>JACYFF010031957.1:49203998-49270085 GCA_017589665.1 Selenicereus undatus
ATTCAAAATCTGCAAAATAAAATAAACTCAATTAAAAACCTTAAAAATATTATTAAAACGAGCCTAAAATTGGTGAAAAAGTACCTTAAAAATATCACATTTTTAGCTCAAACACACTCCCTGGAATAAGGCCATTAGGCATTATCGTCCACATCTTTGATTTACATTTGAGCCTTATACACACCAAGGTGTTGTTCTAGGTTCGTGGTCCCATCATATAATTCCATGGTAGGCATCTTTTCTTTGGCAAACCTAGGACCATTGATTCTCTCTACACTAAAGGTCGTGGAGAAGGGGATTGGCCCTGTCTGAACGGCCATCCTGGACACCTTGACGAGAGTCTCCAATTGTCGACCAACCACACCCACCGACGGGCTCCTACAAGGGAGCCCGGTCCTCGTCTGATAGTGCTGGGAGCGTCTTTGCTAACGAGAACTGTGGTTACATGCGCCTGATGCGGGTGGGGTGTGTGTGTACTCTCCGGCTGAAGGGCTCCTTTTAGAGGTCTTGATGTCTGCTCCTGCTCTTCGAACGAGGTCACACGCCGAGAGTCAGTAACGTACGGTGTAGACGTAGTCACAGAGTTTGAAGCCCTCGACTGGGCATGCTGGTTGTCTCCCCTCCTCTAGCGGTCATGGTTCCTTTCATGGGACCGACAATTCCTCTCAAGTCAGGTGATATCTCTTACTTCATCACTTCGATGTAACAACTCCACGAGAACATGCCTGTGGGACAGTTTGCGACCCATGGTAGGCACGTAGTCGAAGGTTGGTAGCGGCCTCTTGGAGTTCATGACTTCCACGGTCTTCTTTACTTGTTTGGTCACTTGCTGCAGGATGGTGTCGGTCATAGTGGTCATGAAGTTCTTCAGTGTTTCCACTATGACATACGCTTCCAGCTCGGGCGGACGTTGTCCGACTAAGCATTGATTTTCCCGTGAGCTCTCTGAGGCATCTCGCACTTCGGGTGTCGCCGAGGTATCGGTCATCGGGGCCTTGCCCTTCCTGGAACGTGCTCGTGTGGCGTTACTTACAACGATCATTCACGCTCTTTCCCAACAGATGATGCCAAATCTGTTTTGCAACTCTCTTGTTTCTCCAGGATGACGTGGGATGAAACTGGGTTTTGTGATTGGAAGGGTTATACTTCTACACGATCCCCTCCATGAGTGTTGAACTTACAAAAAGGGAAGCCCTAGATTAGGGTCCGGGGAACATCACTCCGACGGTCAAGTCAGTGTGGGGTCCCGAGAAGAGACAATAGAGGGAAAGTGTGAGTCTTTTTAGGGACTATGACAAGTGCCTTTTTGGTATTGATTGTGCATGATCAAGGATTCCTTAGAATTCTCCCCCCTTCTTGAGGTGGGTAGGTGTATTTATAATGTTTGTTGCTACGGGCAAAATCATAACTTCATATGGGTGGTTCCTTGATGGGTCGTAGGACAGTTTCCCATGTTGGCCCAGCAATAGCCCTTAGGGTCAAGAAGTGGCCAAAGACAGTTGTTGTGTCTTTGGCCAACTGTATATTGTTGGGTGCCCACCTTGGGCCCTAGGCTTTTCTGAATTAAAGGTTAAGTAAATATTGCCTATCACTCCTTTTTGAATGATACATACTATAATATTAAGCTAATGAGCTCAACATTTTAATTTTAACGATAGTTGTGAATTAGTTACTTATAATCCTTCAAAAACTTGGTTGCATGTAAGTGGAATTGCAAAGATGAAACAATTAATTTGATGGCAAAATAGTATGCTGTGAAGCTTGGTCGCACAAGGGAGTTACCAAGAAGCTGGAAAATGATTATCATGAAACACTATCTCGTTGTGCAACTTGTCACCTATGTTTTGCCAATTATTTTTTTATTCTAAATGGTAAGTTCAACAACTTGATGCCAAATGCTTTTCATCATAAGATTCCAACTAGGTAAGCATATGCATAGAAACCACCCATGTTTGTTCATCCTAAACTCCAAAATTATATGTTGCCTTAAAAAGGGTATCTGTATAGCGAAAAGGCCCCTCACCATTACTTTCTCTATAGTAGTAGTCTCATTTTGACTGTTTTTTTTTTTTACCATCAAGTTGATCAGCCCATTTCATTTGTCATTTGTGTTCTCATGTTGTTGTCCTTCTTTTCAGCAATTTGCAACTCCGAGGTACCTTGGATTTTATGGAAATAGTTTGTATGGGACATCTTTTTTAAAATATATTCTCAAGTACCTACTATTTTGGGTTAACTATTAGTAGGGGTCAATATTTTACAAAATAGTTACTTTTTGATGTTTTTTCTCGTAACTTAGTCCCTGAACTTTTTGATTTTTCTATTTTTGACCCAAATGAGGTTCAAAGTGCAAATACTCAAGCTTTTGGGGGTTTTTAACAAAACTAGGCTTATATTTTTGTTTGGACTTCTTATAATGACTTTACTAGTACTAGTTATCACAATCTACTACTTATATTATAAATATTATATTTTCTGTGATTAACAGCCCACCATGGTTAGCAAAATAATTAAAGCTTAATTAAAGAGTTTCGACCATTACCTAAACTTAGCCGACACTGGATTCTGGCGTTCCTCTAGCTTCCAGTTTATAGAGATTGCGAATCTCAACTACACCTTCCTTAGATAAGCCACATTATAGATCCTTTTCATTTTCTAGCTCGGACCGCAGTCACCAATAAGATTTTTTATGTTTTAAAGGGCAGTAAGACTCTAATCAAGAAATTATAATATTTAAGATATAATATTGAATTAGATAGCGTTCCCTACTGGAAAACTTCTTTTACTGAAAGCTTGAAAGTGGAAATATTACAATCAAAAGCTTGAAGAGGGACTTAAGCTAAGATCATTAGAGATGCATGCTGGTAGAGAAATAGGGAATCCAGACTTCTCTTTTGCTCAAGAATGCTCAAACAACCGTGTCCCCTTTTAGCACTCAGCCTCTCCTTCTATACAAGAGGTGTGGGTACAGAGGATGCTCTAACAACTATAGTACACACTGATTTTACACATAGCAATTGTTACATTCACATGCCTAGACAAGACCGCCTTATTGTTAACAAACCTGGCACTTATTAAAATAGTATAATAACAGAGCAACCACTTTTCAGAGCTGTTTAATGATGATAAGACTAGTCATCATCATCGAGATTTTGCATGCCTTCATCTCCAATACTATCTTCCAGGCCATTATTATTTAGATAATCATCAAAATCTTCATGAAATTGTAGATGATCTGGATCCCTTTCCACAAATAATTCAAGAACATATTTCTTTCCTTTTTCTGATAAGAATTTTCCAATTCCAACATCAAAGAGATTATCAAAGGCATCTTCTGAAGTCGCTTCCTCTACCTTAATATATTCGCTAAACTCATTGTGATAAGCAAAAGTAGTATTCCCGCAATGCTTTAGTGTTTTTCCTTGTTCAATTAATCCCCAACATTTACAGTAAATGTTGTAAAAATCGATGGCTCTTGCTAAAGTAGGATTAGTAACTAATTCTTATTGTTCCTGAAACCATTCTTGTCGTCGATCATTGTGATCGTCGAAATAAACTATCTAAACAAGATAATGAGCCGATTTGGCTTTCCATTTTCATACTCGATTAGTATACAATGTACGTCCACATATAGGCATATATTATTTGGCATTTTTGTTGGACGAGCACGAGATGTAGGAATCCAATGGATCCTTATGAACATTTATTGCTGAAATTTAGTTAGAGTTTCGAAAAATAGGAACTTCAGATCTGGGAATTTCGTAAACTAAACTACTATCTCGTATTCTTAGGGTTTAATGAGGGGGTCGTTTAGAGAGGTAAAATTTGTTGGGAATCTAACACCAACAACTCAGACTTATCAAGAAAGTAGATTACAGTACTCCATGATTCCCAAATATCATTGAAATAATTATGATAATAATAGATGCAAGCTGCATACCACTCATTGAACCAGTTTTCTTAAACATGAGAACTTTTTTTTTCTTGGATATCATAAGGACACCACAGGTAATTAACTTATAGTTTTAGAAGGGAAAATCCTTAGGCTATTAGGTAGGCAGAAGATAGCAGACCAAAATATGTTCTACTTTTTGTATGAAATTCTAAATTATCTGTAAGGACTTTACTAGAAGGAGAAACCTGCACTAGTAGTAATGACATTCCATATAGGAATTCCTCCTTTTATGGTAGAAGTTCTACTCTTATGATCACCATTGGCGATTTCTCGAGTTTAACTATCTGTCAGAGAGTTCTTCAATCCCTGCATATGTTCAATAGAAAATGAAAACTGGCTAAGCAATAATTGTCGATGCAGTAGTTGCCCTTGCGCTTGCATATTTGGTAAATTCTTTTTCAGCAACCAACTATTCATTTGCAATCAGTTCGAATAAGAAAAGGTTTTAGGGCTAAAAAGATTAAGAACATTTCAATTCCCCTTATGATTGCAAGGAGTTTTTTTTCCATCACGGGATAGTTGCATTCTACCTTATTAAAACTTTCACTGCGGTATCTGCAAAGTTTTTCTTATTCTTTGACTTTCAGTACCGCACTCCAATGCTCACTCCTGACATCTGTCTCAAGAATTAAATCATCACCTTCCATAGGCAAATTAAGAACATGAAGATTTTTATACATCTTTTTGAAGTTTTAAACAATCTATGAATCACTAGGTCCATGTTCAACTTAATTCTTTCTTGCGTTTCTACTGCAATCGCTTTCTCAATTTAGCTAAATCTTTAATTAAATCTAAAGCATACGTAAGGCATCTAAGAAACCTTTCTAGCTGCTTCCTATCTTCAATCTTTTTAGGAACATTTTTTATTTTTTCCAAATTATCCTTTTATGGGATGATTTGTCCAACTTTTATCTCTAGGCCTAAGAAAACAATTTCTTGTTTGGCATAAACGCGCTTGTTCTTGCCAAGTATAATACCATGATTGTTGCATCCTTGGGTGACATCTAAGACATTATCTTTGTGTTGTTCTATGCTTTTGGAAAAGACAAGGATATCATCAATGTAAACTAGGTAATAGTGGTTAAGATCTTTAAAAATGTTATCCATTCTTCTTTGGAATATTTAAGGCACATTTTTAAGGCCAAATAGCATTAATATCCATTGATAATGTCCTTGTAGGGCACTAAAAGCAGTTAAATGAATGCTTTTCTCACCCATTTTGATTTGCTAGTATTGGCTTTTGCAATCCATTTTTGCGACCTGAGTTCCTCGAATTCTATTGAAAAAGATTGTTTCGTTAGAAATTTGATAACCACCAAAGACAGTATTATCATTAAGCTTTTTGTAACTATTTTCCATTCTTGCTTTTCCTCTTTTTTCTTTTGCATGATTTCTTACCATGAAAGCAGGATTGGTGTGAGGACTCTTGCTATTGCTAATTGATCCTTTATCCATAAGCTCTTTGATTTGTTTGTAAAATTCATATATATCCTGGTGTGTATACCCCATTTATTTGACTCGAATAATTTTATAGCGATTTAACAAAGTAATTTTTGTAAATGTCTTATCTTTATCAAAAAATTTTAGTGGATTCTTAGAGTAGAGTTCTTTGCATAATTGCTCTTATTATTCAGCAATATGCTCTTTAATAGATAACTCAAGTAGTGCGATTGCCAATGCTATTTCATGTTGTGCATGTAGTACCTTCTAAGCATGTTGGGTATGTGTAAATTCAATTTCCTAATGAGTGTAAGCCTTGCTCAATTTTTTAGTAGGAGCTGAGTTACCATTGATTGTGAATATTATTTGATTTATGGTCTGTGTGCATGGAGAATACAGTCTCTAAAAATTATTCTCAACAATCATATCATTAGAGGGTTGATTAGTAGCCCATAGAAGTGGTATAGTGTATTCAACTCTTCCTAATCCTATAGATAACCCTTCTATGGCTTCATTGTGATTCATACTGCTATTGTCAGCTATTCTTACTTGTAAATGATTCTTGGCTCTTTTCCACATAAATTCTAGAAATAATGATCTTTTTCTAAAGTGTACTAAACAACTGCTATCAATGTAGGCACACAACTCATATTTATTATATCCCTCTAAGCATACTTTTATTGGGATATAGATCCTATTAGGATTTGTGTTGTTAATCTTATAGCATATCTCTATGGTTATATTTTTTTCTAATTCGACCTTATAAATTGGCTCGTTAATAGTTCTTGTTTTGTACCGAATGACTTTCCTTTCTAGGATTATACTTCGGTTTTCTTTGTGTTTTACGAGTTCAAAACTCATTCTACTCATTTCAGTGGTCATACTAATTATATCATCTTCTTTAAGCTCTTCTTTAGTTGATGAAGATCCTTCTCCCCATTCTGACCTTGTACTTATGCTTCTTAATAATTGGGGTTTAATGTTAATTTTACCATTCTCATCTTTTCATCACATTTTTCGTATTGATTTTATAGGATTGGAAAAGCTAGATATCCATGAATGATCAATCTTTATCTCATGCGGATTTGATTTAATCCTCTAGATTTTTTGCGTAAGGGTAGGACATTCCGCCGCTATCATTGTTACCTTAATCTTTGGATGTATAGTATTATCTAATTTGTAGATAATTTTTCAAAATATCCTTAATGGATATCCTCCTCTTTTCCTGTCCATCACAACTGTTTTTATCTTAAGGGACATGAAGTTTTTAGCAAATTTATCTTTTAGACTCACATAATATCCAAGTGGGCAACTGAACCCTGCCAATCCATTACATAAATTAGTCTTAATCCCTATGATAATTTGATTATTAAATTTCGTATGTCTGGTATCATAGAGTAAAGCACAAAGATCAATATCTTTACCAAAACATTGTAATGGTGTAAATTGAACTTGGACGCTTCCAACGTCCATATACCTATATTTTCTATCTCTTTTATGCCTAAGGATATTTTTCGAATTAGTAAGATTAACTTCTCCTACATCATCTGCTTCCATCATCTCACATACATACTTAGTCTTTAATTGGAAGATGGTTTTTTTTTATAAATAATGTCTTTCTGGATTATACGAACGACCGAATCTCCTTTGACATCTTCATTCTCATTGTCCACAACAAACTCATCTCCTTGAAGATAACCGGAACTAATCAAGTTGCTTTCTGTAATAACCCGACCCTAACCCATATTTATTTATTTAAATCATATTTATTTAGTTAATTTATCATGTTTATGGATTTAATCACTCATGGGTATTTGTTTAACCAAATCATGTTTATTAATTCAATTACACTCAATTTATATATTTACCGAATTACTTTATGTCGTTTAAATTTTTTGTTTTCATTTATCATATTTAATCATCCTAGTTGGGGGATATTTCATTTTGGTCCTATTTTGCAATTCAAGTTTCATTGATTGTTAATTCAAGTTTTGTTGATTAATTAAAAATCGGGTGAATCGATAGTCGGCCTCGATAATTATAGTTTAAGAAATTATTATTATTATTATTATTATTATTATTATTATTATTATTATTATTATTATTATTATTATTATAAGCATGCAAAAAGTTAATTTTGAGTTACGCAAAAACGTTATTATTACGAAACGTTTATTCCCGAATCCAACTTTTTTTAGCCCAATTTGAAGCCCAACAAGTTTGCTTATTACCCTAACTAATTACCATGATTAAGCTTAACTATGGTTAGCTAAATAGTCACTTTTCTAGATAAAATTTCAGCCAAGAGTTAGATTAGCCAAAACAAACACAGATCAACCCAAAACTCAAACATCATCTCTCTCTTCTCTCCCTCTACCCCACAGTGCCCCTATTCCCCAGGATGTGTTGCCTTCTCATGGTGTTTTCTGGCAAGGCAAGGGCTGCCTCTGACCACCACAACCACCACTAGTCATCCCCCACACCTCACACCACAGACACCTCTTGTTACCAAGCATCAAAGTGAGTAATCTTGAGCTTGATCTTGTTGGTTTTGATTTTTCTTTTTTTGATGTTTGTGATCATTGATCATGATGGTTTGATTAGAAACAAGAGTGACTTTGGATGTTTTAATTGTGGGATAAGTTGGAAACAAAGTAAGGGTTGAAGTTCATCATGTTCATGCAAGCTTAAGTTAAAACCATGTTTATGGATTGATTTGTATTTGATTTTGTAATTTTTAGTTTTATTGATGGTTATGATGATGTTTTTGGTGATTTGGAATGATTTCAATTGAGGATTTATGTGAAAACAGAGGTAATAGCTAAAACAGTGAGGGCTGAAAATTTCAGGAAAACCGTGCAGAATTCGAGATTAAACTTATAATGATCGGCCATGGAAAAATTATGACTTTTGGTGGGTAGATGGTTCAGTGTGTTAGCTTTCAAGTGGATTTTTAATCACCTTAATCCGAGGCCCGTGGAAAAAGTTATGGTCGTTTTACCAAAACTATGCAGAATGGACCAAAAACTGACACACTTGTGTTTTTGCCCATTTTGGAAACCCTATTGTCGGAATCATATTTTGTGTTGTAAATGAAAGTTTTTTGACACTTCCCAATATTTTCATATTGTGGTTTTAGGTCTCCATTTGAGGTCAAGGGTGAAAGGTATGAATTTTTGAAATGAACGGACCTGCTTTGGTGAAATTTGGTTATTATTGCAATTTCTGTGCAATGTATACTTGGAGGAAAATTTTGAAAATTTTACTCTAGATTTTTCATATTATTTTTGAATTTCGTGTAAGATTTTATGAATTTTTGTTGAGTATTTTGAGATTGGTGATTTTTGAAAGCATCTTGAGTAATTGTGTAAAGAGCAATAATAAGGATTAAGTGAGATTCATCATGCACTCATTTTGTGTATTTTGGGCCAACTAAGGTCATTTAAGGCGGAAATGAATATTCATGAACTCTCATGGAGCTTCTAGCTTGATTAATGAGAAAGAAGAAGACAAGTAGACAATTTAGGAGATTGTTTATGAGCTTTGAATCATTTATGGATTTTGCAAAGAAAATACCAAGTTTAGTGACCTTAATAGCTTCTCTTGAGTTCACTGATTCATTTGGGGTGGAATTCTATATCTAATGGATTTATGAATGAAATGTGAGAAGTGGGAAGAGTTCTGACTCAGAAACCATATTTATCAGACTAAGTTATTTCAGTTTATACTATTTTAAACCAAGATATATCTCTTTGGCCTCAAACCTTTATTACTTACTCACTTCAGAATGTATCAAATGTATTTATCAAGCCAATCTAGTGCACTCGTTGTTGTCTTGAACCAAGTTATACATCAGCAAGCCTTAAACCCGTACCAGCAACCTATTGCAGAAAATGCCACAACCACTCTCTTAATTGTCACTATCAAGGCCCTTTCCTGTGTAATCTCATTTATCTCATTGTTGACTATTTTACTTTTATTTACTTTATATCGGATTTAATTACTTTCATCAATTCAGTTTTGAAGTTATATTAAAATACCCAAGTTATGTATACCATTTAATTACTTAATTTCTGTTACATAGACATTTACTTACTCAATTATGTGAGTAAGGATCATTTACTGACTACAAATGCTTACAATGACATTTATAAAACAGAGTCAAGGCCTAGTTATCGTTCCCCGTTATGCATAAGTGTTATCGAGTCAGAACATATTTGTCAAGTCATATGACATTTTGAAAGCTCAAGGCACGTCCATTACCTGTATCTTCAGAAAGTAGAACATGTTTATCAAGTTACAACTTGTAACGAGTTCATCAATGAGTCAGTTTATACAGTAATTTTCCATTTAACTTGTGACCCTGTCAATTACCATCTATAGGGCGTCAACTCATCATTTACCCGCGCGGCTTCAGGCCAACTCTTGATCGGATTGGCAGTTATACGCCTATGTATAGATCAGATCATTGTAAGGGGTTCACATCTAGATAATAATGAGCAATTCAGTTTCGTATTACTTTCATTTTCGTTGTTATTGCGAACTAAATGAACTGCAAAGCAGGTACCCATCAACAGTGTTTCTACACTAATTTTACAATACAAGAATGCATGTACCGAGTTTTTGCTCACATTTTCGAATTGTTTTCATGTTTTTCATTTTGGGTGATGAAGTATCACATGTTTCTCCACTTAGCAAGCCCTTTTGGAAGTCATCAGATGCTCACAGTGGATTCAGCATGGCATGAATGATGGGATCGACCTCATGGTCCAGTTGGGTCTATATTCAATATACTTTTGTAGTGTGGAGTACGAGTTAGCTCATGGTATGTTCGAAACGATTGTATTGAAGTTGAACTATTATGGACTTTGGTCTTGGAGTGCTTCAGTTTAATAGGTTTTGTAATTGTGAATATGAGTCGCAAGATTAAATGATTTTAGTGAGCCTTGTCCTTATTAGGACGACGGTAGTGCCTTCTATTATTAAGTCTTCCGCTGTAGTTTTTCGTAAATTATGTCATTAGTATTTTGGGCGCGTTACACTTTCCATCATATGACTTGTTTCTTCATAATTAGATTCTTTATATTCGTTGTCCAATATAATTTCAACAATTGCTTTGTTATTGTTTAGGGCTAGATCTAGTGTCTCTCGTTCGCCAAGCTCAGCATAATCTTGGCTAGCTAAGGTTTCGACAAGCTTATTATTCTTCCTATTTTTGCATTCATTAGCATAATGTCCTACCTCTCTGCATGTCTAATATTTGTAGTTGTTTTCCCAGCAGGACAATAAGCAACTTTTCTAAAAAATCTTCATTTTCTAGGACTTGGTTTGTTATAATATTTTCTTCTATATTTCTCTTCCCTTTGCTTATTAAAGCTCTTTTTCTTTTAAAATTTTATTTTTCTTCTCCTTTGAGGTTTCTTTCCCCATAGGTGAGGTGAATCGCAACAAGTTATGAATTGCTTCTTAATTTTCTTTTACTTTTATAGATCAAGACATTGATCATTGACCCATTTTCTTCAATAAGAGATTCTTGAACAAAGGATATCAATGACATCTTCTCTTTTAAGCCATGCAATGTATTTGTCATCGATTATCGAATTTATAGGATATGGCACTTGGTCATAGAAAATACCAAGATTAATTTCATTATGCCCAATTTTGTAATAATACTGACTGAATTCAGCAATATAATTCTCCAGATACCTTATATCCCATAGCTTTGTATTATTAATCTTTCTTTGGCATTTTCTTATTTTTATCTTTAGAAACAAGTTTCGCTCCGATTAACTCAGTTTCGATTTCCTTGCATAGATTTTTCAACATTGCAACCGATGTTTCCGTCGTTACTAATATATTTTGTCTGTCTTCATTTAATGAATCATACCTATTAGCTGCAGTGCTAGAGAAGCTATGTTCGATGTAGTTTAGAAAATTTGCACCACTACATGTAGTATTTAGATTTAAGACGCTATTCATGGCTCTTTTCCAATGCTCAAATACGTCTTCTCTATTAAGAGTTCCATCGATGTTTTAGATATATCCAGTTTGGCTAATTGGGGTAATGTGAATATCTTCATAAGTAGAAGTTTTCCTTGGGATAAATTCAACGGAAAAATTGATTGTACGTCTCGATGGAGGGTACCTAGATCTCATGAAATGAGTATTTCTTCTAGAAGGTTCACCAAATTCTTCGAGCTTAGAAATAACATTGTTAACCAAATTGGTCTCTATTTTATCTAAGTCAAGTTCTTCTCCAATTTCATTATTCTCTTCCTCAACAATCATTGTACCATATTTTTTTATCCAGTTTTCTTCTAAGTTGTTCTAAAGATGCAACATGAAGATCTTCTAGCTTGATTGGGTTCATCTGCTAATATATTTGTTCTCCTAATTGAACATTGTTTGTCTTTTCATTATCATCAGATAATACTTCCTTGTTATCAATAATTGCGGTCATGATTTTATTTAGTTCTTCCAGATTTTGTTATTTGTCAAACATACTCTGTAGTTCTTCAAGATTATATTGCTTATACTCCATCCTCTTCTTCTTTTTCTGCCTTTTCAACCAACTTTTCACCTGATTTTTCTCCGGCTTCTTTTCGAATTTTTATATCATGTAAAGGAAATGGAGTTTTTTTTTTTGGGTTTTGGAAAGGATATTTATGCTAAAATAGGGCACTAACACTTAGAGTCAACTTTCCACTATGCTTGATTTCGTTAACTAAAAAAAGGCAAATTACAGATAATTGCTTCTTAATCCCCTTAACTTAAGTCTTAATGTTTGCTAATTCGGCTTTTAATTGTAAAACCGTATCAGTCATATAGTTTAACTGAGGTACTACAAAAGTGATTCCTTCTGGTGAGTGAACAATATGTGAATAATAAGGGGCAGGAAAAATAGGTGATAATTCAAACATTAAACACAGCTAACTAGGTCAATTAATCATTAACTATCTTAATTACCTTAATTATTTTTGGTCATATGACTTTGATACCATTTAAAAGAGGGCCTAGAGTAGTACTTATAAGAAAAATTACACATGCACAAAATTAAGGATTGGGGTTAAAAATGCAAATATTATGAAAAGTTTAGGGGTAAACATAAAAATGAAAGTAGTGAACGGTCCTCTTAAAATAGTTTCTAAGAATATTGACCCTTTTAAATATATTCTAACAACATGGTCCCCTAATTTTGATTTCCACACAAAGCAGGGTATCTGGCAGTGATACTTCCCCTTTTAAAGTTTAATGACATAATCATCTTAAGAGCAACCTTTTTGCCTTTATTTTTCATTAATCTTTAATGACGTGAATTTGCTAAAAGACACCTAGGTAACTTCCATTTTTTTCTCTTCGGAATCCATGTTTTTCATTCCTTTGCATGTATTTTCCTCTCTTAGCCCATATGTTTCGTTGACTTGTTGCAAAACTTTATCCTTTACACTGCAAAGTGGCTCATAGTCTCTTCGTTATTAGTATCACCCTCACCATCTTATATAGAGTTACTTGCAGTCTTTAACAAAGTACCAAACCAATGTAGGAGAGTTGCATATTTGACTATGACACAATCTAATATGTGGTCCATGTAGTCTCCTGGCACATACATACTTGTCATGCTACTTTTTATCTATAGTCATGCATATTTTCAGATACTGTAAGGGTAGTCTTCATCATGACATTCTCATTTGCCCTACAACTATAACTTCAATGATTGTTGCTTATTCTGATGTTCATTTAAAGGACATATGTGGTTCTAATATTAATCTCTCAAACCTTCTTTAAACTCACGTGATAGCCCATGGCTCTGAGAAGTATTCTAAAAATATATACAACATCCTCCATTGAAGTTGAATACGAACCTCTAGCAAGTACAATTATAGAAATCATTTGGTATAAGACATAGTTCATAGGATTTATCACTTAATTTTTTATTGAATACCGATTAAGGTTAAATTTGAATATTGTGCCTACATATTATAAAGGTGAAGCCTAGTTCGAAAACTAGGAATTTTTTAAAGCTCTCACCTTTGGGCCTTACTATGCATTCTAAGTGAAGCCTAAAGGAAGCATGGTCCAACTACCTTTATAACAACGTAAGCCTTCTTTACAAAAGGGGAAAAGGTGAAGAGATGCTAATCTCTACTAAATCTCCTTAAAAGAGGCAAATTAGTAAAATATAAAAATATTTAGGAAGAAAATCTAATCCTCTCAGGACTAGAATCCTTATCCTAATCCTCTAATGGATTTTCTTTAGGCCCTCCAAAAGCAAAACTAGGTTAAACTTGTAGGGTAAGCAAGAAAAGCAAAGCAATCGATGCTTTCTTTAATTCCCATTCATTATTATTAATTTCTTCTCTAACATACACATCAGAGGCTCTTTAAAGGGAAACACCACTTTTCACCTTACTGAGCTCTTTGTAGGTTCTCATAATGGCACACATCCTCATTAGGTCCTATAACTTACAAGCCGATAAAGCATTATGTCTATCTTTAGTTGAAATATTTAGTGCCATTTCTAGGGACCATACAAAGGATGCCTCTAATGAGACCTGGTATGGGAAACTTAAGGTGGCAATTGAGCCCACTCATGATGGTAGCTACTACAATGCAGGGTTCGGTGAGGATGTTTTAGAAAGCACACATCCTGAACGATCTCATGGTTTGCCCTAGGGAAACACAAATTCTTTGAGCCTAGCCACTTAAGTCGTAAGTATTAAGGGTAGCCCAATTGTCGCGGTAAACTTTCAACCATTAATGAAGGATATAAGAACAACCAAAGATGATTAAAATTTAACAACTCTAGTAGGAACCACAAAAGATCAACAAAAGGCTACTCGAGATAACACAGGGATCAACCCAGAAATTAGTTGAACTCTAACAATGATGCTGATCATTAGAGAATGCACCCAAGCTTGACGAGATCAGAACCTAAAAAGATTCAAAATCCTACCAAGGGTAGAAAAGAAAGAACTAGATAACAAAGGCCCAAGAGGGACCCCTAGGTGCATTATCATTAACAATCTCAACTCTGGTGAAGAGTTATAAGTGATCTAACATAGTTAGGATCCCAAATCATTGGGTGGAAGCTGTAAAAGCAGTGCTTGATTTGAGCTCTCCTTTTCACAAGGATGTAATCAACGCTTCGCTACTGGAGAAGATTAATTTCGAAAATTGACACTAATGATGGAACAGTAGATCTTGAGGAACACGTTTACGCCTGAATGAGTTAGACATGCTTGATGCCTTCTCCTTTGCAAGTAATTTTATGCCTATACTTGTAAGTTGCACTCAATGGGCCAACACAAATTTTATTACACAGGTTACCTATCTCTTCCATGAAGTCCTTAGAGGACCTAAGGAACATATTTTTGCAATGTTTCATTAGAAACATAAAGCCTACCAAAGGCACTTCATCTCTCATGAATTTGGTTAAAAGAGATGAGGAGGCTTTGTGAAATTTTATATGGAGATTCAACGGGGACGCATTTTCTATCGCAAGTTTGAACCAAGGTATAACCTTAATAGCCTTTAAGAATAGAGTCATCGTTCCAGAATTAAATCTTACATTCATATCAAAATTTTTAAAACTTTTGCTAATATCTAAAGAAGGCTAAAGCCTACTTACAAGTTGTAACTACAAAGAGACCCGTGTTTCAAGAAAAGGAAAACTGTAGCACTAATGGCGAGCGCAACCAAAGTAGTGGGGAAAAGTAGAGGAAGGTAGGAAATGATAAGTTTGGGAACATCTTGGCGAAGCCAATAAGCAACTTATCATGGGAGTGAAAGGCAAACATATCCATTAGAAGAAGAACGGCTAATGAAGTGAAAACATAGGAAAAAGAGCAAAGAATAGGTGTGTGATTTTTCTCAAGGATTATGAACACTACACGAAAGATTACCGAGACTTGGAAGAAGTCCTCTATGGTTTTGCTAACAAAAGATGTTTTGATGCTTATCTAAGGAAAGATGTTTAGATGCTCATCTAAGGGGAATACCTCATATGAAAATGGAGGTTGATAAAGAATAAAATGCAAGAGAACACAACAACTACATAGGGGAGGAACACTACGGAGTGTTGCGCCAAGTCACTCAGCACCCAAGGGACTTGCATGCACAAATTCTAAGGGGATCTCAAAGAATCCAAGGATAGGCAGGCTTAATCCAAGAACAGGAGGACTTAACTAAATCTAAATGGGTTAGGTCATCACCTAGCCTGTTGACAACCCACTTATGATCAAATAGCAATTCACTTTTAGCTTAACCGATTGTTGACAAATATAGTAGTGTTGTAGACAATATGTTATAAGGCTGCTCTGTTAGATTGGGACTCTAGACTTAAGATCCAGTTGTAGTACTAATTTCTATATTAGGATTCACTGGCCATGCTCTATGCCCTCCATGAATGGCTAGATAACTTGTCAATGTTGGGAGAAAGTAGCCTAACTTGGTTGTTCGTCATAAAGATTTTGTCAATGGCAGGTGCAGAATAAGTGTGCAATGTAATCATTGACAAAGCTACATTGAATTCCGTAAAAGCTATATTATTAACTTATGCATTGGAAAGTTTAAGATGAGTGAGGGTTCATAGTCAAAGTTTTAGGACAACCAAGAAATTCTAGGCAATACTGTGAGCCTACTTTCAATGCCTTAAAGTTAGTAAGAAGACAAATTTTCTTCGTGTAAGCTCTTCTAGGACAAACAGGCAAGTGGCCCATACACTAACAAGAACCATAATTACTTGTCAGAGACCAAGGAATCTCAGCCCTCAACCAGAGGCGTGGCAACAAGAAGTCTCCTTGATGGAGAACTTAGTGAAGTGGCCTATGTAGAGCAAGGGTTACGAGGGCTTTTAGGATTACGCCCCTCACCACATCCTACTGCCAGAAGGAAACCTCAACTGGCAATGCCATTAGAAGAAAGACTTTAATATAAGGAACTCAAGAAGGCCTACCTAATACTTGACATATGCATAACTTTAGTAATGATATAGGTTAATTGAAAATTCCGGCGAAAATTCTTACTATAAATTTTCTTAAGATAATTCTATGTTACGCCAAAGAGATCTTGTGCTATGAATGAAACCTTTTAACACTCTAAGAGTTTAATTCTAAGGAAATAAAATACCAAGAGATGGTATATTGTGATTTGAGCCTAAACTAGTGTAAAGAATCATATGTCAAGTTTTATCAAAACAGAATATTAGAAAACAGTGCAAGACATAAAGAAATTTGTGAAACTTGATTAAGAGGCCATAAGTCGCAACACACTATCCATGTTGAGCAATCTTGGCTTCATCATGTGAGTGTTCTAGCTATAAGACAGCTAAAAGCTCTTCAAGGGGCACAAGTAAATTATGTCATTCAAGCTCAGGCGTAGAAGCATAGTACGTGCCACATTGATCACACGCAAAATCAAGTATGTCCACTGTAGAGCACATATTATGTATATTTTTCTATGGAAAATCATAGCAAAATACGTAGAGAAGAAATTCTTCAACGTTAATTAAAGGTTAAAGTCCTATTTGCCAAATTTGGGTATATATTTCACTTGCTTTTAGTAGTATTATATTTTTCACCATTTTTTTAATTTTTTTCCAAAAACATAACTCTCTAAATTGCTTGTTATATTTACTGAATTTGTAACATCTTTTAATAATCCAAGTTCAGTTCACGCATAATTTTTTTGTGCACAATATAATAGTTTTTGGTGAATCACAGAAACCTCCATTGTGATAAACTTTTCGTATACATTCTAGTGAACAATAGGTTTTATTTGTTAAACAAGAGGTTAATCTTTAGTGAATGGTAGGTTATTTTGAATGGAATTGGAACAACTTAATCTAAGCTTATCAAACGCATACAACCATAATCATTTTTAAACTATTTTAGTGCACAATACAATATTGTTTAGTGTATAATCAATTGGTGCTTTAGTGCAGAATAGAGCAATGTTTAGTGTATGATGGAACATACTTTTTTAGTTTTATAATATCCACTTAGTGTATTCACATATTTTATTAACCTAATTATAGCTCACACATAAAGTTTTTAATATAGAATAGAATAGTTTTTGGTGAACGATAAATTTCAAATTTGCAATAAAATTTTTCTTTTTCGTTGGCGAACAATAGATCAATTTTCCGTGAATAATAAGTTAATTTTTAATGAACAATACGTTATTTTCAATGGGATTGGAATGAATTTTATGAAGTTTGATGCTATGAGGTTCAAGATTTTAATTTGTGTTGGTTTTTTCCCTAATCTAAGTTTATCAAATGTATACAACTATCTTTCACACTCATCTTTACGTTGTTTTAGTGTAAAATATAACAGTGCTTTGTGTAACAGTGATGGAGATCACTCCATTAAAAATTAGGTTAAGCTAGAACATTCAAGCAATGGTTCTCAAGGTCATGCAATAAGTTCCAAATCCAAGCATACTGTCCAGTCCTCCCAAACAGTACAAAGTTTATTACCTAGTCCAGTGAGCAGCAAGCCTTTTGGGGAGTGACTTTCCGGATTTGCTAGCTTAGTCATTAGCTAATAAATGATATAATTTGCCCACCTTTTGCATCAAGATCAATCAGTCAAACCATCCAAAACAACCCAACTACCCAGTTTCTGTGTAGCAGCAGCCCAGTTAGTTTCTGTGTAGCAGGAGCTTAGGTTTTAGAAGGTCAACTTTGACCCTCACTTGTAGCAATTGTTATGCGTTTAAGGGATTAAAAAGGCATAAAAAATATTATCAAACAAGGCCCTAAATCATCTCATTCAGATCAGCTAGCACCTATCATGACCTAGCACAAACCGCCATGAAATACCCTTTGATCTAAGGGATAACAGATTGTTGTACTTGCTGGCCAACCGAGCTAATCACCTCATCAGCAGCTAACTTTTGCTCCTCGTGGACATCATTAGTAGTACTTGAAGGCTCCAAGGGCTTGACACCTCAATCTTGAAGATCAACAAAACAATTAGGTGTCAAAGATCAAATTAGGCTGTTGTTTTAGGTTGTTTGTATTTTAAACATCTTTATAGTTTTTGGTTTATTTTTGCTTGTTGACTTAGCCGTTGAGGGAGGGTGTAAGGCTGAGTATAAAATCCTCATTTTAGTTGTATGTAATCAGTTGTTAAATCATAAAAGTCGAGCGTAGCCCATTTCCCCTCCAAATCTCTGAAGGTATGTTGTAACCAATCCATTACAGGTGGTGTTCTAGCAGTCTTGGTGGTTGTTCTGGTGGTGTGCTTGTGTCCAAAATAACTCTAAGGGTCGTGAGCTTTGTTAGGTGCTATGACTGTATCAAAACGAAGTTCAGATTATCTTGAGTTGCTTGAGTTTGTTGATTGGTTTCAGTCCAGTTCAACCAAACTTGTCTAGACATTTTGCTTGTTTCCTTACAAAGCTCTTTCTGTCTTACTTATTCCCCACCATATTTGGTATCATATCTTAGGCTACTCTCCTAAGCCTGAGCCAATTGCTAAAACACAACCGTTAAGTCCAAACATATAGTGCATAAAGAACCATTCTTCCTAGAATAGGCAAGATGAGTGGCAGTATGTTACTTGAAGAAAATTCTGAGACCCTGATGGAGAACTATGAGTATGTTGAGAAGCAAAATGAATACCTCAGAAAGCAACTTGGGGAATCTCTCAAGAACAAGAGGAGAGCCTTGCGCTCAGAATCTCATAGCTCTTCTTAGCAGACACATGAGGAACAGGTTAGCAGTCAAGGCAACCCCTTTGCTTCCTCAAGTGACAGTGAGTTTGAACCAAGGCACAGAAGAGGCATGAGGCACCAACACAAGACGTCTAGCTTTGATATCAAGATTGAAATCCTATTATTTGAAGGAAGGCTAAATCTTGACGAATTCCTTGATTAGTCATACACAGTAGAGGGGGTCTTTGATTACAAAGACATTCTTGAACATAAGAAGGTCAAGCTTGTGCTTTGAGGCTGAGAAAGTATGCACCCCTCTAGTGGACCAACCTTTGTGCCAAGAGAGCCAGGATAAGGAATAGTAAGATCAGAACCTAGGCAAAAATGAAATCTAAGCTTCAGAACATGTTCTTACCCCCTTCATACCCTCAAGATAACTATTCTCAGTTGCAAAACATGACCCAAGGCAACCTATCTGTTGAAGAATACACTCGAGAGTTTGAAAAACTCTTGATAAAATGTGATTTGCAAGAACCTGAAGATAAGACCATAATGAGGTATCTTAGTGGACTTGACCCTAGGTACTCACATGTGGTAGAGTTGTAGAAGTACACAACTTTTAAGGATGTATGCATGTTGGCTCATAGAGTTGAGCAACAAAAGAAGTCCAAGGTAGTCAAGAAAGAACCTCCTAAAACCTTTCCTAGAAGCCAACATTTGAACAAGGGGAGCCCTCAAATAACCCCTAAACCTACTGGAGTTGCATCTCAGATTGATCCCAAGACCCCTACTCCACTAAATAAAACCCCTCTAAACACAGCCAATCCTAGAGGGTTCTTTAAATGCCACGGTTTGGGCATACTGCCTCTGAATGCCCCAACATGAGGGTCATTACTCTAGCTGAATACTAGGCTTCCCAAGAGGAAGAGGTGGAGGATGAAAAAGAGGTATGTTTTATGGAGGAACAGGAGGGAGAAAAAGTCATTGTAGAAACTGATGAAGGAGATATGTTGGTCATTAGGAGGACTCTCAATGTCCAAAGGAGCAACAAGGATGAGCAAAGGGAGAATATATTCCGCAGTAGGTGCACCATTTAAGGCAAAGTTTGCTCACTGATCATTGATAGTGGGAGTTGTTCTAATGTGGCTTCAACAACCTTAATTGATAAGCTGGGTTTACAAACATCAGTCCACCCCCAACTTTACTGCATCCATTGGCTAAACCAATGTAAGGGCTTACAAGTGAATTCGAGATGTTTGATTGCATTTTCAGTAGGAGAGTGATGCATGATGGGTATCAGAACACTTATTCCTGCGATAAGGATGGGAAAAAGATCACTCTTACCCCCCTTAGCCCTACATCAAATGCCTAAACACAAACCCTCGAAGCCCACTAGAACCATAGAAAACCAACTAACCTTAATGGAATCCGAACTCAAGGCTACTCAGCATGAGTTTAAACCCTTCAACGGATGGATTCTCCAAACCCATAGTGAGCCAAAAGCCACCACAACCATTCCTCCACAAGCCAAGAAGATCCTAGACCGGTTTGCTCATGTATTTCCAGAAGAGATCCTACTAGGCTTGCCTCCTGAGAGGTCAATCCAACACCACATTAATCTCATTCCTGGAGCTATGTTACCTAATAAGCTAGCTTACAGGAAGAACCCCAAGGATACTCAGGAGGTTTAGAGGCAAGTGGAAGAACTAATGGCCAAAGGAATGGTGGGGGAGAGCTTAAGCCCTTGTGCTATAATAGCCTTGTTTGTACCCAAAAAAGATGACAACGTAAGGATGTACGTAGACAGCAGAGCCATCAACAAGATCACCATTAAATATAGACATCCTATTCCCATATTGGACGATATGTTGGATGTAATCCATGGCTTAAAGGTATTTTATAAGGTTTATCTTAGGAGTAGCTATTATAAGATCAGAATCAGGGAGGGTGATGAATGAAAAACTGCATTCAAGACTAAGGTCGGCTTATATAAGTGGCTACTCATGGCCTTTGGCATGTCCAATGACCCCAGGACCTTCATAAGGTTAATGAACCCTACTTTTAGGCCTTTCATTGGCACATTTATGGTTGTCTACTTTGATGATATCCTCATCTATAGCCAGACTAAAGAAGAGCACTTAAACCATCTCCAACGAGTCATTCAGCTCTTAGAGAGGGAGAAACTCTATGGCAACCTTAAGAAGTTTACCTTCCTTACTCATGAAGTAACCTTTTTGGGGTACATAGTCACTGCCAGTGGTATCCAAGTGGGTGAGAGAAAAGGGAAAGCTATTAGGAGCTGACCAGTACCTAAGAGCATCCATATGTGAGGAGCTTTCATGAGTTGACTTCATTTTACAGAAGATTCATGAAGAATTTCAGCACCATCACGGCCCCCATGACTTAAGTAATCAAAGGGAGTTCATTTTAGTGGAATGCAAGTGCACAACAGGCCTTTGAACAGATCAAGTTGAAACTGACTTAAGCACCAGTTCTTGCCTTTACATGCTTTGACAAAATTTTTGAAGTTGAGTGTGATGCCTTAGGCGTGGCCATTGGTTGTGTTTTAACCGAAGAGGGCAGGCCATTGGCCTATTTTAGTAAGAAGTTATGTGACTTAAAAAAGAATACTCCACATATGACAACGAGTTGTATGCCATCATCAAATACTTAGAACACTGGAGTCACTACCTCATTGCTGCTGAGTTCATTCTTCATTCTGGTCATGAAGGCCTTAAGTACATTTAGGGGCAGGATAAACTCAATGCTAGGCTTGCAAAATGGGTAGAATACCTGCCGTCCTTTCATTTCTCCATCAAGCACAAGTCAGGAAAGATGAATCAAGGGGCAAATACACTATCCACCAGGAACATCTTGCTATTTCAGCTAGAAACCTATGTTCTAGGGTTTGAAAACCTCAAGTCGTTATATGAGCAAGATGAAGACTTTAGGTAGCGGTATGAGAACTACAAGCAGAAGCCTAAAGGAGATTTTATGATCCAGAATGGCTACTTATTCAAGGGAACCAGACTGTGTGTCCCTAGGAGTAGAACTAGAAAGTTGCTCATCAGGTAAGTGCATGGAGGAGCACTTGTTGACCATATCGAGGAAAACAAGACGATATCTATGTCAAGGAGCATTATTTCTGTCTAGGCATGTCCAAGGATGTTCAGAACATTATTCAGAGATATGCCACTTGCCAAGCTACCAAGGGCCTTACACTACCTCAAGGGCTTTACACCCCATGACCTATACCTCAAGGCCCCTAGACTGATGTGAGTATGGATTTTATCTTCATTCTGCCTAGGACTCAAAGGGGAAAAGGATCAGTCTTTGTGGTTGTGGACAGAATCTCTAAAATGGCTCATTTTATAGCCTGTTCCAAAACTAATGATGTCGTTCAGGTTGCAGAGTTGTATTTTGTAATAACCCAACCCTAACCCATAATTATTTATTTAAATCATATTTATTTATTCAATTAATCATATTTATTCATTTAATTAATCATGTTTATTGATTTAATTACTGATGGTTATTTGTTTAATCAAATTGTGTTTATTAATTCAATTGCACTTAATTTATATATTTAACAAATTTCCTTATGTCATTTAAATTTTCCACTTTCATTTATCATATTAAATCAACCTGGTTGGGGGATATTTCATTTGGGTCCCACTTTACAATTCAAGTTTCATTGATTGTTAATTCAACTTTCCTTGATTGATTAAATATCAAGTGAATTGATATTAGGCCTCGGCAAGTATAACTTAGTGACTAATTATTTTCTCACCTTTGGTAAACTTTAATCCCGAGCAATATAAAATTTTTCCAACATTTCGAATAATATTTCGAGCCCGAACTTAGTTTGTTGGGCCCAAAACAAAGCCCAACAGCTTGCTAACTTTGTTATTTCATTAATTGCTCATTTTAGCACCTAATTTTAATTAGTTAAAAGCTACTTTTTGGGTTGAAAATTTATAGCCATATGTGGCTATAAATTGACAATTTTTACACACAAAATTCAGCAAACAAAAATAAAAAAAACCCAACCCTCTTCTTTCTCTCTCTACCTTACGCATAGGCAGAAAACAGGGGCAACAGCTGCTGCCCCTTGTGCCGCCAGTTCTGGTGGTTTCCTGCCACTTTTCCGGCCATGTCCCGGTAGCCCTGACTTCCCCTTGCTACGAGCTATCATGCCCAACCATTAAAATCACTCAAAACAGACCATCCTCCCTCTAATTCAAGCCTAAAGTAAGGTATATCCACAATCCTAACTTGTTTTATTTTGAATTTTTGGGGTTGTTTTAGTTGTTATTATTGTTTACATTATCAAATTGATAGTTATTATGTAATTTTTATTGAGTTTGGAAATGTTTAAAGTTGTGGGTGATGAATTGGAAGTGTGATCAAATGAGTTGAATCATAGAAGTTGAATCCAAGCTTGCTTGTTTCATTTGTTGTGATTTTGATATGAGTTATGTATATTAGGCCTTAAATGATATTTTTATATCTGATTGTGGTGGTTTGGATGCTTACTTGAGATGGCCATAATCTAGGGCTTATTGTTCATACATGGATTATGGATATTTTCAGATTTTTGCTATAGTCACCCACTGTCTGAATTACTGGGAATACTTCGCTGTTCCAAAATTTGTGACATTTTTACTGTAGATTTTAGCTAATATTGGGAAATTTATAACAAAATTTTGTGAATTGTGGAGATGCATTTTATGAGTTATGGAATTTTGAAGCGAACTGCCCTGCTTTGGTGCAAATTTGGTTGTTATTCCAATTTCTGTGCAGCGTATACTTTGGAGGAAAATTCTACAAATTTTACTGTAGCTTCCCTATAATATTTGGGAGTTCTGGACAAAATATCATGAATTTTGGAGGTGTAATCAATGAGTTATGGAATTTTGAGGAAAACTCCCCTGTTTTTGGATACGAATTATGTAATTAGGTATAAATGAAATTGTTTGGGGTTTGGATATATTGATGGCTTCAAAAATGGATGTTATGCAAATTTTTGGCTAAATTGGTGAATCATGGAATGTCCCGTTTGTCACCAAGAGAGGTTGGTTGTACTAATTATGTAAGTAAATCGATTTCTTGGAAGATTGTGGATATTGATGAAAAGAAATATATTGAAAATTTTGTAAGGTTTATCATGGAGTGGTTTCTGAGCATTTTAGCCAAAGTAAGGCTATCATAAGGGGAAATAAATATTCATGGATTTTATAGGGGTTTTCAGCTCAATTTATGAGAGAAAAGGAGAGAAACATGCATTTTGGGAGCTTAATTGTGAGTTTTGAATCACTTATGAATATTACAAACAAAGTAGCAAGTTTCGGGAGTTTAATAGCATTCATTGGGGTCAATAATCTATTTGTGGTGAAAAACTGTATTGAATGGACTTGTGAATGAAATATGAGAAGTCGGGAGAGTTTTGACTCAGAAATCATATTTATGAGACAAAGTTACTGCAGTTTATGCTATTTTGAACCAAGATATATCTCTCTTGGCCTTAAACCCTTAATACTTGCTCAATTCAGAATAGTATCAGCAACCTATATCAGAAGAGGCCAAAACTATTCTTCCATTTGTCACTATCAAGACCTTTTCCTTGGTAATCTTATTTATCTCACTGTGTTCTATTTTCCTTTCATTTACTTCATATTAGATTTAATTACTTTCATTAATTTAGCTTTGAAGTTATATTGAAATGCCCAAGTTATGTGCACCATTTAATTACTCAATTTCTATTACGCATACTTTTACATACTCAATTATGTGAGTAAGGATCATTTATTGACTACACATACCTACATTGTGATTTATGAAACAGAGTTGAGGCCTAGTTATCGTTCCCCGTTATGCACAACTGTTATGAAGTCAAAACATATTTATCAAGTCAAATGGCATTTATGAAACAAATGACATTTATATCAAGTCAGATGACATTTTTAAAAACTTAAGGTACGTCCACTACCTATACCTTTAGAAAGCAGAACATGTTTATCAAGTTACAACTCTTAATGAGTTTATCAATGAATCAGTTTATACAATGATTTGCCATTTAACTTGTGACCCCATCAGTTATCATCTATCGGGCGTCAACCCATCATTTACCCGTGCGGTTTCAGGCCATCTCTTGATCGGATTGACAGGTGTACACCTATGTATAGATCATGTCATTGCAAGGGGTTTCATATTCCTCCCATTTTTATTGTTATTGCAAACTAAATGAATTGTAGAGGCGGGTACCCATCAATAATGAGCTTTGTCCTTATTAGGACGACAATATTGCTTTCAATCATTAAGTCTTCCGCTACTGTTTTCCGTAAATTAAGTCAATAGTATTTTGGGGGCGTTACAATTGTGGTCCCAGAGCAAAGGTTTCAATGGCCACTGTCAGCTATCAAGTATTTATGAGTTATCTATAAGGTGTTTATAGGCTATGTTTGACCAGTTGAGTGGGCTATTGATTATAAGAGCATATGTATAGGTTGGTAATACACTGAGATTCGAGCATTAGCAAAGTGGAGTGTGGAACCATTTTGGTGACCTATTAGTGAGACATGCTCTCATTTAGCTGGGAGTTGTATTGTATGTTTCATTTCCCTCCTTTGTTCTCTCATTTGTTTAAATTTTTGCAATCGTGCACTCCGGGTGTGTGACCTGTTGAGTTATGAACTTCGACGCATGGTTGTTGTGCTATTGAAGTGCTTCTCTCCATTTTAGGTATCTATTGTAAGGCTTTAAGCCAGGTTTTAGTCAGTTTTTAGGCGAAACTCTGTCCGTTTTGTCCCAGGATTTGAGAGTTTTATTGATGTGTGTTAATATAGCTGATATTGGGTATAGTAATGGTTGAAACCCGATGTAGGGATGCCATTTGCAACTTCTTAAGGGATTAATATAATGTCAAGTTAGATGTAAATATTTATATTAGGAAATGCCTTGTGGGCCAATATATTTGAGGTGAACCAGTATAAGATCACCATTATAATGAGTGCTTATGTCTGGTGATAATAGTTAGTAGCTCACGGTGTGCTACTTGGCATTATATGGGTGATGAAGATGATTAGAGAAGTATCACAAGGCATTTCTTGAATCTCTTATAGTTAGCTATATCTATCGACCAGCTTCCGCTATTGCATTCTCAATAAGAGTCAGCGATCTAGAAACCATTCGGAGTAATATCAAGTGGATACATGAAACTAGATTACTTTACTCAGAAGGGCATCAGTTTAGCTCAACTCATGACATGGTAGTAAGGTTACAGAATGAGTGGGATACATGATGTTCCAGTTTAGTTCAACATCTAAGCAACCTTTCTTATCGGTGATCCAAACCCGGACAATCATAATCGTTTAATTCTCTGTTTCCATAATGGAGCCTGTAATGACCCCTGGTGTGCGTTACTATGTGATTTACAGTTTTTCCTAAGCATATTTGACCCAATCTACTTACAGTTTAGTTATCACTATGTTCATATTTTTCGTGTCACCTACTTTAACTCCTTGCTTCTATTTGGGCACTATTCATTTATTGCTTGCAAAGCCTTTCGTTGCTTCAAACTCAGTCATTGAGTGCCTTTTCAACAATTAAATGGATCCATATTGTTCGTGTTTTTATAGGACTGTAACATCATGTTTGCATGCTACTCTATGGCCATGACTGCATGTCATTACTCAAGTTATTTTGGCAATCCTTTCTTTACCAGTACAGCTTATCTTATTAATGAGAAACAACGATTTGTGTTATTTCCATCTGCTAGTACTTTCAAAGTTTATGTGCCTACCCAAGATTTCCATTTACTACAAAATGTGTTATTGATGGATGTCATGATGTTCAATCATAAGACTAACTCCTTCATCTTGATGTATTGCCTTTCAAACACCGGATGAATAAAATTTCCCTTCTAGTGGTGTTGACCCTCATCTTCATCAATTTTCTCACATTTGGGTACCGATGACTTTTCAACTACCTCTTTGGTAATGTGTTAGATTTCTTCACCTTTAGTACTTAATACTCGCTTTCAACTTCATAACATCGTTCATTTACTTTACTATCATAACCATCATGAATAAATTGCATGTCTTGTATATGAAGGTCATTTATATGCCTTACCTCTTTCATTACGAATCTTCGTCCTTTCATTCATTCAGCTTAAATGTCGGTCCTTTATAACCAATAAAGAAATATCTTTGCAAGAGTTCATGGTGTCGCTACATCTCTTCACACTTTATATCATCTCCTTGTCTTTTAAATTTACTGAGACCAGTAAGCGGTTGAATGTGTTATCTTTTATAAATATGCCTCTATTAGTATTGCTGGAACCATATTCATTGGGCATTCAATCAAGTTTGATTGGATAGAAGATGACTTGTAAAGATCTTAAGGTTAGTTTGAGAAATGAGGGAAGACTGCACGTGTGTTCCTATGGACCAACAACAACAACACCTCCCGGTATGGGTCCCGCGTTCGCGGGGTCTGGGGAGATACAGATGTAAGCAACCTTACCTTAATTGGCATGACTGCCCGTTGATAGGCTGATTCCAAGAGACCCACGAAACAAGATTTTCTGAAAACATTTCTTAGGAGCAGGATTTGGCGTAAACAATTTCTAAAAGAACGATTTTGTGAACACATTTTATGGAGCAAAACTAAGGATAAGCATCTCGAGGTTGAACTAAGGAGTACTAAAACAGGGACAAAAACTATGTAAACATTTGTACCACAAAGCAGAGGAAGGTACCATACCTTAGCCAACAGACGTAGGCAAACAATGTTTCTTCCCAGATGCAAGTACTACTTGCATACAAACACAATATCTGAAGAACAACAACCAAACCTATCATAACGCAAACGAAAGATAGCTACGAAGTGACCTCTATGCGATCTAAGATCTTAATCCTATGCTGTCATAGTCTCCTATCCTGAGCCATGTCCTCCGTCAGCCCGACAACTTTCAAGTTGCCTCTAATCACCTCCTCCAAACTCTTCTTAGGTCGTCCCCTCCCTCTTTTCCCTTCGGGGATGTTAATCCTCTCACATCGCCTCACTAGAGCATCCACACTCCTTCTTTTCACAAAGCCGAACCATCTGAGTGTTGTTTCTCTCATCTTGTCTTCTATAGGAACTACTTTAACTAAGTCTTTAATAAATCCATTATTAATTTTATCCATTCTTGTATAACCACAAATCCATCTAGTCGTCCTCATCTTTGCCACCATCAACTTTTGGACCTACGTCTTTTTTAGAGGCCAACAGTCCGCACCATAAAAAACAACAGGTCTAACTACCATAAGGTAGACTTTTCCTTTTAGTCCTACGGGCATTCTCTTATCACACAGCACGCCTGAAGCGTTCTTCCATTTAATCCAACCCGCTTTTATGCACTAGTTAATATCTTCCGCCCTAATTGCACTGTGCAAGCAAGTGAGTTATCGTGTCAGTAATGCATTGAATATTAGTGATATGCCAACCACAATCGGTATATACATATCCGTAATTACAGTTTGTGAATTTAGAGATGTTACAACTAAGGACTTTTAGGATTGTTTTCCCCTAAGAAGCATTGATATTCATATCAACCTACTTCTTGGTGCTCAATCCATTTTCTGAGCCCCTATCATATGACCCTCAATAGAGTTCAAGAATTAAAGAGTCGGTGGATGAGTTGTGAGGGATTTATTTGACCAAGTGTGTCCCTGTGGGGAACCTCAGGTTTATATAAAGAAGAAAGACAAAACCTTATGGTTGTGTATTATGTACAAAGAGTTGCACAAGATCAATATCAAAATAAGTGCCCTATACCTTGAACAAATGAGTTATAGGATTAAGTACCAACAGCCGAAGTCTTTTCCAGGAATGATTTGAGGCTTGGATATCACACCTAAACCATGCAACCATAGTTTATGTTTTACAAGAATGCCCTTTTGTAGTAATTCTTGAAATGGTTCGCTTGTCTCATCTTCAAAACTTGATACTATCTAATATTATTTAATCTCCTTTGCATTTCAACCAGATATTTTGTATTAGCGTGATCTTCCATGTCTTTGCAAACCTATCGTTAAATGTGCAATACATTTTTGTTCAACCTTATATGGTTGGCAACATTCCAATGCTCTCGACCTTCACCATCTTTATTTCATGATCAAGAGTTGTAGTTCATTTCATTGAAAGATGATTCACACATCTACCTTACATCTCATTTATTTATAATGATAAGCTTGTATAGCTTGTTCTGAATTTATAATGTAATTCAACTCTCATTGGTGTGGGTGATTGCGATTTTAAAAACCCCCAACTCCCACACATATATCTTACATGCTCATAAGTAAACTCTAGCTTTTCTATTCAATCTTATTACTGGCCTTGAATTGGTTTCATATGAGCAAAGGCACGTTTCTAATGTCACTTGTTCAATCTATTTACCGATCCATTGGTGCTTCGCTCGTTCAATCTATTGATCTATCGATTGCACTTTACCGGTTCAATCAATTGATCTATTTATTACACTTGCAATTCTCACATCTATATCTTATATCCTCATAAGTAAACTTCAGTAATCCATATTTAATCTTAATGTCGTACTTGACTTGGCTCCATATAAGCAAATCATGTTTCCACTGCAGCCCATTCAATCCATTTATCTATTCATTAGACCTTCCTTGTTCAAGCTATTTATTTATCCATTGTACCTTGTTTATCCAATCTATTTATCTATTTATTTTATTTTGTTTGGCCACTACCTCAATTGCATTTATCCTGTCAATGATATCTAGAAAGTCATCCTGTTGGAACTCCGTTGCTGGCCATCTTGTTTTTTTTTTTTTTTAAATCATCAGCTAAACTCAAAGTTAACTGGGTCATCTATCTTTTTGGATAACTATGTATTCGATCCTTTACAATCAATATTTATAAACCATGATTCTTATGGTATTATGGTTCAGAATTTTGGACATACTCATGGTTATCTTTATTCTAACCACCTTTTTAATCCCTCCGTTATAAATTTGTTCTAGTCTCATTGTTAATTTTTTTTGTATGCAATGATTCGCTTGGCTAAGAGTTTCGTCACTCTCATTCCTAACCACGATCATTTCATTATTCATTATCGACCGAGAGCAGATCCTTGAGTCGTTCGATGAGGGGAGATCATGTGATGCATTAGGAATATTAGATGAGGACATTTTGATAAGGGCATAATCTTGAAAAATGTATAGCAATATTAGAGGAAGTTAGAAGGAGCATCGAGAATAATGAGACAGTTCAAGTACCTACTAAGGTGACACAAGGAATACACAAGAGTCATATGGTCATACTGACCAAAGAAGGAGACAATCAAAGTTCATATGAGATATAAAGTATTCCAAAGGGCTTCTCTAGTCAACGGGGTCAAGAGACTGGATATCAAAGATACTTGAGTTCTCATTACATTTGGCTTTATGAGTCAGTATTAGAGTACTTATTAGGAAATGCAATGGTTTCAATAGTTATGAATGGTCAAGACAGAGAACCAATAGAGTAGAGTACCTCCTTTGCAGTAACAAGTTTTTCTTTTGAAGAGAATATCAATTTTGAACCAAAGTAATCGAGCTAGTGAAGTCATTGAGAATATAGATACTCGATTGCAAGGCTAAGTAGCTATGCATTTTGGGCTAATCATACCTTTTTGGAGGGAAGCAGCGAAAATCAATAATCCATACTTGAGGGCATTACATACATGATCAAAAATCATAAGTTTCGAGGACGAAACTATTTAAAGGGGGAAGGCTGTAGTAACCAAACCCTACCATAATTATTTATTTAAATCATATTTGTTTATTTAGTTAATCATGATTATTCATTTAGTTAATCATGTTTATTGATTTAATTACTCATGCTTATTTGTTTAATCAAATCATGTTTATTAATTCAATTCCACTTAATTTACATATTTACCAAATTTCCTTATGTCATTTAAATTTTCCACTTTCATTTATCATATTAAATCATCCCGGTTGGGGGACATTTCATTTGGGTCACACTTTGCAATTCAACTTTTATTGATTATTAATTCAAGTTTCGTTGATTGATTAAATATCAAGTGAATTGATATTAGGCCTCGGTAAGTATAATTTAGTGACTAATTATTTTCTTACCTTCGGTAAACTTTAATCCTGAGCAATATAAAATTTTTCCAACATTTCGAATAATATTTCAAGCCCCGAACTAAGCTCGTTGGGCCCAAAACAAAAGCCCAAAACCTTGCTAACTTTGTTATTTCACTAATTGCTCATTTTAGTACCTAATTTTAATTAGCAAAAATCTACTTTTTCGGTTGAAAATTTACAGCCATGTGTGGCTATAAATTGACAATTTTTACCCACAAAATTCAGCAAACAAAAATAACAAAAACCTAACCCTCTTCTTCCTCTCTCTACCTCACGCATAGGCAGAATACAGGGGCAGCAGCTGCTGGTCCTTGTGCCACCAGTTCTGGTGGTTTCCGGCCATGTCCCGGCTGCCCCGACTTCCCCTTGCTGCCAGCTATCATCCCAAACCATCAAAATCACTCAAGACAGCCCCTCCTCCCTCTAATTCAAGCCTAAAGTAAGGTATATCCACAACCCTAACTTGTTTTTTTTTAATTTTTGGGGTTGTTTTAATTGTGATTATTGTTTACATGATTAAATTGACAGTTATTATGTAACTTGTATTGAGTTTGGAGATGTTTAAAGTTATGGGTGATGAATTGGAAGTGTGATCAAATGAGTTGAATCATGGAAGTTGAATCCAAGCTTGCTTGTTTCATTTGTTGTGATTTTGATTTGAGTTATGTATATAAGGCCTTAAATGATATTTTTATATCTGATTGTGGTGTTTTGGATGCTTAGTTGAGATGGCCATAATCTAGGGCTTATTGTTCATATATGGATTATGGATATTTTTATATTTTTCCTATAGTCACCCACTGTCTGAATTACTGGGAATAATTGGCCAGTCGAAACTTTATGAAATTTTTAGTGTAGCTTCTTGATGATATTGGGAATTGTCTGGAAAAAGTTTGTGAATTTTGGATATGTATTGTATGAGTTATAAAATTTTGAAGTGAACTGCCCTGTTTTGGTGCGAAATGGGTTGTTATTCCAATTTCTGTGCATTGTATACTTAGAGGAAAATTGTAAAACTTTTACTGTAGATTATATATAATATTTGGGAGCTTTTGGAAAAATATCATGATTTTTGGAGGTGTAATCAGTGAGTTATGAAATATTAAGGAAAACTCCCCTGTTTTTGGATACGAATTATGTAATGAGGTATAAATGAAGTCGTTTGGAGTTTGGATATATTAATGGCTTCAAAAATGGATGTTATGCAAATTTTTGGCTAAATTGGTGAATCATGGAAAGTCTCGTTTGTCACCAAGAGAGGTTGGTTGGACTAATTATGTAAGTAAATGGATTTCATGGAAGATTGTGGATATTGATGAAAAGAAATATACTGAAAATTTTGTAATGTTTATCATGGAGTGGTTTTTGAGAATTTTAGCCAAAGTAAGGCTATCATAAGGGGAAATAAATATTCATGGATTTTATAGGGGCTTTCAACTCGATTTATGAGAGAAAAGAAGAGAAACATGCATTTTGGGAGCTTAATTGTGAGTTTTGAATCACTTATGAATATTACAAACAAAGTACCAAGTTTGGGGAGTTTAATAGCTTTCATTGGGGTCAATAATCTATTTGAGGTGAAAAATAGTATTGAATGGACTTGTGAATGAAATATGAGAAGTCGGGAGAGTTTTGACTCAGAAATCATATTCATCAGACCAAGTTATTGCAGTTTATGCTTTTTTGAACCAAGATCTATCTCTCTTGGCCTTAAACCTTTAATATTTGCTCAATTCAAAATGATATCAGCAACCTATATCAGAAAAGGCCAAAACCACTCTTCCATTTGTCACAATCAAGGTCTTTTTCTTGGTAATATTATTTATCTCGTTATGGTCTATTTTACTTTCATTTACTTCATATTAGATTTAATTATTTTCATTAATTTATTTTTGAATTTATATTGAAATACCTAAGTTATGTGCACCATTTAATTACTCAATATCTATCACATACTTTTACTTACTCAATTATGTGAGTAAGGATCATTTACTGACTACACATACCTACATTGTCATTTATGAAACAGAGTCGAGGCCTAGTTATTATTCATCGTCATGGATAACTGTTATCAAGTCAGAACATATTTATCAAGTCAAATGACATATATGAAATAGATGACATTTTTAAAGACTCAAGGTACGTCCATTGCTTGTATTTTCAAAAAGCCGAACATGTTTATCAAGTTACAACTCTTAATGAGTTTATCAATGAATCAGTTTATACAGTGATTTTTCATTTAACTGTGACCCTGTCAGTTATCATGTATAGGACTTCAACCCATCATTTACCCGTGCGGCTTCATGCCAACTCTTGATCAGATTGGCAGGTGTACACCTATGTATAGATCATATCATTGCAAGGGTTCACATCTAGATAATAATGAGCAATTCAGTTTCATATTACTTTCATTTTCATTGTTATTGCGAACTAAATGAATTACAAAGGCAGGTACCTATCAATAGTGTTTCTACGCTCATTTTAGAATACAGGAACGCATCTACAGAGTTTTGCTCATATTTTCGAATTGTTTTCATGTTTTCTATTTTAGTTGATGAAGTATCCCATGTTTCTCTTTTAGTAATCCCTTTTTGAAGTCATTAGATGCTCACAGTGGATTCAGCACAACATCAATGTTAGGATTGACCTCAGGGTGAAGTTGGGTCTATACTTGGGTAATGTGGAGTGCTAGTTAGCATATGGTATGATGAAGTCGATTGTATTGAATATTAAACTATTATGGACTTTGGTCTTGAAGTGTTTTAATTTAATAGATATTGTGATTTGAACTTAAGTTACAAGATTAAATGATTTCAGTAAGCCTTGTCCTTATCAGGACAGCGGTAGCGCTTTCAATCATTAAGTCTTCCGCTGCAGTTTTTCGTAAATCAAGTCATTAGTATTTTAGGGGCGTTATATATTTCAAGGAGGTGATGAGGTTACATGGGGTCCCAAGGCTGATTGACTCATACAGGGATGCTAAGTTCCTAAGCCATTTCCAACTTACCCCTATAGAAGATGCTAGGAGCAAAGCTCAAATTTAGTACAACATGCCACCCTCTAACTAATGGTCGGACTGAGGTCACTAACAGGACCATAGGACTCCTTTTGAGGGCCTTAATTAGAATACAAGCTAAGGCTTAGGATCTTTTCTTGCGTCATATGGAATTTTCATACAATAGAGCTCCTCACAAGACCATTGGTTTATCGCCTTTTAAGATAGTTTATAGGGTTGATCCTTTGACTCTAAGAGACTTGGTTCCAAGAGCCATTAAAGGAAAGCCAAGTAATGCAGCTGAACAAAGAGTGAAGGAGATTCAAGCATTGCATGACAAGATCAAAAGGAGGGTTGAGAGAAACAATACAAGTTATCAAGTTCAAGTCAACAACCATAAGAAGAGGGTTGTTTTTCAACCAAGGGAGCTTGTTTGGGTACATTTGAGGAAATAAAGGTTCCCTCAAAAGAGAAGGTTTAACTTGAGCCCAAGAGTTGATGGTTCATTTGAAGTCTTGGAAATAATAAATGACAGTGCCTACAAAGTTGAGCTACCAGGAGAGTATGGTGTTTTTTCTACCTTTAATATGGCGGACTTTAGTCCATACTTAGAGGATGTACCCCTTCAGGATTTGAGGTCAAATCCTCTTCAACAAGAGGACACTGATGGAGATCCCTCCACTAAAATTAGGTCAACCCAGAACATTCAAGCATGGTTCTCAAGGTCATGCAACAAGTTCCAGATCCAAGCATATTGTCTAGTCCTCCCAATCGGTTCAAAGTTTATTACCTAGTCCGGGGAGCAACAAGCCTTTTGGGGAGTAACTTTGCTCATTTGCTAGGTTAGTCATTAGTTAATAAATGATACAAGTTGCCCACCTTTTGCAGTAAGATTAGTCAGCCAAACCAACCAGAACAACCCCACTGCCCAACAGCATCCCAATTTTGACAGGGTCAACTTTGACGCTCACTTGCAGCAATTCATTGTCACGTTCAAGGGCTTAAAAATGCATCAAAAATATTATCAAACAATCCCCTAAAGTAGCTCATTCAGATCAGTTAGCACTTGTCATTATCTAGCACAAACAGTAATGAAATACCCTTTGATCCAAGGGATAATAGGCTACGGTACTTAATGATCAGCCAAGCTAATCACCCCACCAACGGTTGACTTTTGCTCCTCAAGGCCATCATTAGCTTTGCTTGTAGGCTCCAAGAGCTTGACACCTCAATCTTGGAGATTAACAAAGTAATTAGGTGTTAAAGATCATATTAGGCTGTTGTTTTAGGCTGTTTGTATTTTAAACTTCTTTACCGTTTTTTGTTTGTTTTTATTTGCTGACTTAGCCGTTGAGAGAGGGTGTAAGGCTGAGTATAAAAGCATCAGTTTTAGTTGTATGTACTCAGTCGTTGAATGATAAAAGTCGACCATAGCTTCTTTCCCCTTCAAATCTCCCTAGCTATACTGTAACCAGGCCATTGTAGCAATTGTTCTAAGAGTCTTTGTGGCTACTCTGGTGGTGTGGCTATGTCCAGAATAACTCCAACGGCCCTGAGCTTTGTTTGGTGGTGTGACTGTATCCAAACCAAGTTTTAGATTATCTTGAGTTGCTTGAGTTTGTTGATTAGTTTTAGTCCAGTTCAAGCAAATTGGTCCAGACAGTTTGCTTGTTTCCTTGCAAAGCACTTTCTATCTTGCTTACTCTCTATCAAATAGTGTTTAATATATGATAGAATGATATTTAGTATACAATAGAACATTGTTCAAAGCAGTGTGGTTTGACTTTAATTGTATGTTAAAAAACTATTTATATGTATAAATTAGCCATCAATGCTAATAGTGGCATTGGCAATAGCAATGAAAGGATTCCCTAAAATGACTAGAAGTTTCTTAGATACATGAATAATTCAAAACCAAAAAGTCCACTAGAAATGACCGCTATCAACCTCGACAAGCATGTCAGCAATCCTATCCTAAGTTGTCTTAACTGGCCTACTAGCTAACTGAAAAGTATAGTTGGAAGGTTTCAACTCACCAAGCTCCACGCAGGTAGAATATGGTATTATGTTGACAGTAGTACCTAAATCAAGAAGTGCTCGGTCAATCCTATGGTCACCAATATGACAAGTAGTGGCAAGCACACTAAGATCTTGGAATTTTGGTGGTGTCTGAAACGAAAGAATAAAGCTCACTTGTTCACCTAAGATACCCTATTTAGACTTAGCAACTCTTGATTTTATATTATATGCGTAAATGTCTTTAAGAAACTTGGCATAGGTTGAAACTTGCTCGATAGCCTCAGGAAAGGGAAGGTTGACTTAACTTGTCAAAGATCTCAAGAAGGCTAAAACTTGCTTTGATAGCCTGAGGGTAGGGAACCCTACGCTTATGTGTAGCAATATGTTCAGATGCTTTAACGGGAGGTCTCTGTCTCGCTTTCTTTGTCTTCCTTGTGGTCACCCACCTAGGACAAGTTAATTACATTTTTTTCATGATTTTCTTTCTTAGTCTCATTATTATCTTCCTCTTTGCTGTATATAAGAACCATAACAACTTTAATATGTTTATGATTTTTACCTCTCAGGGTTCTCTAAAGGGCTTGTAGGAAGCTTACCTTCTTCTGTCCTTCCCATGGCAATGGTAGATGCCCTAACTGGATTTTTGACTTAGTTGTGTACAGTGATGAAGAAATCAACCACATGCACTTTTGACTCAAAACCTTGAACTCTAACGTCCATGATGTCCTTTTTGGAAATGCCATAAGAGAAGTCAAGGTGTTCATGCTAGACTCTAACCCTTGCATTCTACAAGTCAAATTTTAGCTCCCCTATGCAGCTTGTGGCTAAGAGGAACAAACCTCTAGAATTCAAATGCTTTGGGTTGTTATTGTAATCCTGGTTCAAGTGCTAATCTTATGAGTTCTCAACTCCCTATGACCTCAATAAAAATTTAGCATGATTTCTTCGACTCGAATTGAAAGTATTGGAGTATAGCTTATTGTGAGGAGGAAATCTTTGCGCAACATTCACATGTTTAAGCATGTTTTTTGAATAGCAAGTGGAAGATGGATAGTCAGCTAATGAACACATAGGACTTTTGCACTCCAAACATACATCATATATAGCAAAAAGATTCATGGACATACGATTCATATATAAAAATTAGTTAAATTTTTTGCAGCGAAGCATCAATTTAAGAAGACAAACCAATTGCATGTGAAAATTCATCCACAACTTTACCTCCTAAATGTCTAGGTCCATCAAATATGGAGAAGGAGGTATGCCATTGTGAATTTTCACTCAAATGTTTATATAATTCTGAACACTCGTTATCAATTTTACGACGACCATTTACACTACAAGACACATCATCCATTGGCCCATTTACTCATTGACACTGGAATACAAACTATGTACAAGCTACCACAAAGGGATCTCATGGTGAGGACATCTATATAAAATCTTCTTAAACCACACCCATCGCTTATGGACAGACTCAATTTTACCCTATGAAAAAGAGGTAATGGCACACCTCACAAAAATTAATTTCCCCTCAAATAGGATTTTTTCAAGTACTCTTCTTGCATTTCATCCCAAGTGGTGATGTTTTCTTTGGTAGATAACCAACTCTTAGCCTTGTGTTTTAAAGAAAAGGGAAAAAGACATTGTCTAACCTTATCATTACAAACATCTAGCTTATAAAATATAGAACTGATTTCCAAGAAGGAAGCATTGGATTATGGAGGGTTCATAACCAATGGTGTTGTGACATCAGGTAAATGAGCATTCAAAAGTGAGTTGTAAGTGCCCAAAGTACTTTACTCCTTAACCAGTCTAGGTTGCTCTCTAACCATCTCTTCTTTAAAGGTCCTTTTTTATGCTCTATTTTCCCTAAGAGTCTTCTCAATTTCTAGATTTTACTATAAGATCAAAAGATAAAGAACATCTACAAAACATTAACCACAAAGATAACTTAAGAGTAAATGCGACACTTTAGCACACAATGTACCATACCAACAAGTAAACAAAGAAAGAAGAGTACAAGAAATGCAATGAACAACGAAAACCGAAGCAAAAGCAAAAACTATACCAACATACACAAATTAAACAAAAAATAAGCATTAAAACAAGGAGTACACTAAACTAACAAAGAAAAATCATGTACATATAAAGAAGGAGTTAAAATAAGAAATAATTAAATTCGAGTAATAATTCAACGCTCCTTAGTGTAGATTTTAGAAGTTATAAAATTAATCCAACTACTATCAAGCATAGAAGGTTATTGGAGAAAAGAAAATATTCAAGTGTCAATCCCACAAAGAGCAATGGTTTCTAAAAAAACCTATCAATTTCCAAGAAGAACACATACTGAAATGAGCATTTTAGTAAATTAAACTATGAGTGAATTAATTAAACCAATCAATTGAAGTAAAATTAGCTATTAATGACACCTAAAAGAGATTTAATCAAAGGAGTACTCTAAGATTTTAACTTCGCCACTAATTTTGTAATATCGGATGGTTTTGGTAATCGAGAATCAGGTGGCCTCCCAGAGACTAAGCTATAATTCAGTTTACAACTAAAAGATGAACTACAACCCCTTAATGACATAGTACCTAACCTTTAGCATGATTCATCCACATGACATTCCTAACATCCTTTAATAATGAATAACCTATTCTTCATATGGTTTTAGTATGTGTCAAGTAAATTGCTACGAAATTGAGCGACTTTAATTTGTGGAAGTGACAGGATGAAACAGATAATCAGGAGTACAACAAAGATAACAAGAACAAAACAAGGACACCCAAGAATTACGTGGAAAACCCAATACGGGAAAAACCAAGGACGGGGACGAGCCCAAACAATCCACTATGAGAAGGAGGAGTACAAGGGCGATCACAATCATGATGTGTGATTTGATCTAGCACAAGATTACAACCTCTCTTATAATCTGTCTCTCACAACTCTAAGAAAGTGGAAACAAAATACTCTGTAGGTATTTCTTGCTGGTGTCTTGAAAGGGGAGGGGTGAGCCCTTTATAAAGGGTTAGGATGAGGGAGAATTTTGCAGACCCTAACTGCCGTAGCCGCACGAACTTCGCAAAACCCTAACTGCCTTGTTTGGTCGTGGTTGCTTCTTCGTTAGGCCGTCCAGGTAAAATTGGGCCACAACCCAACAATGTCCACCTTGGGCCAATTTGTAACACCAACTCCCGAACACCGCCAAATCACCCCGAAGGGTGATGCCCCAAAGGGCAGAGCCCCGGAGGGCAATCAAATGTTGTGAACACCAACTAAGTCCAAGCAATGCTCGAACTTAGCTGTAGGGAGAGGCTTAGTAAGCATATTTGTAGGATTCCCTTAAGTATCAACCTTCCTCACAGCTATCTCCCCTGCCGTAACTGCATCTCTAAGATAGTGATACTTAACACTGATGTGCTTGGTCTTTGATTGATAGGCGTCATTCTTACTAAAATGAATCACACTCTGACTATCAAAAAACACTACAATAGTAGCCTGTGGAATTCCAAGCTCAGTAACAAGGTCCCTCAACAAAGTAGCTTCCTTCACACCTTCAATAGTAGCAACATACTTAGATTCTGTAGTAGATAAAGCTGCAATAGACTGAAGCGATGCTTTCCAAGAGATAGCATATGCACACGAAGTGAAGATATACCCAGATATGGACCTCCTCCGGTTCAGATCACCAGGATAGTCAGAATCAACAAAACCTATAACATCACATGCAGCAGCTTTGTTCCTATCAAACACCGAACTGTTATCAACAGTACCCTTCCCATAGCGAAGCATCCACTTTACAGCCTCCCAATTATGCTTTCCAGGATTATTTATATACCTACTTACCACAGTCACAGCATGTGACAAGTCAGGCTTAGTGCACACCATAGCATACATCAAGCTACCAATAGCACTAGAATAAGGGACGTTAGACATCCTCTCAATGTCCTCCTCAGATTGTGGACAACACTCAGTAGACAATCCGAACTGTGCAGCAAGAGGTGTAGAAATTGCCTTACAGTTACTCATATTAAACCTATCAAGTACTTGCTTGGGATAGTGACCCTGAGACAAGTACAACTTACCTGCCTTTCGATCCCTGTGAATCTCCATACCTAAAATCTTCTTTGCCGCACCTAGGTCCTTTATCTCAAACTCCACACTGAGTTGAGATTTTAACTTGTTGATCAAGGACTTATCCTTGGAAGCTGTCAGCATATCATCAATATATAACAGCAAGTAAATAAAAGGACCATCATAATATTTCCTGAAATACACACAATTCTCATGTTGGCTGCGTGTGTAACCTTGTCCAATCATAAAGGTATCAAACCATTTGTACCACTGCCTAAGAGCGTACTTAAGTCCATACGAGGACTTCTTCAATCTACAAACCTGTTGTTCCTTCCCGGGAATAGCAAGACCTTCAGGTTGCTTCATATAAATCTCCTCCTTTAACTCCCCATGAAGGAATGCAATCTTTACATCAAGTTACTCCAAATCCAGATTAAATAAAGCAACAAATGCAAGAAGCATTCTAATTGAGGTATGTCTAACAATAGGAGAAAATACCTCATTATAATCAATACCTTCCCTCTGGTTGCACCCACGAACAACCAGGCGTGCTTTCCACCTAGCATCTTCACCTCGAGGAATACCCTCCTTTCTTTTGTAGATCCATTTAGCAGTTGAGGCTCTCCGGCCTTTAGGTAGCTTACAAAGTTCCCAAGTCCAATTCTTATGTAGGCTCTCCATCTCCTTTTGCATAGCTAGGACCCAATTAGGCGAACTCAGGTAGGAAATTGCTTCAGAATAAGTTAAAGGTTCGACACCTTCAGGAATCTCCTCTACAACTGAAAGTGCATATGCTATCAGTCCCTCATCATTATTGTAGTGAGCATGTCTCCTGATCTCCCTGCAAGGACGATCACAAGCTATAGAATAATCAACCTCCACCTGAGACTAATCATAACTGATACTACCAAGTTCAGTAACCTGAAACTCCCTATTGGGCTTATCAATAGCTCCGCTTTGAGCTGCAATAGTCTCCACCTCTATCTCCATACTCCTACTGGGATCCTCCTGATAACCTGCACCAATAGAAGAAACAATAGGATTCTTTTAAGAAGATAACATAACAGTCTCATTGAAAGTTACATCCTTGCTCTTAATAACTTTCTTAGACTCATGACACCACATTCGGTATCCTTTATACTCATATACATAAGCAAGAAGCATGCATTTGACAGCCCTAGGGGCTAACTTCCCATTATTAACATGGGCATAAACAGGACATTCAAATATTCTCAAAACAGAATAATCAACAGGATTAGCTGACCATACTTCTTCTTGAATCCGAAAGTCAATGGAGGTGTGTGGTCAACGATTCACCAAATAACAGGCTGTAGAAATAGCCTCAGTCCAGAAAGCTTTTGCAATTCTAAAGCCCGACATTAGAAAGCATACAATGAGCTTTCTCCAGTAGAGTCCTATTGATCTGTTCTGTAGCTCCATTCTGTTGTGGTTTTTCAACCAAAGTTTTGTACCTAGCTATGCCATCCACCACGCAGAACTCATTGAACTCTAACTCGACAACCTCAAGACCATTATCAGTCCTAAGATTCTTGATCTTTCTCCCAGTCTTGTTCCCAACCAGAGCCTTGAACTTCTTGAACATGGAGAATGTCTCATTTTTTGGTCTTAAGAAGTAAACCCAAACTTTGCGTGAGAAATCATCAACAAAAGTCAACATGTGGGACTTACCTCCAAGAGAAGGAACCTTCGAAGGACCCCATGGATTGGAATGAATGTAATCAAGGATCCCCTGCGTACGGTGCTTCGCAGCAGAGAAACTTACCCTCTTATGTTTTCTAAACACACAGTGGTCACAGAAGTCAAGCTTACCCCGTACCAGTGCTAGCCAGATAACCTTTCTTGCTCAGAATGGTCATCCCTTTCTTACTCATACGATCCAATCTCATGTGCCATAACCTCATAGCATCAACATCTGCTGAAGTTGTATAAACTGCAGCTGCTCTTGTAACTATAGTTCTCTGCATGATATAGAGGTTTCTCTGCTGCAGTCCCTTCATCAACACCATGGCACCCTTTATCACCTTTAGGACACAATTCTCCATAGAAATCCTGTAACCATTAGTCTTAAGAGTACCCAAGGAGATCAAACAGTTAGTCATATCAGGAATGTGACGAACCTTAGACAAGGTTTTAACTACACCATCATGGGTTTTAATCTACACAGTACCTATTCCTATAACCTTACACTCAGCATCGTTGCCCATAAGCACAACCCCAGTATCAATACGCTCATAAGCGGCAAACCAGTCAATATGAGGACACATATGATACGTACAACCAGAATCTAAAACCCAATCATCACCTAACCCTTTCGCAGAGGTGGTGGCCAAAGACATAGTAGCAAGCAACACATCACCATCAAAGTGTGACTCTATAACACAATCAGTTGTAGCAATTTTCTTACCATGATCCTCCTTTTCCTCTTTCCCTTTCTTATTTTTCAACTTCCAACAATTAGCCTGAATATGACCCAATTTACCACAGAAATTGCAGGTCTTTTTTTAATGAGGATTCCTAGACTTAGAACGGTTCTTTCTCCTATTACCGTCCCTGTTTTTCTCAGTTGTTCTACCCCTAACAACTAATCCCTCAGTCGGACCAGCATGGATATCATGGTCAAATTTCTCCTTAGACAACAAATTAGACTCGACATCCTCAAATGATATAGTATCAGAATTACTGTATAGCATAATCTCCTTAAATTGTTTATAGGAGGGGGTAAAGGCACAACAAGCAAAATAGCCTTATCCTCATCCTCAATTTTCACATCCAGGCTCTACAAATCAACAATAATAGAATTAAAATCATTGAAGTGCTTTTGAACAGCAGTACCTTCCGCCGTACGGAAAGTGTACAACATTTCCTTCAAACAAATCTCGTTGGCGAGACTCTTCATCATGTAAAGTTCCTCCAACCGAGTCCAAAGATCCACCGTAGTTGCCCTATCGAGCACCTCTCACAAGACATGTGGCGTCAAGCACAACTGAATAACTGAAACTGTCGTCAACTCCAGTTCCTCCCATTCCTCGTCTGTCAATGATCCATGCCTCTTCTTCTGCTCCGCTGCCCATTGTTCACCAGTCATCTTTTTGGGTTTCTTGTGAGGTCCTTGCAGAACCTTCCACAACCCATACTGGATGAGAACTGCTCTCATCTGCACATTCCAGAGATTAAAACTGATCTCCCCATCAAACTTCTGAATATTAACCTTCATAATTGAAGACATCCTAAACCTGATGCTCTGATACCACCTGTTAGGTAAATTGTTACGAAATTGACCGACTTTAATTTGCGGAAGCGATAGGATGAAACAGATAATCAAAAGTAAAACAAAGATAACAAGAACAAAATAAGAACATCCAAGAATTACATGGAAAACCCAATATGGGAAAAATCACGGACGGTGACGAGCCCAAACATTCCACTATGAGAAGGAGAAGTACAAGGGCGATCACAATCATGATGTGTGATTTGATCTAGCACAAGATTACAACCTCTCTTATAATCTCTCTCTCACAACTCTAAGAAAGTGGATATCGAATACTCTGTAGGTATTTCTTGCTAATGTCTTGAAAGAGAAGAGGCAAGCCCTTTATAAGCGGTTAGGATGAGCGAGAATTCTGCAGACCCTAACTGTCGTAGCCACACAAACTCCGCAAAACCCTAATTGCCTTGTTTGGCCACGGTTGTTTCTTCATTGGGCCATCGAGATAAAATTGGGCGACAACCCAATGGTATGAGGACCATGATTGATTCTATCAACAAATTCAGCATTGTGATCATCATCACAGGATCAACTGGGCAGCTTGAGACCAATAGAGCGATCTATTGAGGGGAATAAGGATCTGGAATCCGATCAAATAGTAACGCGAGAATAACGAAGATCGAAAATGGAAAAGGTGCAACCATCGAAGGAGTTATGTTTTACATTCAAGCGTAATGCATAATGACTTAGAGGATCAATAGTAATACAAAAATGACACAATGAACTTCTTTTTAGTAAATGACCTTAGTAGGTTACTTAATCATACTAACACACACTCATGCAACATATTAATATAAATTATATTAAATGATGCAAAAGGTACAAACTTTAATCCAAAGCAAACGAAACTAAAGTAAATATATTATAGCACACGAAGACTACATAAAGATTACATCTTTAGCAATGGTAATAAAGAATCAAAAAAATTTTTAAAAAAAGGGAAATACAGCGAAACAAAGATAGAATTTTGCCTTTAGAACAACCCACCTAATTTACCTAGGAAACCCAACAAAGTGAATAGTCCTTGGTATCCTCAATGGGAGACTCGAGATTTGATCTCTCGAATTTTATAGAAAAATGCTCATAATTTTCTTTCTCTTACTATGGCGACCTCTTGTTTTTCATTGATCTCAATTGACTGATGATGATTTTACAATCCTACCCCCAATGGGCTACCCAGACGAATGGACTTACTTAGCATAGAAAAAGGACATCGACTCCTAGTCTTACAAGACTTAATCTTAGCAGGTTCACTAATTTAACTAGGAATCTAATACGACTTAGTAAATCATTGTAGGACTAGAATTAGGATTGAGCCAACTTAGACATATAGCATGGGGAAAATGCGAGAACGTAACAGTCAACCTATTTCCCAAAGTAGTGAATCAAATAAAAAATCAATAATTGCTCCGCTATTGATCCTCTGAGTCAATTACTATTCCTTCAGTGTTTAACCATGCAGGCCTCGGGTCAATAGCCTAACTGAACGTTTCATGACCCATTCCTTTTCTGTATCTCTATCAGTAATGTAGCCATTGGGCATAGATAGAGGAGGTTATGAATTTTGTATCTATTGTGATGTACTAACCTAGATCACAACTTACTTTGAGAATATCTTTTTTACTTATTATTTGATTTTCTGAAAGTATCATTAAAAGGTTGTTCAACGTATAAAATATTTAAATTGAAATAAATATGCATTCGTCGAATGAAATCTTGTGAATAGTATGAATGAATTTGACCAATATGAGTTTTGAAGATTGGTTATGAGTTCCAAAGCTAGATTCCTGTTAGATCTCCTGCTCTCTCTTTCTCTAAGCAAAAAAAAAATTCAAAAACAAATGCAATTATTAAGGGGCTGCATCTTCATTATTCATATTTAATTTTTTTCCAAAAATGTAACTCTTTTAGTCTTTTGCTCCGCTTATTGAATTTGCTAACATCTTTTATTAATCAAATTTCAGTTCACACATAAAACTTTTTGTGTACAATACAATAGTTTTTGGTGAACCATAGAATACTCTTTTATGATAAACTTTTCCTATAAATTTTAGTGAACAATAACCTTTAAGATGAGGAAAACCTTAGCGATAATGACCAGTAGGGCCGAGCATGACTAGGTATCCAGTCCATTTTCATGGAACCTAGTCTAGGGAACTTTGAACCGCCCTAGTTCTAGTCCAACGGCTCCTAGATTCTTTGGAACCAGGTCAAGTTCTAGTTACATGATTCAAAAAAATTGCTTGTTTACTTTTTTTTCCATATGATTTTAAGGACATAACTTCATGCAATAACCAGATATTTCAACAAATAAGTTGAGCAACAAAAAGAACATTCCTTTAAAAACGTCCATCATCAAAAATGAAAGATCTAACATCCAAAAGATACCCAGATTTTTTCAATTAAAATATTTTAGGTCTACAACGAGCAAAAAAATGACATTGAAAAAAAAAAAAATAGACGAAATCAAACCCTACAGTTAACCGTAGATTGTGAGCCTGAGAAGATAGACGCACTAGAAAAATCAAACACACTGTGGCTGTGAGTGTAAGGCTAGAGTAAGAGGAGATAGAAAGAGATGGGAGATTAAAACACTCAGATATCTAGAAACAAACACCACTGTGGTTGGCCAGAAAGACATGCTAGAGAAGAAAATCATGGCATTGGCCATCAGAGAAGATAGCGACGCATATAGGGTGAGGTTCAAATTTCTGTGAATGAAAATGTCAGAGTTGACCGATAAGAGGGAGAATGAGAATGACATTGTAAATTAGGGTTTTTCATATACATACAAATATATCTCTTATATAATTCTTAAAAAAAGGCTAGAACAGGTAGTGGGTTCGGGTCTGGTTCCAAATGTTCAGTATCCGGCCACAGAACCAATTGTCACGGGGTCCTGAACTTTGGAACTAGTCCCATCTGGGGTCACCTATTTCAAAGCTGGACCGAGCGAGTCCAAACCAGGTCTTGGGGTCCAGTTTTTTTGCTAAGCCCTAACGACTTGCGTAGCCAGAAGAGTAGGGAAAAGCAAACGAAGCTAGGAAAGGATAAGTTTCAGAACATTTTGCTGAAGCCAAGAAAAAGTTTATGATGGAAATGAGAGGCAAATGTCCATTAGAAGAACCAAGGGTAATGAAGCAAAAATCTAGGCAAAAAAGGAAAGGATAAGAGTGATTTTTCCAAAGGATCATGAACACTACATGAAAAATCAAGACAGAGTATTGGAAATTTCACCAAAAAAGGCATAAGACATAAGGAAAATCGTAAAACTTTATTGAGAGGATAAGGAAAAAAAGCAAAGGATAAGACATGTCAGCTTTCTAGCTATAACATAGCTGAAAGCTCCTCAAGGGGCACAAGCAAATTATATTATACAAGCGCAGGCATAGAAGCATGATACACACCATATTGATAATGCCCGGTATCAAGTTTGTCTAATGTAGAGTGCATATTATGTATGTTGTCCTATGGCAAACCGGAGCAAAAGCCTTAGTGAAGGAATTATTTGACGTTGCATGGGTTAAACGCTGAAGTCCTCTTGCTAAGATTTTGGTATATATTTCAGTTGCTTTTAGTGGTATCATATATTTCATTATTTATCTTTAATTTTTTCCAAAAATGTAAATCTTTTAATTTTTTTACTATACTTAGGGCCTGTTCTATTTCGCGTTTTAGATAGATAGATAGATACAAGGAGATGTAAGGAGCTGTAAGGAGATGTAAGGAGCTGCAAGGAGATGTAAGGAGCTGTAAGGAGATGTAAGGAGCTGTAAGGAGATGTAAGAAGCTGTAAGAAGATATAAGAAGCTGTAAGGAGATGTAAGGAGCTGTAAGGAGATGTAAGAAGCTGTAAGGAGATGTAAGAAGCTGTAAGGATAGATATAAGGAGTTGTTGAATTATAAAAGAGTTGTATAGTATAATTTGTTTTAGATGAAAAATAATAATATTAAAATAATATACTTAAGAAGCTATATTTTGTATTTTTATTTTTTTTATTATTGTTATTATTTTTTTTATTTTTTTCATTTTTCATTTTTATTTTTTACTTTTTTTATTTCTTGTATTTTTTGTAATTTTGTAATTTTGTAATTTTTGTTATTTTACTGTTTTATTTTTTGTTTATTTATTTTTTATTTTTTATTTTTATTTCTTTTATTTTTTAATTATTCTTTTTTATTTTTTATTTTAAAAATTTTTTAATTTTTATTTCTATTTTTTTGTTATTTTTTAATTTTCTATTTTATAATTTTGTAATTTTTAATTTTTATTTCTATTTCTTATTTCTTATTTTTTTTATTTTTAATTCATAATTTTTTATTTTTTTATTTTTTAATTTTTTAATTTTCAATATTAAATTTAATATTAAATTTAAATTTAAATTTTTTAATTTTTTAATAAAAAAAACACAACTAAAAATTTTTGAAAATTAAAAAATTAAAAAGTTAAAATTAAAAAAATAAAAAATAAAAAATAAAAAATAAAAAACTAAAAACAAAAAATTAAAAATTAAAAATTAAAAATTAAAAAAATTAAAAATTAAAAATTAAAGATTAAACAAAAAAAATTTAAAATTTAAAATTTAAAATTTAAAAATTACAAAATAAAAATTTAAAAATTTAAAAATTTAAAAAATTATAAAAAATTAAAAAAATTAAAAAATTAAAAAATGAAAAATGAAAAAAAAACTAAAAAATAAAGAACAAAAAAATTAAAAATTAAAAATTAACAATTAAAAATAAAAAAATACAAAAATACAAAATATAAAATAAATACAAAATAAATAAAATGAAGATGCAAGGAGATGTAAGAAGATGTAAGGAGATGTAAGGAGATGTAAGGAGATGTAAGGAGATGTAAGGAGATATAAGAAGATGTAAGGAGATGTAAGAAGATGTAAGGAGATGTAAGGAGATGTAAGAAGATGTAAGAAGATGTAAGAAGCTGTAAGGAGATGTAAGCTCTTAGCTAAATCCTAAAAAACGCGAAATAGAACAGGGCCTTAGTTTCTTAGCATTTTTAATAATCCAAGTTCAGTTCACAAAAAAAAAATTTGTGTACAATATAATAATTTTTGGTTAACCATGGAATGATCTTTTGTGGAATACTTTTCGTATTCATTCTATTGAACAATGGGTTTTACTTTGTGAACAAGAGGTTAATCTTTAGTGAATACTATGTTATTTTTAATGGAATTCGAACAACTTTTCTAAAGTTGATGTTGTGAGGTTCAATACTTTAAATTGTTTGTTGTGGTATTTTTCTTTCTAATCTAAGCATGTCAAATGCATGCATCCATCTTCATTTTTAAACTATTTTAGTGTAAAATATAGTAGTGTTTAGAGTATAATAAAATGGTGTTTTAGTGCATAACAGAACAATGTTGGATGTATGCTGGAATTTACCTTTTTTTTTTTAAGTTTTTGCAATATTTACTTAGTTTTTAACATATTTCGTTAACCTATTTTCAGTTCCACATAAATATTTCAATGTAGAATGGAATAGTTTTTCATGTACGATAAAGTACTTTTTTGTGATAAAACATGTCCTATATTTCTTCTGAACAATAAGTTAATTTTTTTATGAGTAGTAAGTTAATTCGTAATGAACAATTTGTTATTTTAAATGTGGTTGGAATACCTTTCACGAAGTTTGATGTTGCGAGGTTCAAGATTTTAATTTGTGTTGATTTTTCCCCCCATATCCAAGTTTATCAAATGTATACAACCATATTCCATACTCATTTTTACACTATTTAGTGTAAAATATAATAGTGTTTAGTGTACAATAGAACAGTGTTCAATATATGATGGAACAATATTAATGTACAATAGAACATTATTAAGTGTAGTATGGTTCGACTTTTACCGTACATTAGAAGACCATTTAGAGTAAATATTAAAATGTTTCAGTTGGCAACTAGGGTATTTTTATTCATCATTAGAACACCATTTCGTGCACAATAAAACACTCTTCAGTGAACAATTTATCAATACTTGATGAACAATTCATCTTTTTTAATAACATTAATATCAGTCTTGTACAAATTTGTTGAATATCTAAACAATTGTCTACTGAAAATCTAATAACCACTTATTCACATTCAATTAACACCAATGAGTAATTTTTTCATTAAAAATTATAAACTAACGTCATAAAGAGTGTACATAATCATTTCTTAGACATTAGAATAATTTTGAGTGGCCAATAAAATATATAACATTAATGAACAGTAGAATAATCTCTAATGAGCATCTAATTTTGATTTTATGAATAATAGAATTACTTTTAACATGTATATCAATTTTGAGCAACATAATATGTTTTAAAAAAAAACATTAAGCAAATGTTTTGCCCAAAAAAAGTAAAAGAAAATATTGAAACGTAAACAGTGTTAAGAAAATAGTCAAAGGATAGCTTGTACCTAGCATAGTCAAGCCCATGACCTTTAGAGCATTAGCAGCCCATAAGCACGCGGGGCAAGTGTGGGGCCCGCGTGTCTATGCCATGTCACATTTCACCTCCCCAGCCACATGAAAATGCGTGTGACACGCGGGGGAGCACGCCTGTGCGTGTCTCCCCTCGTATCACTGTTCACCTTTTTAAAATATTTTTTTCTTTTTTGAAGTATATAATTTTTAAATGATTTAAAAAATAGGTTATGTGTTATAAGATAGGTCCATGACAAATATTTTTATTGGATGATTACAATTGAGTTGCACATGTTGGAGAAGTGATGAAATGCAAGTTCCAAAATTGTGGAACTTTTACTAACATGGTAGGGCAGAGTTCCAAAATTCGACACTCCCACTGGGAATGCTCTTATTACCAACAAAGTTTTCTAACCAATACTCGACACCCGTCGCACTAATAGAATTTGCACAAAGTGAAATTTTACTAATATTCTTTGTTGGGCCGGCGTATATTATGTAAATTGTTTGTGCTTGGGCCACGAGCATGCACAATGTTTCTCCGCCCCTAGTTGTTCAATGTGAGAACTGAATTATAAGGAAATAAATACCAAGATATATCTGGCATGTTGTGATCTAAGCCTTACACAATTGTGTGAAAACTTTTTATCAAGGTAGAGTTCACCAAAAAAGCCGTACGGCGTAAGGAAATAAGTGAAATTTTATTAGGAGACCATAAGTTATGACACACTATCTATATTGAGCAATCTTAGCTTCATCATGTGAGTGTTCCAGCTATAAGACTACTAAATGAGATTATGTATTTTATTCATCAAACAAGTGATGACCTTTCAGCAAAACCTTAAATAACAACTCGTCATTCTACAGCCAATATCTCTTCAAGTGTAGCTTGGGCATTAAGATGCAAAAGTCTCACGATCAGTAGAGATGATTCCATATTTCTCATCTCATTTCCAAGTCTTCGACAACATGTTCCCAAATAATGCCAGCTATGACACTCAGATGTCTCTCCAATCATACAGCGAAGGATACTTCACTCTGGACTCATCTCCAACAGCAATCAGAGGATGCAGTGTCTATGACTATCCATCTGTTGTCAGCATCTCTTCAAATAGAAGCCAGTTTTCTCCTCAGGGTTCCCCACTGTTAGATTTAATCGCACAAGGACACAAGGGGGGTGAATTGTGCCTACTGACTTTTCTGATTGTTTCATAACACTTATGAAAACTGTTTGAACTGAGTGTTTCGAATGAAGGACAAACAAAACTAATTGTGAAAATAATAAAGGAGACACAATAATTTTATGTGAAAAACCACCTCTAGGCCAACTTAGGTGTAAAAACCACGACCTACCACTGTAGGATTTCAACATACTTTCACCAAACAGGTCAAACATGTTATAACTGTAACATATGTGACTCAGTAACACACGTAACTCCGTCTACCCCAAGACCTTCATTACAAACACCACGTAACTTAGTCTATCCTGAGACCGTCGTTACCACCACGTCCAATGTCTCCCAAGACTTGGACACTCTCTTATCTCACTGATGGAAAAGAGAAAAAGAAAAACTCCTTACTTGAATGCTTATAAACAACCTGAATGTAAGGTACAATACAATCTCTATTATGCCAGTATTGAAGACTCGATTTAGTACTCTCTTTGAAGGTTTTCTCTCAGAAAATTCAGACTCACAAAAACAATTTTAAAACCCTTGAAAAACCTTGAGAAAAACTAGAGAAGGAAGAGACTTAAATAGTGTGGTGCATATGACTTAGCAACATAGCACCTAAGCTCCTCACAATCTCTCCACTTGATATTCTTCCCTTAAAGGATAGGATAAAATCTTTCAAGGATCTTTCAAAATTATTTTTAAGGAAAGAAACTAAAATCTCTCAACATTATCTTTAAAGAAAAAATCTTTTTAGACTCAACTGACACAGGAAAATTAATCTTAATTATTTCAAGAAATTGTCACTAAAAAAAGAACATTCTAAAAACTTGAAATTAGTTTTTTGTCTTTGACGTCAGAACACCACATACCAAAATTCTCAAAACTATTCTAAGGCAGTGTTCTGAAGTACTTAAAAAACCTTTCAAGGCAAACACTAAGTCAAGACCTTCTAATTGGCATATTAACAAGAACCTAAAAATAAAACCAATACTAAGCCTAAGACTGTTGTTATTAGCTGGAATCCTTGCATGTGTATCGACTTTGACGCTCCATGCTCATTCGAACCGCTCCGAGTACTTTCAGATCCTATCTCAACACACAACTCAAGCACAACATATTGGCTAGTCCATCTGGTTTCTTATCATCAAAACCTTACACATTAATTGGGTCAATAATTTTCCCCTTTTTGATGAGGACAAACCAAATGACCGTAAGTCATCAAAGACAATTAATAGTGAGACAGGACAAAAATACATTCGCGCGAAAAATATTTATCCACCTTCACACTAGAGAGAAGACAAGAGTTAAGAGATCAACTTGAATTAGGCAAACCAATTGAAACAAGGCCACACTCATCTTCCCCTTTTGACATCATCAAACAGGGTGAGGATGCTGGGTGTCGAAATCCAGTGTGGATGCAATCACCACCAAAGCTGTAATGCGGGAAGTAACAGCGATACACTCAAGTATATGGTACAATAATGATATTGGCCATTCGAGTCACGTACAAACAAAGTTATATCATAAATGACTTAACCATCCAAAAACAGCCATAAAGCATTAGTAGCACATACATAACCAAGTGTTTGAAAAACAATGTTGGAAATAGGGGAAGGAACAGGTTCAGGTTGAGGAAGGTGGAGGACGGAATTTCGCCATGAGGGGAAGAAGGGCACTCAGCAGATCCTCGTGTCGTTTTGCATTGAGCACCTTTTCCTCTGGAAGCGCTTGCTTTGCTTCAGCTATGCCCCCCCTTCAACGTGATCTAATCCTGCAACAGTGCATCAATGGTAGGGGCGTTGGATGTGGAGGCTTCACTGGGAACATATCCAAGAGGTGTTTGGAGCCCCTGTTCTGAAGTTGCACTACCGCCTTTTGTTACTTCGAAACCACACCAAATAAATGTCTTGTTGCCAATCTGATCACTGACCTGAAAGCCTACTCTCTTCTACAAGGGAATCCCAAGTGTCTCAGACACTGACGTCAACAAGAACCCATACCCCATGTCGTGATCCTTGGACGTGTTGGCAATTCTCCCAATATGGCTAATCATGATTGCGGGCAAGTTAATTTGCTCACCCCTATCCAACAAATCAATGTAACACATGTCCATAGAATTAGCAAGGTTCCGTCCCTGACCTCGAGGAACAATATTCTTAATCACAAACCAAAATAATAGTCAATGCAATGGCATCATTTTCCCATTTCTCACAGACCGAGACAGAGTCAGAAAAGGTTTTTGGGCTAGTTTCTAGGTCAATTCCAGTAGCCGTTCTTCACCTAAGACACTCTTGTCCTCTCCCACATACACATCAAAACCTTCGGAGGACATCCCAAGTAAGTCACCTAACTTCTTAGCATCAAACCGCAGGTCATGATCATTAAATGTGCTTGTCACCACTCCTTTGGTGAAAACACAGTTTACACAGAACTCAGGTATGTCTGGAACCGAACATCCTCTCTTAGTATCCGTGAGCAAGTCCAACCACCCCTGGGCCTCTAACTTTTCTAAGAACACCCCAAGCCCCTGTTCCTGAAAGTATGACACCTTGACTACCTTCCCCCGAACCACAAATTTATGGAGAAAATGCTCATATCGCTCAGCAAGTGTCATGTTCTTCCTAACTTTCTTTTTCTTTGGTTCATCAGATTCTTTAACCAGTTCTGACATTTGTTCTGGGGAAGCCCATTTTTTAGCAGGTTTCTTGAATGGAACTGGTTTGAGGGGTGTTTTGGTGGGTGTTTTGGTGGATTTAAGGGTCTGTTTGGTTTTCATGACAAAACTTTCAACTCTATCTGCTGGCAAGGGCAACACAATGGGAGGACCTGAACTTCGAGTTTGAGGTCATGATAAGGGTGCAGTAAGAGGTACATTGGGTGAAGTGGTGCTCTTTCTTTGGCATTCAAAGGTCATTTTGATTGTGATTTGGGGCTTGGTCGGAACAATTCTTTTGAACCTCAAAATTGGTTCATCCTCATCACTATCCTCAGCATCTTCAACAACAAATTCATTATCAAGATGCCCAACATCATAATCCTATGACTCCCCAACTGATTCGGCCTCATTTCCCTTTAATCTAGACTCGGCCACAACCGGGTCATACATCAAAGTCTCCCAACCCGCAATTGGGTGTACCAAAGATAGCATGTCAGGGTTCAAGTCTACTGATCTTAAGGCCAAGCTCTTCAAGAACCCAAAAATAGAGAGTGTAATCGAAAAAGAAGGTGAAGGAGTGTTTTCATACCAATCGAGACCATTTGTGGCGATGAAGATGCCGGTGATGTGCCCTCAGAACTCATCCCAATTCTACCCCTTTTTGTTAATAGTTGGTCTCGTAGTGATCTTGGGTGAGAAGTCTTGCACTTAGAGGATGCTTGACAACCACGAGTTCTTGCCATTGTGAGGATTTGAGGTGATTCGGAGTTACGGTTTTGAGGGGGTTTAAGGAAAGAGAGGGAAATTGGGTTCTTGGTAGAAAGAGAGAGCTAGACGAATGGGTTATGGAGAGAAAGAGCCGAGGGATTTAATTGTGAGCATGAGCGGTGCAAAAATCGAGGGAGTTTATGAGAGAGTTTATTTCGGCCCTTCTTAGAGAGAGAGAATGTTTTGCATGCAGCACATCATTACACTAGGTATGGTATAAATTATAGGTTAGGTGTAATGAAAAGGAAATTTTGGTTTCCAACAATCCTTTAATGACGCCACTTGGTCAGCACATGATACAAACAGTGATCAAGTTTGTTTCTAGAGCCTGTTCTTACTATTAAAAGTTCGGTGTCTCAAGACACTAAGGGCAATATCATTAGACCTCAATGAGTGTCAACATGTTACATTCCACACATATGCCAGTAAAAGCACAAAAAATTTAACGCATTCCATTTCACAATTTATTTGGCCAAAAAACCCTTAACTAGTTAATCATTAGGAGTTAAACAAGCAAGCTCAAGTTCTTTTAATCATACCCAATTCAAGTCTATTCCTCTCAAATTGCTCTCTACTTAGTGGCTTGGTAAAGATGTCAGCAATTTGCTTATCAGTGGCATAGAAATTCATTGAAATTAAGCCCTTTTCAACATTATCTATCAAAAAATGACGACGTATGTCAATATGCTTAGTCCTTTTATGTTGACAAGGGTTGTTGGCAATGTTAATTGCACTTGTGTTATCATAAAATATAGGAATGCATCACGTGTCAACAGAAAAGTCCTTGAGTTGTTGCCTTATCCACAATAATAGACCACAACAAGAAGTAGCCGCTACATACTCAGCTTCCGCTGTGGACATGACAACGGAGTGTTGTTTCTTGGTTGCCCAAGGGACCAAACAGGGTCCCAGAAAATGAGCCACACCTGAGGTGCTTTTTCTATCAACCAGAATCCAGCATAATCGATCCCCTCTTCTTCGTCCTAGAAAATTGCACCCTCGAGGATAACATAAAGCTAAGTCCGAGGTCAAAAGGTGCAAATGGGTGCAAATGTTTCCTCATAATCGATCCCCACTTCTTGGTTGTAACCCTGAACCACCAACCTGGCCTTGTTCCAAGTGAATGTTCCAAACTCATCAAGTTTCTTCTTGAACACTCACTTGGTGCCAATTATCAATCTGTGCTTAGGCCTTGGTTCAAGGTACCAAACCTTCTTCCTTTCGAACTAATGAAGCTCTTCTTGCATAGCACTAACCTGGTCACAATCTGCAAGAGCTTCATAAATATTCTTTGGCTCAATGTTAGATAAAAAAGCATAGAAGCCACAAAAGCTTCTGAGATTAGATCTGGTTTGCACCCCCGTATTAATATCAAACATGATCTGGTGAAGGGGGTGCGAGCCCTAGTGCTTCCAAGGTCGTGGAATAAATGGATCCACAGATACACTTACCAATCTCTCCTGGGTACTTGGTGAAATAGGTTCTGGAACTATTCTGGTGGCTGTTCTCATATCAGTTCAGGAATAATTGGGTTGAGTGGGTCGGTTTTGTTCAGGTTCAGCAGTGCTTCCCCCCTTACTGGTTTGCTCTCTGCCCACCTTCCAAATTATTAGTTATAGGACTTGGTTCACATTCAGGAGCCTTACCTTTATCAACTATGGAGCTTTGAGTGAGCGAGATGTCTTTTCTTACAACACCAAGTTCAAACTCCCCATGCTATGTATCATGCTCAACCACAGAGTTAGTCCCATGAAATAATACATGCACACTCTCCTCAACACACAAGGTTCTTTTGTTAAACACTTTGTATGCCTTACTGCGTGAGAAGTACCCTAAGAATATGGCTTCATCACTCCTAGGGTCGAACTTTCCCAAGGGTTCCTTCCCATTATTGTGCACATAGCATTTGCAACCAAACACATTCAAGTGCATAATATTGGGCTTTCATCCTTTGAAAAGTTCGCAAGAAGTCTTGTTAAGTATGGGTCTGATCATGCATCTATTAATAATGTAGCATGATGTGTTCGATGCTTCTGCCCAAAAGTTTCTTGGAGGACCACTAGTGACCAGCATAGTCCTGGTCATGTCTTCTAGAGTACGATTTTCACACTCTACCACCCCGTTCTGTTGGGTGTTCTGGGGGTAGAAAAATTATGATCAACACCGTATTCTTTACAATATTTAATGAAGCTAGAGTTTTCAAACTCTTTGCCATGGTCAGACCTAAGACTAACCAATGAGTGTCCTACTCTCTTTTCAACTTTCTTAAGAAGAATAAGAAACTTTTCAAATATTCATGCTTTGATGTTAAGAATAGAGAGTCCAAGTGAAACGAGAGTAATCATCTACTATAACAAATACATACCTCTTCCCTCCTTTACTTCTGATCTTCATAGGATCACACAAATCAACATGTAGTAGTTCAAGAGGTCGGGAAGTACTAACACAGTTCTTTGACTTGAAAGAAGTTCTAACTTGCTTTCCTCTAGCACAAGCGTCGCACACCTTGTCATCATTGTACTTGATGGAAGGTACGACTCCTAGGTCCTTAGAAATGAGTTCATTCGAAAGAGAAAGGCTTGCATGTCCTAGCCTCTTGTGCCAAAGCATAACATCATTATTAAGAGCACTCAAAGAAGTCAAATGATTTTCGGAAAGTGAGAGAACAAACATTTTATACACATTGTTGTATCGCTTCCCCCTCAACACAACATTACCAGATTTGATATTGGTAATCAAGCATTGATTCGAAGAGAAACCAACATGATTACCTCTATCACATAACTGAGACACACTTACCAAATTATGTTGTAAACCGTCTACCAAGTACACATTATCAATAGAGTGAGAGAGTGATTCACCTATCTTACCTAACCGATAATTTTTCCAGACTTACCATTTCCAAAAGCCACTCTCCCTCCATTAAAGGCTGTAAGTGAGAGCAGGTTTGATTTATCTCCCGTTATGTGCCTTGAGCAACCATTGTCTAAGAACCATAGTTGATTGTCTCCTCTCACTTTAGCCTGCAAACAACTAAGTGTTAGCCTTGGGAACCCAGATCCTCTTGGGTCCCATTTTTTTTAACATGGAGGTTAACTCCTCTTTTTTAATCCACATTTGTTTATTATACAATGAGTTTCTCTCCACGACCCTTTTTCTCAAAGGACAAGCATAGCGATAATGAACAATGTTTCCATAGTGAAAATAGATTATATTTTCTGGAAGTCCGACATATTTTTTGTTAACTGGTCTAGTGACACACCTATTCACCCATCCTAGTCCCTTTCTGTTTTAGCTATGGTGATTATTTAGCCAATCAAGCGCTTCTGAGGAACTGTTCTAGCACCTATTCTCAGTAAGGTCATATTTGGTCTTATGAGCCTTTTCAAGCAGCTGGTTGTTTTCACTCACCAGGGATTACTCTAAGTTTATGGTCTAAGGACTCACTTTTCAGCCTAGAGAGATCAGTATTGAACACTTCCTCTCTTGCGTTCATATGGTCCTTAAGTGTGTCAAGTTCTTTACATACGGCAAGGGCCTCTTTTTCTACCTTAATTTTTTCACATTTGAGGACTTCATTGACATGTTCAAGCTCTAGTTTGTTCCGTTCAAGCATTCTAACATCTTTTTTCAATTCGGAGCAAACATCTTTAAGCATGCAATTTTCAGCAGTTATTGTCTCACACTCATTCATTGTGGCAAATAATAATTTTACAACTTTAGCTTTGCTAAGACCATGTACTGTATCCTTGAGTTGGGACAAGCTTTCGACTAATTCAAGATCCGACTCAGACTCGCTTCTAGCCATTACGGCTTCTACAACTTCTTCCTCTTGAGAGTCCTCTTCCTCCTCTGAGGTTTCTCCCCACACTGCCATCATTGCCTTAGCAAAACATCTTGAGGAGCTACTCTGTTACGGCCTCTTGCAATGGTTTCGAAATTGTGTGACCCCAGTTCTTCCTTCTGTAAGGGGCAATTCTTCACAATGTGATCGGGTTTTCCACATCTGAAGCACCCTGAAAACTTATCATGATCACTGTTCTGTGACTTCTTAGTACTTCGTTTCTTGATATTGCCTTCAGCCTTCTTGAAGAATTTCTTGAACTTTCGAGTCACTGTTGAGTTAAAAATATACCACAACTGCATGGTGTAGTTGTAGCTAGCACACAACAAGTATGGGTCGTATTCCATAGGGAACTTGATTCCAATTACTAAAACTAATTAGATTGCTCAATCTAGGCGATCAAAATCGTGGTTAGGAGACTAAACTTGGTAAAACAATGACAACTATTAAGTGTAGTAAGCAGCAGAATAGGAAGCACTCAGGTTGGAATTAATAGCTCAAATATGCTAACGAATCAATTACTAGCCCTACCAAACATCTCCTAGGCATGCATCACGAATGGATAAATTATCAATTAAGCCCATCTCCTCCCTCTCTCAAGGGTCGAAGACTAATCCTAGAACTGTAGTCGCCTATTTTCATGGGACTAAAGGTCGAAGGATTATAAGATTCACAATCTCAAATCTCAATTAGAATCTTAACTATTTTCATGTTAAAACCAAAATCGTCTACTAAGGCGCACTAGGTAAAGGTTTCGTCTCTCAACGCTCCCCTAAACCCCAATAAAAAGGATGAATGTTCTTTTGAGCATTTCATCGAGCATGTGGCGTGCATGGTAGAATTCATAGTCGCAAAGCAAATGGGGAGAAGGGATTGGGCCAGTACAAGATTCAACTACACATATTCGACGTCAAACCCAAGCTAAGTTGAAGGATTTAGCCTACAATCATGTTTAGAACAACAATCCAATAACTCAATTGAACAACCATGGCATCCAAACTTAGAACAACTAAGAACAAGAAGAGGGACAATTAAGATGAAGAACCTTGAATTAATCGCGTGAATTAACGGTGGAACAAAACTTCAACCCAATAGTGAAATCAATAGTGCGAAAATAGAACTCTCTACTAAAACCTAAAAATCGCCTAAAGACTGTTTTGGGAAGAGAAAAACTGAATGAAAACTGAATGTCCTAAAAACAGCCCGAGGAAAACTTAAGTCATGCAGTCGAAAAGGTCGGCACGGTCGTGCCTAGAGGCACGGCGTCACCGTGCCCAAACTCTGCCAAAATCACACGAGCACCACGCACGTGGCATGGTGTCACCACATGGCACGGTCGTGCCACTTGGGTAGCCGGCCTTTGTGCCATGCTCGCGTGGTGCGGTCTGGCTTTTTGCCCCGGAATGTCCGTGCTTGATCCGTGGAACTCTACGTGACGCTTAATTGACCTCCTTCGCGACTTTAGATCGCCTCTTTAACGCTCTTTTCTACCAAATATTAACTATCTTTCCGTTCCTTCAACAAAGTTCTTGAAATTACAGAAAGACTTCATATGAGCGAAATATATGCGTAAGAGGTCGATTTGACCTTTCTCTGACATGATAAAGCATGAAAATGTAGGAAAGATTGAGTCAAATACGGGCTAAAATATGGTATAAAAATAGGTTTATCAGTCACCATGGCTATCTCTTCAAAATCCAGGTCTGAATCATCACTCTCCAAAGCTTTTAGAGCAAGGCCTCGGTTTCTCTTTGCTTCTTTATTCACCTGGGAACTTCTTCTTAACTCATATGTCTGAAGATTCCCAATGAGCTTATCCAATTAGATCTCATTCATCTTCTTTGCTTCCTGGATGGCTATGACTTTCGTTTCCCACAATTGAGGCAAAAATCGCTGGGTCTTTCTTACCAATTCTTCAGTGGTAAAGGACTTTCCGAATAATTTTAGCTCGTTGGTGATGTGAGTAAACCGAGTGTACATATCCATTATCGTCTCTTTGTCGCTCATTTCGAACAACTCGTGCTTTCTCATCAGCAACTCAATCTTGGATTGCTTAACTTGGTTCGTTCCTTTATGTGCCACACGAAGAGCGTTCCATATTTCTTTTGCGGACTCGCACTCTGAGATCCGAGTGTACTCATTTGGTCCAAGGCCAAACTACAACAACTTCTTAGCCTTAGTGTTTTTCTCTCTCTTTTTAAAATCCTTCGAGTTGAACTCCTTTGGCTTTTTAGCAACATTCTTGCCATCTTTCGTGGTCTTCATTGGAATGTAAGGACCACTCGTGATGATCATCCATAGCTCATAGTCATCAACCTGAATGTAGTTCTCCATATGATTCTTCCACCAGTTGTAGTGGTGTCCATTGAAGCATGGTGATCGAGTCACATATTGACCCTCTAAAATTCCTTGTGGAGCATTCATCTTTTCAGGATCTCTCAAGGTTTTAACCTAAATATGAGAACTCTGCTCTGATACCACTTGTTAGATTTAATTGCACAAGGACAAAAGAGGGGGGTGAATTGTGTCTACTGACTTTTCTGATTGTTTCAGAACACTCGTGGAAACTGTTTGGACTGAGTGTTTGGAGTGAAGCAGAAATAAAACTAATTGCGGAAATAATAAAGGAGACACAATATTTTTACGTTGAAAACCACCTCTGGCCCAACTGAGGTGTAAAAACCACTGCCTACCACTGTAGGATTTCAACACACTTTTCACTAAACGGGCCGAACATGTTACAACTGTAACAAACGTGACTTAGTCACACACGTAACTTGGTCTACCCCAAGACCTTCGTTGCAAACACCACGTAACTTAGCCTACCTCAAGACCCTCATTACAACCACATCCAATGTCTCCCAAGACTTGGACACTCTCTCATCTCACTGATGGAAAATAGAAAAAGAAAAACTCCTTACTTGAAGGCTTCTGAACAATCTGAATGGAAGGTACAATACAATCCCTATTATGGCAATATTGAAGACTCGATTTAGCGTTGTCTTTGAATGTTTTCTCTTAGAAAATTCAGACTCACAAAAACAATCTTAAAACCCTTGGAAAACCTTGAGAAAAACTAGAGAAGGAGGAGACTTAAATAGTGTGGTGCATGTGGCGCACCAGTAGGGAAAAGAGAATTCCACGCCCAGTTAGCAACTTAGCAACCAAACTCCTCACAATCTCTCCACTTGATATTCTTCCCTTAAAGGATAGAATAAAATCTTTCAAGGATCTTTCAAAATTATTTTTAAGAAACTAAAATCTCTCAATATTATCTTTACAGAAAAAATCTTTTTAGACTCAACTGACACAGGAAAATTAATCCTAATTATTTCAAGAAAATCGTCAGTAAAAAAAAAAACATTCTAAAAACGTGAAATTCGTTTTTTGTCTTTAACGTCAGAACACCACAAACCTGACCTCTCAGAATTGTTATGAGGCAGTGTTCTGAAGTACATAAAAACCCTTTCAAGGCAAACGCTAAGTCAAGACCTTCTAATTGGCATATTAACAAGAATCTAAAAATAAAACCAATACTAAGCCTAAGACTCTTGTTATCAGTTGGACTCCTTGCACATGTATCGACTTCGATGCTCCACCCTCATTCAAACCGGTCCAAGTATTTTTGGATCATGTCTCAACACACGACTCAAGCACAACATATTCGCTAGTCCATTTGGTTTGTTATCATCATTTTGTTTGTTATCGTCAAAACCATACACATTAATTGGGTCAGCACCCACTCTTACATCTTAGACCCTCATCATTCTTCCGACAACTATGAATCTCCAGTGAGCGGCTCTTCTGTGGTTGACGATAGTGCTGAGTTGAGGAACAAGTTCAGGGATATGGATCGCCCCTTGCCATAGGACTCAAGGCACCACTATTGCTCGTTTAGCCATAGAGGATGCCATGAAGGCTCCTATACTTTGAGGCCAAACCAACTGATATATATGGCCAACATGGAGTTAAAGCAAGTGCTATACTTTTGGGCAGAACTAATCTCAGAGAATAATCTATCAACTGCAAAAAGACTAATGGATGCATTGGGTAAGAGGGTGTCTGTTTCTAGTTCACCAATTGAAAGGTTGGCTCCCTACATGTTGGAAGGGCTCACAGCAAGGCTAGAGTTTTCTGGATATACTATCTACAAAAATCTTATATCATAATTGTATTGTAGGTAATACAAATTATTCAATTAATTAGTTGTATCGTATTATTTAAGATTTCAAAAGAAAATGTGTTCATCTTGGACTTGACTAGTTAGTTTCAAATTCACGGTATTTTTAGCATACTAGTTCTAACATTCATATATCGCGTAATAGGTGTTAAAATATAGTCAGCCAAAATAGATTTAATTGACATTCTTATTATATCAAATGAACAAAAAATCTGCTTTCAGTGAACATTATCTATGTAGCCAATGAACAAACTAGCTAGTCTTAATAAACAACAACCAAATATACGCTGCACAATTATTCTATCCTAGTAAACTTTATCAAGACAACCAATGAACAAATTAGCCAGACTTTATAAACAATTAAAAGGGTCTAATACTTTTTCTTGCAAACTTAAGTTGTCATTTATCCCCTCTTGTATTGTTCACTAAGAGTCTCATATTTATTTTACATATATGCAAGTTTAACTTCTTCATTGTCCCCGCTAGTGTTGTTCATTGTCACACTGTATTTTCGTCCACTACTTCTACTCAACTAATCCACAAGGATTGTGTAATTAAAAAATTCTCATGAATAGATTTTTTTTTTAAAAAAAAACTTGTTGAGTATATAAACTTATTTGCAAAGCCAACCTTGTCGTTAAAATTTTTTAAAAAAGCTTGTTTGAAATATGTTCACAAATCAAGTATATAATGTTCGTTCCTAAACTTACTCTTGTTCAGTAGGTATTATAAAATTTTCACCGTAGGTTATGAACAAATATCCTACCGCTAGAGTACTTTTTTAAAACATCCAATGAACAAGTTGACGAGCCTCGATGAACAATTAAGATTCACATGCCAAGAGTGAACATGATTGAAACAGTAAACGAACAAATTGGGCACCCTTAGTGAACTATGTCGCAATATGTTACAAATATCATACTATGGTGAACTTTATTAAGATATACGTAAGAAGCCATTTGGCTTACATATATACAATGTTTGTTCAATATCTCCTCTGGTGTAGTTCATTGTGGCACTACAAATTGTTCACTATAGTAGTTGTTTTCGTCTACAACTTCTACTCAGCTAATCCACGTAAAAAATATGTTGACAACCTTTTTTTGAACTATGAAAAAAATACAAAAAATATTGCCCAATAAATAGATAAACATTATTCATGAATCATGAATCCTATTCGTAGTGAACAATACCAAGACATACAATGAACAAGTCGATGAGACTTAGTGAACAATTACTAACCAAAAAAAAAAATGGTTATTGCATGCAACTGATGCAAGTGTGGCGGTTACACCTTGCTGATTTTTTTTTAAAAAAATTCATAAGTATGAAATGTAATTTGGAAAAAAAAAAAACCCCTTGCTGATGTGGTAGTTACACCTGTCGCTGACATGGCCCGGGAGCGTAAACTCCCGGCTGTATATAATAATTTACATACTTGTGGCCTTTACATTATCCAGATGGACTAATAATTTTGATCCTAGATGTCCCCTTTGCTAGTTTCCTCATGAAACACATTTGCATCTTTTTAAAGATTATCTATCCTCTAGCAAGTGCAATTTGGGTCAAATTTTTAGATCAAAATAATGGCCATTTGAGTAATAATTTTTCCAATATAGAATGGATGGATTGTCTAAGTCTTAATCTTAATTAGAATGACAAATGGGTCATTAAGTTTTTAATTATAATGTGGGCGCTACGGAATTATAGAAACAAATGCCTTTCTGCTGATGTATGTCAAAGACCTCAAGCTTTTTGGAATAATATTATGCATGAGATTAGAGATATATACTAACATGTTGAAGAGTTTCCAGGGTTTTGATTACTTGTAAACACTTCGACCATTCTTCAGAAGGCACCCACTTCGGCTCACCTCAAACTAAACATTGGCTGATAGTGGAATGATGAGAAGGAATGCTACGTATGTAGTTGTAAAAGTCATCCGAACAACACATCATCACTGGTTCTTAGGGATCACTTTTGTGGTCCATGCTGGAGGGTCTTCCTAAAGGCTCAAGGATGACTAAAGCATACCAAAACTAGAAGTTGATCTAGAAGGGAGGCAATCAACAGGCTCCGGGAGGTGGGAGAGTCAACCAATGTATGACCAATATCTAATCTAGTGACAGGGATAAAACACTGCATACAAAGGAGTTTGACGCTTTCTATTCATCATGTATTGAAACAAGGTAACATGGCTGCAAATGTTCTTGCGATGATCAACAAGGACCGAATGGAGCCATTCGTTGTTCAGACCCTCCCTCTCCCGCATATTTGATCGGTGATTCAGGCTTATGAAGAAGCTCTAAAGACTAATGATCAGATGTGGCAGGAGATGTTAAGCAAGATCTATAGTGGGAACACCAAGATATAGATCTAAACTAAGGAAGCAACATTTTGGTCATGCTACCAACTTTATTGATGGTTATTTTGGGTATCCATAAATATCAAATTTATGGTAGACTAGTGGTTATTGTTTTGATAGCTTGCCATCAGGCACGTACGGTGGACAAGCAATAGCATGTCATTTCATGGGCATGTATCCCTGGCATTTGAGTTCTAATATATTTATCGCTTTCTTCCAAAAACTGTTAAGCATCGCTCATTGCTGTCGTGTTATGATCAACACATGATTGGCGAGCGCTTGAGTGATTAGGGAACATGTTACCATACTGCATTAAGTCATGCGGATGGTTGGGACTTTTTGGCTGTATTTGTTAGGGCAGATTATGTTACACTTGTGTTTTACACGAAACAACTAAAATTAAACTTCAAAATCATTTTTTTGGGTTGGGGGGGGGGTGAAAAGTAATTTTTTTAACCAAATGCACTTTATGTAATAAAAAATAATTGAAAGGCAAGTTTGATTTTTGTAATATGCTCGTAAAATGAGTAGTTCATATGATGTTTTTTAAGTTTCAATGTCCACCATAGGTCATCGAGGTTCTAGTGGTATTCACAAACGATCTCTGTCCTTAGACTGCCGACAGATAATACAACAGCAAAAACATACTAATCTTTGCTATATATTGGAACTTACTAGCCTTGCCCTCATACCTGAACCCACAGTTCAAACCAATCCCTATCCAAACTTGCAAAGTGAACTTGCAGAAGAGGTACGTCAACGGTTAATTTCATCCAGATTTTGCTGGCAAAAGCTAACACAATCTAGTCAACTTACACGACTCCTTGTTCATTGCACGTAAGATCTATAGTGTTTAATCCACCCACCAATGCCACTTTGGTGCGGCCAATTTCTTTCACAATAGTGTGAACTGCCAGCCGTAGTAAGAAACTTCACATTGACGTCGGCTCGACTATATACATATGACACAGTCTAGTCAACTTACGGGGCTCCTTTAGTGTTTAATCCACCCACCAATTCCACTTTTGGTGGGGCCAATTTCTTTCATAATAGGATGATCTGCTAGCCATAGTAA
>JACYFF010031957.1:49270485-49285960 GCA_017589665.1 Selenicereus undatus
ATATATATATATATATATGCACTAATTTTGGGCGGGAGTAACGATGGCTATGCGATGCCGCGTGCAATCAGGGGTTTTACTCTATTGGTCAAACAATCTTTACTTAATTTAAGACGATAAATCACAATGTGGGACAAAAAATCCTACCATTTAACATTTTTAATTCTGAATCATTTTGATAGCTAGATGTAAGAATTTGAGATGACTTTTAAATTTCACCCAGCATTTTTTGTCAGGAAATATAAATTTAGGTAATCATTCACACCTACTTTGTTCGGTCCCCCAAAGCCGTTTTCTCTGCTTAAATAAGACTTTTTTTTTCAAAATTTTCACCTCCTTGAAAATTGAGGTAGTGATAATAGGAAGTAATCTCGAATGTTGTTCTTAGTGGCGAATCTAGACATTTAGGATTAAAGTATCCATATATTAACGTTATCACTAATATACAATATCAAAAAAAAAGAAATCATACGATACGTATTATGGTAGTCTATTTTGTACATACGTTTTGTCTTGCATTTTTTTTTACACACGTTCCATTTTATATCTCCACACTAGTGGAATGTAACTTGATATGCAATAATAATATAGCCCACTTTTTTCCTCAAAAAGAAATGATGGTTTGCTACTTGTTTGTTCCATGTGATTCTTCATATTTTGAATTTTTTTCCATAAATTATGATGAAATCGTAGAATGTTACAATTACCTTCCATTTACTAAAATCATTGGTTGCATGAAATAAATCATCAACACCAAGTAATAAAACTCCAGAAAAAAAAAAATTAACATTAAATAATGAAATGAACATGCCGAAATATGAAATAAAACTACCACTAATTAACTAAAACCTTTTTGGTGTATTTAATTTAATTTTATTTTTCAATCAAATTCCAACATTACAGTTTTAGTTTTTATATATATTTTTTAAAAAATCACTATCTGGATTGGGTATATTAAGAGAGTGTCAATTACTTTTTGGACATATTTTAAGGTTGTCCAGCTAAAAATAATGCAATAGATTTTTCGGGGGGCCGGGGTCGGGGTCGGGGGCTTAGGGATGTCCATGGACACCCCTATGCTCAAAATAGATCCGCCTATGGTGTCCCTTAGTTAAAAATGAATTAAAGTGGTCGTCAATTAACTCAACTAGTAAAATCTCTTAGTATTGAGTATTGTTATAGGGGTTTGGTTTCAAATTCCTCCTACATCGATCTTTATACGGTATTCTCACCCAAGAAAAAAACAATTGATTGATTGAAAATAGTGTTCACAATTGGGAGTTAATTTTATGAGCTTATTTCAGAAAGCCAAGCCAATAATTAATTATTGACAATAGTGTTAATTACTTTTTCTCGAAAACTTGTGCTTTTAGTTTTTAGGAAGATAAAAATGATGCAGTGGAAGCAATTCGGAATTGCTTTGAAAAACACATTCTTTCTTTTAATGATCTTCACCATTCGGAATTGCTTTCAACATCTAATTAGAGTTGCGCTTCGGTGGTTTGCTGTCATGTCTACTTTTCTTGGACAGGTACATTTGCCACCAACAAATACAGAAATCCCATCATGTTCATTTTTAATTACAAGACTACTTCTACAACAACAGCAACAACTACTACTACTACCAGGACCACATCAACAACAAGGACAATATAATAATAATAGTAATAACTATATGTTTAAAATATTAAATTTTTTTAAAAAAAAGCCATAAGAATTTGAAGAAACTTATACTTTATTTTTATGATGCAGGAACACTACCAAGATGACATAGACACGATACGATATGGGCACAGGACATATTAACATTTAATAGTTTAGGACACCGACATAGTATGGGCATGGCCCTTAAAATTTATAAAATTAAATTTAAAATTGCGAATTTCATGCATATTTTTTTGTTTTATTTTAAAATGTAATACTACCTAATTATGTTTTGAAAAAATCTAATTGAAACACACGGAAACCACTCTTATTATTGTACCTGAAATATACAACAACACCATCTCCCAGTGTGGGTCCCGCTTTCAGGGGGTCTGGGGTTGAACCTGAAATATATAATCCTTAATTACATGAATACATAAGCATTCAGGGAATTAAAATGAAACAAATAATATTTAACGACAATAACTCTTAAAATAGAATAATAATGGAGTCATTCTAGGTATATAGTTTGCTATCACTAGAAATAATAAAACGAAAGAACAACTTGGATATAATAAACTTCCATCTGGCAAAGTTGACTGTTTCACGCATGTTTCCTCTACAATTTTTTTTTTTTTTGTGGTTGTTTTAAAATTTTTCAACTTTTTTGTGTGCGTCATATACATGTTCAAGCAGTGTCACTATCATGTTAAACAAACTAACACATGCCCGATATGAGAAACGATATGCGTGAAACTTGCCCATGCTTGTTTATTAGCGTAGTAACACTTAGAAATAATTCTGCCATATTTTAATTCGTTTATTGTTCTTTAGCTACCTTCCTGAAAAGTTCAGGAAATTTGAATTTTTTTAAAAATAAATTTTCGCATCAGGAAAAATGGAAAATAACATGCTTTCTTAAAAAACAATTCAAATTAAATTCGTACTTTATTTCCATGTGGTCAACTTTGTTTTAAGCCAAGATAAAGAGGATGTTTTCCGACTTGTGCAGTTTAGGATTTGGTGAAGGAGTCTACATGTTGTGAGATCAAGCAAAAAAGTAAATAAGGAGAATGGTGTTTTCCCCTAAGGAGCCTTTGACGTTCAAGTTAGAGAAGGAATTCAAAAACATGATTAAGAATAGAAGAAGTTCAAATCATTCTAGTTTTGCTTGCTTGAATTGCTTACCTTCGAATTTTAATGTGGCTTTGGTTGTATATAGATTTAGACGAAATCCATTAGAGATTTACCAATAGAATTCTAGTTCTAAGCATATTAGAATACTTTCTAAGTACTTTATCTCCTACATATTTGCCTCTTTATCAGAAATTTAGCTGAGATTAAGATCGTGGCCTATTCCCCTAGTGCAACCCATGTTTAGGTGGTTATGACGGGCACTGGGTCAAGTTTCTCTCGGGCTTCTCTTAGAGTGTCTTCTAAGCCCCAAAGACGAAATCATAAATAAGTTAAAGTTTCTCCAGCAGGGCTTCACATATGGATTAATATTCAGGGCTTGTTCTTCTGGAATCTACCTAAATCATTTGCCTCTTGAAGCTCCACTAATCTATTGCTCAGGTGTACCTTAATTCTAGTAGCTTCGCTTGGCCTACGTATCTCTTTTGGAGCATTCCTACATTTAGAGTCACTACACGAAAAAGTCCAAATAAAGACGGAATCAGCTACGGAATAGGGTTTATCAGCGACGGAATTTTCACATCAACGACGGAATTGGTGACGGAATACGACTGTCGGATTTTCGCTCATCGCTGAGTACCTGGCAACGGAATTTTGGAATTTCGTCGTCATTGGTGATGGAGCGACATAAATTACAACATACTTTTTTTGGAGGGCGAAATTGGCGGGGCAGGGGTGGTGACGGAATGAAAAATCCGCCGCCATCAGAGACGGAATCAGCGACGGAATTTCCGTCGTTGATAGCGACGGACTACACATTCCGTGGCCACCTTGTCCCCCCCAAAAAAATAAATTTTTGTCATTCCGTCGCTAGGTTGTTCATTTTTTTAAAATAAAAATGCTTGTTTTTTATCGTATCACTTAGTACATACATTTCAATCCCTGCAAGAAATTTACAAGATCTTTGCATTCAATCAACATCCAATGGCTTCGAATATGATTTCATTCGAAGCATTCTCAACAATTTCAAGCCACGCAAAAGTGGAATATCACATCGAACGCAACACTTCCTAGCAAGGGTTTTCAATTCACAAACCACAAGTTCCAAACAAAGTCTCTACATATCACAAACCACAAATCCAAACAAACCAAAAGTTGCCAGTAATTAAGAATGAAATTATATGTTTGCAAAAGGGGAAAAAGCAAGCGCCAAATGGGAGGAAAATTAAATAAGCAACAAAGGGAGGGGAGTGAAATAAGCACATAGGGCAGGGGAAGCAAGCAACACGAGATGTACTTCGTAAAGAACCAAGCAGAAGAGCCATAAGCTGAAGGAAAACTACAACCAACTCAATCACGAAGGTGAAGATCATCCTCTTCCTCATCCTCATCCTCATCCTCTTTCTCACCCTCTTCTTCATTATATTACGAGTGATGAGTAAATGGTGGCTGAGATATCGAGCCAGACGCCTGTTGCATTTGGAAGAAAGCTTGGAGGCGCTGATCGATGCTCATCATTTGTAGGCTTAGTTGTTAGTTGCTTTGGGTGAGCAATTTTTTGGATTCCTCTAGTTGCTTACATTTCTCCATAAACAACCGGTAGCTTTTCGATTGTGAAGTTAGCTCACCCCCAAAGTTGGTTACTACACCCCTTAGGTCATTGAGCTCTTGTTGCGACGATGTAGAACCAGTACCTGCTGACAGGCATTTAAGTGAAGTACGCAATAGTATTGTAATTAAGTAAATTCAATGTACAGCTATGTTCGTTGAAACTTTAAAATGAAAACTGTACCGGATCTTTGAGTAGGATTGAAATAACCTAATTCCCTAATGTTGACAGCCTCATCACCAATGCCATAAATACGACCCTTCTTGTTCTTGAACGTCTTCACCCACAACTTATTTGGGTTTGGAAATGGCTGGTTTGGATCTTGAGAAGTGTCATCCCTGGTCCCTCGAGAGTTGATAACATTTTGAAAATCATGTTCAAAGGATTCCTACAATACCGCAACATGCGCACGAAATCATGTATACTACAATTACTGAAAATAAAGTATACAAGTTCATGTTGAACTACCAATGAAGATTGAGAATAGCTAACTGCTTACATATGTTTGTTGTGATTTCTTGTCAACCCAAGTGGCATCTTTTTTACCATGGAGTTTGTGAGTGTGACTGAATAATTCAACCATGGTGGGCTCCATCCCAAGTTGTTCCCTCTATGTACGTGCCAGAAAGAATGATGTCAAGCACAACACAAAATACAGTATTAAACTTAAAGAAATACATAGCAAACATTAATTCATTTACCAGACGCCGCCTATGCTTATGCATAGGGATCGATCTACAAGTGTGGAGAGATGGGCCACCACTTTCTGGACTTCCCAGTTGGTTCTTCTGGACTATTTCACGCAATTTCTTGTAATGTTCATTCACCTAGTGCTGTTGGAGTCCCTCCCATTGAGCATCACCGAGCCAAACAGGCTTCTTGTTAAGCTTCCTTGCTTTGCCAAAGAAGTCCCTCAAGCGTGCATTGCCTCAATTTTCAAAATTCCTTCTTATACGGTCTGCATGGACTGGATCCCAAGTAAACCATTTCTACAATTATGAAAACAAAAAACACATCAAATAATACAATAGTAATTTATCACATTCACAGAAACTGTTAATACGTAGTTACTGTAGTTACCTTGAACTCTCCAAACGACAAGTCTCGTACTGGTTTGGGCACTTTGCTCCAACTAGGCCAAGCTCCGTCAAATTTGCTTTGAAATATAAGCGAAATCCTACTAACAGCACCATCATTGGGGAGAAACCTAATTGAACATAACACATCAAATTGATTACTTGTTATGCAAAATTCGTGCAGTTCTTCATAACATATAACAAATGAAGACTTACCCATTACCATCTGGCTCAATCCAAGTCCTGGCTCGAGTGCTTCCATGACTGGATTGTGCTTCACTTTCACGACTTGCAATGTTGTATTAGGACTGGTTTGTATTAGGGTAAACGGGTTGGGGAGTAGGCTGCACAGTGTGAACAAGATGGGGGTTTGGAGGAATGTTGTAGGCTAATTGGCCGTACATGGTGCTTTGGTTGGGAATGTATGAGGTCTGATGATGGAAAGCCCCAAATGGGGGAGGCAGTGGTCCTGAAATACCTAGTATGTAAGCAGCCATTGTGGCCCCTGGCTGAACTGGTACATAAGGCACCTGGGGGGAAGATGGATCAACATCCATTGCGGTCGGATCTACGGTAGAGCTCCTACGCCCTCATCCTCTACCTCGAGGTGAGGACGTACCTCGACAAGAACTGGAATCCATACCTGAAATAGGTGACAACAAAGCCAAGTACAAATATATAATGATTGCACATATAAACCGTTTACTCATACATCATAATAGGTACGTAGATAACACATATTTTGCAAAGCTCATTCATACAATATAAGTAAAGTCACAACCAATTGTTTGACATGGAAAGTACTCAAATGCACAAGAATTCATAAGCACTCAATCATCTACATCCTCATCATCATCAATGTAATCGTCATCGTCATTGTCATCATACAAATGCAAATTTCTTTAATCGGTGCAAACACGAACATAGTTGGAAAATGATTAATATGTTAATCGTCATCCTCATTTGTCCTGCACCTAGTGTGCATGGAGGGCACATTAGAGCCGAAGTAATAGGAAACGAAGAATGTCCTCTCTGCTTCTAGGTATGCTTCTTTGATTGAATCTTCAGGACACGCTTGTTGCTTTATCTTTTTCTTTAATCAGCCAAAGAACCTACCAAATTCACAATTGCATTCACTTCTAAGTGAGTCCACATATAAGAATTGAGATAAGGTTTCATCGATTATAGTATAATTTACCTCTAAAATGGATACATCCATTGGTATTGTACTGGACCACCTAGTTGAGCCTCATCTGCCAAATGCACTAGCAGGTGCTCTATTACATTGAAAAAGCCAAGAGGAAAAATGGTCTCCAACTTACACAAAGTGATGACAATATTGCGATGCAGTTCCTCAAACATATCCTCCCGTAATGTTGTTCAGCATCAGTCTTGAAGAACTAGCTTATCTCAATAAGAGGTTTCAACACATCATCTGGGAGCGCACTAAATGCAATTGTTAAAAGAGTCTTCATGAACACATGACAATCATGACTTTTCATGTTGTTGGACTTAGCCTCATTAGGGTCCACGATATTACTCAAATTAGAGCAATATCCATCAGGTATTTGAAGCTTCTTCGCCCATTCACAGAACTCTCTTAGTATATCCACAGGAAGTACGAACTTCGCTTTTCGTTTAGCCGGCTTACCACTCGGGCCTGAATATAAATGTAATTCTGGCCTATCATATATTTCTGCAACATCCATTCTTGGTTTGGCGTTGTCCTTTGTTTTCCCATGAACATCCATAACAGTGTTAATAATGTTCTCGCATAAGTTCTTTTCAATGTGCATCACAGCCAAATTATGGCGGAGCAGTTGGTGTTGCCAATAAGGCAACACCCAAAATATGTTCTTCGTCCACTTGTGCTCATTTTTCTTAAATCCTGGCATGACAAAGTCACCATTTGTACTTACCATTGGGTAATCTTTCACCTCGGCATAAAAGTTCTTCCCCAAATAGTCGGCGAGGAGGACCCCCTGTAACAGTTCTGCCTTTCCTAAATGTTGTTCTATTTCTTCTTAATGCATGATTCCTTGGCAAAAAACACCGATGACAGTCAAACCATAAGAATTTACCTTAATTTCTCAATCTCAAAGCCTTTTGTTGTTTGATACATACAGGACATGCCAATTGGCCATTAGTACTCCACCTAGATAACTTTCCATATGCAGGAAAATCATTGATGGTGCACATAAGTGCAGCCTTCGTCTGAAATTTATGCCCCGTAGAAATGTCATAAGTCTTAACTCCAACATCCCATAACTCTTTCAAGTCATCAGCAAGCATCTATCTTGTTCTTAGGATTTTTGGGCCCGGGGATTACACAAGTCAAGAACATAAATGATGTGGTCATACGCATTTCAGGGGGGAGGTTATAAGGTGTAACGACCACCGTCCAAATAGAGTATGATCTTGAAGACAATGTGTAAGGATTAAATCCATAAGCACATAAGTCAAACCTCACATTCCGAGGCTCTGCTGCAAATTCGGGGGCACTTGGTATCGAAATGTTTCCATGCTGCCCCATCTGATGGATGACATAACACACCGTCGTCACGTCGAAGTTCATAATACCATCTCATGTGCTCTGCACTACTGCTTGATGCGTACAACCTCTGCAGTCGAGGTTTTAATGGCAAGTAATGCATCATCAAGTATGGCAATGGATTCTAATTCCTTTGTTGTGACTTTTGCCTCTTCCATCTTGAATGCCAACAAAACTTGTACGCATCTAGGTTTGCGTCCTCCTTATAAAATAACATGCAACCTTTCCGGCAACAATCAATTTGGACCACATCGTTGCCGAGATCTTTAACAACCTTCTTTGTTTGCCCATAGTTGTTTGGCACATGGTTGTTACAGGGACACATCTCTTTCACTAATTGAACAATTTCATTGAAACAATTTTGAGGCATATTATAATCAGATTTAATACTCAACAGTCTCACCGCCGCAGATAGCTCACTGTGAGTGGAGCAACCATCATCTAAGGGTTGTTGAGCAGCTTGAACCATATTATAAAATAGTTCTTCGCAAGTGCTTGACGCCCTCTTCCCTTAAATTTTGATTTGCTATTATAGCATCATCAACCATGTCCTCCATCCGATCTACGTAGGATTCAGAGTAGCCATTATTAATATGACTTGAACCTCCAACTTCGAGAATTTCACTATTTGAATACCCATAATCGTATTACTGAGGTTCTATTTCCCCATGACTTATCCAAAACCAATACCCTTGCACAAAACCCTTATACATAAGGTACATCTTGACCTCATCAGGTGTCAAGCACATCCTATTTCTGCATTTCACACAATGACATCTATACTTTCCCCCATTCGGAAACTCTGTCTGTCTACGTGCAAATTGATCGAATTGCTTTAATCCATCTAGAAATTCTTGCGTACAACCACTACGATAAGGCAATAATCTATTATACATCCACCTACGATGTGGAGGGCCACTCATATTCTGCTCAAATAACAATAACCACATAAGGTATTTGATAAGAATTAATTTTAATCAAAATTATAATAATTACATAAATTACCCAATTATATATTATATATGTTTACTTTAAAATTTCCACATGCACCCAAAAAAAAATTTATAAATTTCAACATATATACTTATGTTCTCATGAATATCACAAAACTAATAATTCATACATAGTTGACCACTTTATTCCACCAACATATCAAATTTGAACTTAAAATGACCAAATCTAAGTGTACATTGCATTGGACGATGTCTTTAAACAAATATGAGCTACAACTTCATACGAACATCCCATTTGAACAAAATTATAAACTAAAGCATCTCAATCCACCAACATATCAACTTTCAAGTTCACATCACCAAACCTAAACCCTAAATTGCATTGAGCAAAATCTCCAACTAAATTAGATCAATAACCTCACACAAATACCACATTTCAACAACATTATCAATTAAAACATTTCATTCCACTAACATATGAAATTTCAACTTCAAACTATCAAACCTCAACCCTAAATCGCATTTACTAAATTCTTGTAACGAATTAGAGCAATAACCTCACGCAAATACCACATTTCAACAACATTATCAGTGAACCTATTTCATTCCACCTCCATATCAAATTTTAACTTCAAACTACCAAACCTAAACCCTAAATCACATTTACCCTAATCTTGCACCAAATTAGAGTAATAGCCTCACACAAATACCACATTTTGATATAAGTATGAACTAACTATGAAATTCTAACAATCTAATACAAAAATTTGTAGAAATTACAACTAATTTAGTTAAAGAAACTTGATGAAAGGAGTAGCAGGTGGCGGCCGGCGGCAGGGGGCCGGTGACAGACGGTTGCAACAGCGGGGGGGAGGGCCGGCGGTGGTCGGACGCAGCTGGGGCTGGTTCGCCACTCTCTCTCTCTCTGTCTTCGAAGCTTTTGCAAAAAATGAAACTAGAAAGCAATTCTTGTTTGATTTAATTGGGCTGGCGACAGAAATTCCATCGCCAAACCGGTTTTTTTAAAAAAATTTCAAATTTTTTTTGGCCGACGGGAATTCTTTCGCCCACTGTCAATTATGGCAACGGATTAAATTTTCCATCACCATATTTGTCGCATAATCTACCTTTTTTGTAATACTGTTTTTCAGTCGCCATTTTCGTCGCCAAATCTGTCGTTAATTTTTTTCGTCGCTGAATTCTGTCGTTAATTTAAACTTTTTTAGTAGTGAGTTCGATTCATGTCCAAGGCATCATAGAGTCGATCTTATAGGCCTAAACGCCTTTTTAATGAGCCACCCAAATATCTCATAATGGATTCTGTAATTTAATTGTCGAAAAAAATTTCTTAACCGAATTTTTTTCTTTTGCGAGAGATTCCTCATCTGCAGCAAGAATCCATTTTAGTTGAGATCCTTACCTCCATGTGATGGAGTCCCCTACAGCCAAGACAAAGAAGAGGGTGCTGAGACTCAGACAAGGTCCAATGCAAGTTCCAAAGTCCAAGCAATGGTTCAAATTTTGGAGAATAACCAAACAGTAGCAACCGGGTTGAACAACCAGAATGTACCCGATTTTGTTCATATGATTTCTTAAGCTACATTGGGGCTTAAGTTTGATATTTTTGCATTTTTGGAATCCTTATGATGTTAGCTTTCAAGTCCAAGCATTTAAAATCAATCATGCACAATCGAAGTCAAGAGATCAAGGCATTTTATTCAACCTGCCAGTTTTGGTCCGACACTGCATGATAAAATGTTTTAGTAGAAATCTTCTACTTAAACATGATTTAACCTTGATTTCTTTGTAGGGGGTTTATACACACCCTAAGAAGTCCCCCCATGGCGTGAAATTAAATTCATACTCACTTTTGATTGGTGGAAGCAAGGTCACAAAATCGGGCTAAAAGCTGTTTTTGAGAACCCCGTTAAGTGCTACATGTTTTTCCTTCTTCAATGGGTTTGCTTAGCTCCATCCTCGCTTGCTTGCTTCAATCACTAGTCAAGCATTCAGGAAAAGCCATGATTTGCTGTTGAAGAGCCTTGGGACGTGTCCATCCAATGAGAGCAAAAAGGAAGCAAATGCACCTTGCATTCTAATTGGACAGCTGAAAAGGGATCACACTTTACGGCTGCTTTTCTCCACATTTTTGCTAGAAAGCTAGTGTATTAGGCTTAATCAAGTTGTATTAAAGTTAATCACATCATTTTTTTTGCTTTTCTTAATATTCTTAATGTAATTAGTTTAGCTAAGCAAGCATGTAACTTAGTTTAGTTCTAAGCACATGGTTTAGCTAGTTTAATATGTTTCCTTCCTAGGGAGGAAACCTCCACCAGCTTGCTTTGCTACTTAGGTGCTTGCTTGGTCATCTATTAATGTTTGTCATGGCCCATTTTGTAACTCATACTTGAACTTTGAATGAAAATCAGAATTGAGAGCAAACTAGCTTTCGCTCCCTAAATACTTCACTTGCTTATCCTTGATTTGGTCGATTAAGGTGGTGATCAAGTAACTCCTAAACCTTGATTAAGTGATGTTTCTGTATCTTAATCATAGTTTAGGAACCCTAAACTCAAGTTTACTGGTGATTTTGTATCCAAAAAAGAGTTTAGTTTATCCTTCTTTTAGTCATTCATTCACGGATTCACTCACACTTAGCTTGAATTCAGTTTGCTTTGCAAATAGCTTTGAATTCAGGTTTGAGTATTTGTGTTTTCCTTCCAAGATACATCACCATGTGTCAACATTTTATCTGCTCACTTGTGGCTGGGCTTCCCATCTTTTTACTATTTTCCCATGTAGTCAATAATGCATTTTCTCAACTTTAAAAGTTATTTGATTAGACATTTGTGTCCTTGTGGGGTTTTCCCTTTAAAGGTATGAGGTCCTTTTACCTTAATTTTAGACATAAATATCCATTTAACTTCACTATAATTTTTACCAAATTTTTGAAGCTTCCTTAGTTTATGTTCAAAATTCCAATTTCAGTGAGTTTTAGTGTGAAATGTTCTTCTTAAATTCTAGCGTTAAGATGCTGAACTTGTGGGATTGGAGATAACTATGGATCCTTTTCTAGCACTATGTCGTTTTTTTGCCTTGCCCTGAATATTAATCCACATGTGAAGCCCAACTGGAGATAACTATGCTCTTCTTAAATTCTAGCGTTAAGAAAGTTTGGATGAAGAGTAGGGGCCCACCAGTTGGAGGATTATTGGTTGTCTATCCTTGATAATGTCATACTTCTTAGGGTGATTGACTTTGTTACCAAGTGGCACTATCTTAAGGAGAGTATTTGGAGTGGCAACTGGCATTGGCTTATAAGGTAGTTTGTCATGTTCATGTGGAGCCAATTTCTTCCCATTGTTTTCCTTTTCTAGGTGCAAATTGGTGTGTATATCTTCACCTAGCCTTTTGAGCTCAAGGTTCTAGAGTAGAATCATCTAAAGCTCAGGTGTTGAGCTACCTCTTTGTCTTCCATTGCTACCTAATTGTTTTAGGGGGCTTCTTGAATGGTTTCCTTTCAAACCCCACCCCTTAGCCTTTCATTGGCCCTAAAGTTTCTCAAACCTTTGTCCTTTGCCATTTGATGCAGCTACAAGGAATTCAACCAAAAATTAAGAAAGGGGATTTCGATGAAGCTACAAAACTTAGCTATTTTGGGGAATTTTCAGAGCGAATAGGGGAGGAAAAGAGAGAGAGTAAGAGAGAGAGAGAGAGAGAGAGAGAGAGAGAGAGAGAGAAAGAGAGAAAGAGAGTAGCATCAAATTCAGTTTATCCTTTTCCATTTCCTCCCATTGCTATGTATAACACTGTTATATTTACACCTCTCCTCCTATTCTCTTGGGCATAACCAACTTTTGCCAGCTCATCTTCCCTGTAACAACCAGTAATTATCTTGCAAAAGAAAACCAGAAATAAGAAAATAAAAATATAGTAAAAATGCTGAAAATGATTACTGTAAAAGTAATGCAAAGATTATTTTCCCCTGTATCAGTACTCCCTCCTCAGAGCAGCCTTGTCGTCAAGGCTGAAATGTAGGATATTTTGATTCAAAATCATCAGCCATTTCCCAACTAGCTTGATCTTCACTGAACCCCGCCCACTGCACTAAATACTGAACTGCTGCCTTGATCTGCCTTTTAACAATTCTTCTTGCCAAGACTTTGTATGGAACCCTACGGACTTCTAAGTTGCTACCCTGCAACCATGCTGGGATATAATGGAGGTTTGGTAACTCTTCCCTAAAGGCTTTAAGTTGTGAAACATGGACAATGTGGTGAATCTGAGCATAATCTGGCAAGTTCAACTTATAAGCCACAAGCCCTATTTTGTCTAGGACCTAAAAAGGGCTAAAATATTTGGGTCCCAACTTGACATTAGGCCTATGCTGCACACTTGTTTGCCTATATGCCTGTAACTTAAGGCACACCCAATCACCTATCTCAAAAACTCTGTCAAACCTCCCTTTATCAGCTAATTGTTTCATCCTTTGCAGAGCTTTAAGCAAATTCTGCTGTAGCTGCCTGATCATTTGTTCCCTTCTCTGCATTATCCTGTCCACAGTTGTATTCGTGGACTCCCCTAGTAAATAGGGTAAACGCAGGCGTGGGGGTTAATTGTATAAGACCTCATAGGGAGTAATCTGAGAGGCAGAGTAGAAAGAAGTATTATACCACCATTTAGCAAGGGAAAGCCAATTAGTCCACTCCTCAGGGAACTGAGTACACATGCATCTCAAGTAATTTTCTAAACACCTATTAAGTACTTCAGTCGACCATCTGTTTGAGGATGGTATGCTGAAGATAGTAGTAGGTTTACTCCCAAAACTGCAAAAAGAGACTGCCAGAATGAACTAAGGAAGATGGAGTCCCTGTCACTTACTATGCTCTTTGGCAATCCATGCAATTTAAATATGTTGTCCAAATAAGCTTGTGCTACTGTCATAGCTGTATAGGGACAAGCAAGGGCAATAAAATGAGCATACTTACTCAATCTATCAACAACCACCCAAATCACTTCCTTCCCTTGGGATTTAGGCAATCCTTCAATGAAATCCATAGAAATATCCACCCAAACCTCTTCAGGTATAGGTAATGGTTGTGGTAGCCCTGGCTGTGCACTGGTGTCATATTTATAGGCTTGGCAAACTGTGCATTACCTAACAAAATGTTGAACATCTTTGTTCATCCCTTTCCAATAAAATATCTATTTGAGCCTTTTCAAGGTGGCACCCATACTTGAGTGCCCCCCTAGGGGAGAAGAGTGAACCCAATGCAAAAGTTTAGCTCTCAAGGAAGTATTAGCAGCCACGACCAACTTTCCTTTCCTCCTTAGTTGGCCATTTATAAGCTGGTACTTAGGAAAGCTGTCAGGGTTTTGTTATTTCTTATGAATAATGTGCTGTAAAGCATGATCTGTTGACCAAACCCTCTCAATGAGGTCAAACAAATCTAACTATATGCTTGAAATAGCCATCAATAAAAAGCTCAATACCTGACACTCTTGACAAAGCATCAGCCACAGCATTCTCGGCACCACTTTTATAATGTATTTCATACTCAAACACCATTAGTTTGGACAACCAGAATTGCTGGAAAGGGGTTGATACCTTCTATTCAAGGAGGTGTTTGAGACGTTTCTGATTTGTTCTTATTATAAATGGTATGCCCAGTAAGTACTGCTCCTATTTTTGTATAGCAAAGACAATAGCCAATAATTCCTTTTCATATACTGAGAGTTTTTGCCACCTTGGCCCTAACTTCTTACTGATAAATGCTATGGGCTGCCTCTTTTGTTGCAAGACAACACCAATGCCCTGACTTGAGGCATCAGTCTCTATCTTAAACTGTTCTTCAAAGTTTGGAAGGGCTAGGACTGGAGTAGTAGTCAGTGCTTGTTTGAGAGCTTGGAAAGCTCGCCCAGTGTTTTCATTCAAAGTGAATCCATCTTTTTTGAGTAACTCAGTAAGTGGCCTACTAAGGGCTACATAACCCTTAATAAACCTTCTATAATACCCAGCTAGCCCCAGAAAACTCCTAACATCTTTTTGGGACTTAGGTTAAGGCCAACAATCAATTAACTCAATTTTCTTGTGGTCAGTTTCCACCCCTAAACCAGATATATAATGACCAAGGTATTCAACCTTAGACATACCAAAAGAAGACTTGTTGGGCTTGGCAAATAGAGTATTCTTCCTCATGAGCCGCAATACCTTTTCCAGGTGCCCAATATGCTCCTCTAAACTTGGGCTATAAACCAGAATGTCATCAAAAAAACACTAGCACAAACTTCCTCAAATAATCTTTAAACACAAAATTCATTAGACCTTGAAAAGTTGCAGGGGCATTGGTTAACCCAAAAGGCATGACCAAGAACTCATAGTGCCCTAAATGAGTCTTGAAGGCAGTTTTTGACACATCTTCTAGGTACATTCTAACTTGATGATAGCAAGATCTTAAATCGATTTTGGAGTATACCCTAGAACCAGCCAATTCATCTAATAATTCTT
>JACYFF010031957.1:49285970-49305807 GCA_017589665.1 Selenicereus undatus
CAAGTGCCCTGCAGCTTTTAAGGCCTTGGGCAGTTGCCCACGAGCCATTAGCTGTGCCTTCCCAACATTCATTCCCCTTAGTACATGAGTTTTTCCTAAGTAGGAAAATTTCATTTTCAGTTGCTTGAAGTCCCATTTAATTAGGCCTAATGTTGTCAGCCACTGCACTCCAAGCACTAAATCACAACCTTCCAGTGGAAGCAACCACACAGCAGACTCAAATTCAGTCCTATGCAGTAACCATTTGAACCCTCCACATATGTAGTGGCATTGCAACTGTTGGCCACCAGCTATGGTAACTGATTGAATAGCTACATCTTCTAGTCTACAACCGAGCTTTTTGGTAAGATTTTCATCCAAGAAATCATGAGTACTACCTGAGTCTATAAGGATATGTAAGGTTCGTTTTCCCACATGCCCATTGACTCTCATTGTATGGAAGGCAGCACTTCCATTCATTGCATTCATGGAAATTTGGGGCGTTATTTCCACCTTGTCAAATTCCACCTCCCTAGAAAATTCTCCTATATCAGCCTCCCCAGCCAATTCCCCTTCATTATTAACTTCATCTTCTTCTCCCATGACTTCCACCAGGTATAACTGCTTCCCTTTATACCCGCACTTATGTCCCCTCTCAAAAGGTTGATCACAAAAGTAGCACATACCCTTAGCTATCTTTTCATCCATTTCTAAGGCTGGTATAAATCTGGTAGGTTTTGAAAATTTTGGCTATTAATTGGAGGCTTGTAACTGCCACTAGTTTTTTGTATAGTTTTGGCAAAAGGTGCAGGTATAGGTAATATAGGTTTGGAATAAAGTGGGAGTGATTTCGAGGGTCTATCCAGCAGTATTTTCAAAGCATGAATACCCTCTTCCTGATACCTAGGATAATCTATGGCAGCACTCAAGGCCTATGGGTTAAAAGCCCTTATAAGAGGTTTTATAGCAGCCGTTAATCCCCTAATAAAGCTCTCTAGGAAGTAGGAGTCAAGCATGGTGGGATTTCTTGCCAACAGGAGGGCCTTTAGCTCTTCAAACGTGACCAAATAATCATCTAAGGACCCAATCTGTTGTAGTCTATTAAAATCATCCACCACCTTAATGCCTAGGTTATCTATAAACCTTGTACAAATATCCATTATAAACTCGTCCCATCTCACATTTCTTCTACCGATGATATAAATCCCAAAGAAAATCTCATTGGTCCCTTTGAAGTGTAAGGCAGCTAAATCAGCCTTCTGATCATCATTGATCCTGTAGAGGCCAAAATACCTTGTACACTTCTTAATCCAGCCCTTAGGGTCTTTGCTATCGAAACTTTGAAATTCCACTTTGGCGTTAAACTGTAAGTTATTTCTTAGGATCATGTCGTGTCCACCCTCATTATTGAACCAATCCTCTGGGGGTCGTAGCTGAGCCAAGATCTGATTCATCATTTGCTGATGTTGTTAATTAATTTGCTGCTGTTGATTCAACATTTGCTGCTGTTGTTCCACAATCCTTTGATTCTGTTCTGCGATTTGTTGTTGTAGCCATTACTTATGCTCCTCCATGAAAGCTTTGATTGCCTCTTCCATAGCAGATATGCTTTGAGTTGGTGCCATATTAGTCGACTCCTGTGCAGTTTCCTGGGTTAAAGCTCTGATACAACTGATGCAACTGCAAGGAATTCACCTAAAAATGAAGAAAGGGGATTTCGATGAAGCTACAAACTTAGCTATTCTAGGGAATTTTCAAAGTGAATAGGGGAGAAAAAGAGAGAGAAAGAGAGAGATTACCATCAAATTCAGGTTATCCGTTTCCATTTTCTACCATTGCTATGTATAGCAATGTTACATTGACACCTATGCTCCTATTCTCTTAGGCATAACCAACTTCTGCCAGCTCATCTTCCCTATCACAACCAGCAATTATCTTGCAAAAGAAAACCAAAAATAGGAAAATAGAAATATGGTAAAAATGTTGGAAATGATTACTATAAAAGTAATGCAAAGAGTATTTTCCCTATATCACTATTCATCTCAACAAGAGGAATCCAAGGTTCCCTTTGGCCAAATTCTTATTCCTTTTGGAGAAGAAAGGAGCCAAACTTGGAAGAGGGGTGAGGATTCATGCGGACACATCCACACTCGCAAAGGAGTGGGAGTGTGACTATGCAGAAGCCTAAGAGGGTGATGGTGTCATCACTCCCATGGCTGCCCTACTTCAAACAGACGCGGAGACGAAGCAATTGTTGAGGCATGAGAACGAGAGGTTGGAGGCGCATAGGAGATGGATCCAACCAACCATTAAAGAGCAAAAGGTAGCTTCTGAGGACAGAGGTTGTAATCCCAATGCCAAAGGTTCAAATTGTCGAGCTGCTTGAAGGACTTCTACTTTCGTTCATTGTTCTGGAAGCAAAAGGATTTGGGTTAGAGCTGAAATCTTCTAGAAGCCAACAACATTTCAGAATTTGGACTTCCAAATTTCATTTTATCCTTTAGGTGCTCTTTGCTCTTCATTTTTTTTGAAGCATTGTAACTTATACATTTCTTTGCATTTAATGAAAAATGTCACTTCAATTAATCACTTTCATAGCTTGTAATTTAGTTTTAGATGGTTTTTAATTTCTAGTTTCTCTTGCCCAATCAAAACTTGGTGCATTTAATTCCAACTTCATGGCTTTCGACAATAAATTAATATGTTGTCAACTTAATTTCCACAAGCCAAACAACTCATTCCCCTCTCTTTCCTCCACGAGTTAGCTCCCCAATTTTTGGCAAATCCTTGTGAGGTATTAGCAACGAGTTTGAGATATGCGTAACCCTAATTCTTTTTCACTTCTTACTGTACTGCCACTCATTTTTCTTGCCTTGCCCTCTTTCTCTATTTGCCATGCTCTAGGTAGCAATGTGCTTGTGCTCTATGGAGGATGCATGGTCTAGAGAATGGAATAGTAGTAGGGTTTTGGAGTTGGAATTTTAATTGCCAAACTTTTGTCGCGACTACTAGTTGTAGACTTTTTAATTTGAGTTTTCTTGTAGAAAGCAGGAGGACCTTGTCCTCAGTCTCAGGCTTTTGTGGCTTAACCCCTCACGGGGTAGAAGGTGACATTTTGGAAAACTTGCAGAAGTAGCGCTTCTTTCCATATCCCGAGCTCTCTGATTCCTTGTATGCCCACATGACGATCTAGAGTCCAAGGGTGTCTCACAAAGAATTATTCTTAGGTTTCCTAGAGCCCAACCCTTGAAGTCTGTATATTAGTGATCTCAGCTCCAGATCCACGAGAAGGCAGAAGAATTGCCTTCTTTGTGCTGAGGCGGTTACATTTCAATAGGTTTCTCTTACAATAGATGGATTTGAAGATAGTTTCTTGCCCCTTCTTTAAAGCGATCCCAGTGATAGAAAAGTGAGGTAAAATGCAAGGATGAGGAATGTGAGATAACGCTCTCTGTAGTGTATTTGCCGGGCTAAGTTGCGTCCATCAGACATTGTACGGTGTGGCAGTACCAAAAGAACCTGATTCTTCATACTCGGTCATTGTCTGAATGCTTTATCTTCGCTACAATTTATTGTCCCCCTAAGCAAAACTAGACGTTTTCGATGCTAACACTATATCATATACATATATGTATGTACGCACGGATGTATTATACATACATACATACATACATATAAATATATATATATATATATATATATATATATATGTAACACCCCTGACCTCGTAGGGGTCGTGTTACACGCCACAGGCTTTCCCTGGGAAAAGCCTGTTAAGGCAACTTACTTAAACCTATTTCAAACATAACAAAAAAGAGATTCAGTACTTAAAACTTAAGCCACTATAACATAACTGGGTCTTGAGTTTAACCCTCGGGTTGGAAATGCTAAGATTTTCTTAATTTTCTGGGGCAAAACGGGCAGAGTTTCCCCTAAAAACTGACCGTTTCACAGGCTTAAAGTCTCACATTATATCCCTGTAATAAAAAAAGTGTACTAAATTACACCAACAACTCCACGGCTACATGCCGGAGTCCACAACTATACGGGCCACACGCTCGGAGTATACAGAGCTTTCTATTTTTCATAAACTTTACAAGGAAAATGATTAATTACATAGCCTTACAATCACAATCGACATTACATAACAATATTATAAACACAGCAACACATTCCAAGCAAGTCCACTATGGGCACTCCATGCATCAGTCACAGACCTGTGGATCTGGGAAAAAGGGGAAAAGTAATGGCAATGAGCAACCACCGCTCAGTGAGTAAACCCTCTCGCCCAAAACATACTTAAAATACATATTAGCTTACGAAAGCCTTTCGTAATTCATTTTAGTTGAAGAGCTTACGCATAACACATCATATTCGAACCATAAACCAAGTGAAGGAATAGTCATACCAAAAAACTTAACTTCAGTGGAAACCGTATTGCTAATAAAATTACGTAAACTCAGAAACATAGCATAAAAGTGGTTTTAAGTTTCACTTACCGAAAACATACATAGTAACTTATTCACGTAAATGAGGAGACTAGACTCTTAGAGGTACTTTGTTACTGCTATCCCGAGTCGGCCAAACTCAAGCGGCAACATACGCCTATCCAGACAGACATCATACTATGCTGAGACGTAATTTCCATACTTAGACTTCAGGTGGGAATCAAACCACCATCCTTGAATCTATCATAACATAACATACGTGATACCAGGCGGGAACTAAGCCAGCATCCTTGGGTCTCAGACTTAAGCTTAAAGTTTCTAGAGTAGCTCCTCCACGTATACATAGACATAAACATAATCGTTCGTACACATACATACTTATACATAGGCATAAACATAATAATTCGTACACATACATACTTATTCATATATATATCTTCGGAACTTATAACATTCATACACATGAATACTTACATACACATACATACTTAGTAGACAAACATGCTTATACTTATTCATATATAGGTTTTATGAACGTAAAACATGAAAACATAATTTTCTTACAACTTTAGCTTTAGGCAAACAACGAGAAAGGCCTCTTAAAAACATGGTGAGTATACTAACTCACGATTCCAAACTACCTCTAACTCATAATTCCAAACTTGGGTAGTTACCAGCATGCACTTCAAAGTTAGGATTCACAATACACAACTCCAATTGCCCTTTTTCAGATCGTTTCGATCTTTTAAACGCAAAAGAAGGAATTTGACACAAACCAAGTTCACAAACTCATAAATCGATTTCGTGAACAGTTTAAAAGCTTTTCATAATCGAAATAAAGTTGCTAACGAGTAAACTAATTTCGTAAAATACATTTTCAACTTAAAAGTTTCTTAATAACGTAATACGTTTGTTAGTTTGTAAAACGTCTTCGTTTTAAACATACAAGCTTCTTAAAAACAAAATAAGATTTGCTAGTACGTAAATCGGCTTCATAAATAACTTAAAGACTTTCTTATAACGTAAATTGTTTGCTAAATCGTAAATCGACTTCGTGTAAAACTTAGAAAGCTAAATCGTAAAACGTCTTCGTGTAAATGTAAAACGATTGCTAACTCATAAAACGTATAATAGTCTGACCCTCAATTCTGTTTATTACTTTCATGTCATTAATCCATGTGATTGAGTTCATTTCATTCACATCATTTCTTTCTATATTCCCATCTTTTATTGTTCCCATTTGGACATTTCTAACGGGGCCCTTACTTTGCAATTCGGAGATTTGTTCTAGTCAATTTTGCAAATTGAGTTAGGCCTTGACATTTAAGAATTTAATGTTTAAAAATTCTTTTTCGTGGCACCACAACCATTTATCTCAACTTTATAAATAAATAAATAAATAAATAAAGTAAAATAAATTCGCAAACGCACTCGGTTTCAGTTTTTTCGCTAAACTCGAGCCCGTTTAAGGCCGTTTGCGATGCAAAAAGACTTGATCCTCATTTACTTAGCTAAACCCTCTTAATTAAGCCTTAATCAAGTTTGATAATATTGACTTTTCTACCCTTATTTGCAGCCAAGTAATAAAGTGAGTATAAAAATTAAAACGTTGCTTTTTATCTTCATTTTACACCAAGTGTTCAAGAGACTTTCTCTCTCTTCCCTCTCCTCTTTCTCTCTCTACTCGGCAGCCACCATTCCACCACCTTTCCACCACCAAAACCGCATAAAACAACCCCCACTCACCACCCCCAAACACCTCTTTCACTTCCATAAGCATCAAGGACCATAACTAGCTCATTTGCAAGCTCAAAGTGAGTGTTATTTCACCCCTATGCTGATTTTTATTTTTGATTATTGATCTTGTTGGTTTAGTTGCTTAGTTTGGTTGTTTTAGTGATGGATTATGTTCTTTTATGGTATTAAGAATCTTTTTGTTGATGGATTATGGTGGAGTTGAGATTGGATGAGGCTAGGGTTAGGGTTTCATCTTGGTCATGCAAAGCTTCTTGTTTAAGTGATGTTTATTGCATGTTTTATCCTGGTCCTTGCTTATCTTTTGATCTATTGAAGTTGTTGTGTTGTTTATGGTGTTTTGGAAAAGTTGGCAGTGAGTTCAAAGTGACCCAAAGCTAGGGTTTGTCCAAAATGCAAGATTTAGACCAACTAATGTTAAATTTCAGGTGTGTGTGTTTATGTGACTGAAAAAGGAGTTTTATTTTATATGAATATGAAGAGAAATTTTGTATGGTGATGTTGTATGAGGTTGGGATGTACCAATGTGTGTTATACACTCTCAAGAAAGAGTTTGAGTTGAGGTTCGGTGTTAAAAAAGTGAAGGAGCAACTAAAACAATGCTGCTGAAATTTTCAAAAAAACAGGACAAACTTTGGAACCAAACTGGTAATGATCGGCCAGGCCCAAAATTTGGATTTTTGGTAGGTAGATAGGTCTGGATGTTAGATTTAAAATGAATCTTGAATCGCATTAATTCGAGGTATGTGGAGAAAGTTATGGCTATTTTACTGAACCTGGGCAGAATGGGCAGAATGTTTGTTTTCAGCACTGAAACCTGACATGTTGTTGTTCTAATCACATTTTATGGAACCTGTCATAGGAATCTTGTTATGTGTCCTTCAGGAAAGTTTTAGAGGACTTCCAAAGCTATTTATGTTGGGTCTTACGTCTCAGTTGGAGGTCAGGAGTATAAGTTGTGGATTATTCATTCCGTACCCTCGTCATAAACCCTTACCCCCTAAACTCACTAACGTGACTTAACTTAGCATTTCTATACTTTATTTAACTTTATCAGTTTAATCTATTAACTAGTTCACACAAATTCTTTATAAGCCTTTCTATTTAAAGGTATCCATTGTGCTAATTTTATTTAAAGGTATCCGTTATCTAAATAAGTTCATTTCTAACCTCGTACGCCTATAATGATTTTGAACAGAATCAAGGCCTAAGCTCTCATTCTCTTCATTCTAGTATATCTATTTAATCTGTGAACTAAATTTTAAAGACCCCAGGTACGTTCATTGAGTGTAACTTTAGAAATCAGTACGTATTTATCGAAATTATACTGTTTTGGTAAGTACATAAATGAATCATTTGAATCAGTGATTTATCACATAAGTAGTGACCTGATCAGTTACCAGTTACCCGTGCGGCTTCAGGCCAGGTCTTCCGGTCGGCTTGGCAGGTGTACACCTATACATAGATCGTAACAGTTGCTAAGGGGTGCACTATCAGATAATAATTGGCAACTTAGTTTTATATACATCACCTTCCCTGTTTTAAAATCAAAATGAATTGCAAGGAGGGCCCTCATAATTTCTTTGTCAGTAAATCTTTATTAGTACATGGATGCATGTACTGAGCTTTGGCTCATAGTTCGAAATGTTTTTATGTTTTGTTTTAGGAAGGTGTTCAGTAAACAGGTCTAAAACGGGCAGGGAAGCTGAAGGTGAGAAATAAGTCAGGACCGTCCATGTAATTGGCGGATAGAGGGGCTAAGATGCTTTTATGCCTTCTTGTGGTGCATTTTGGCATCCCAGCTGTATATCTGAACTGCAATATATATTTCGGTGTTATAACTGTATTAAACAGAGTTATGTATGTTGATGTAACGCTGGGAAGTTCGCATCATTCCTGTATTTACTTAAATGGCTTGGATGCACGTGATTGCCGCTTTGAGGATAAACTTTGATTCTATGGCTAAAATTTCATATTCAAGCGAAGGCTTGTCTTTACGGACGGCGATAGCGCCCGTTCATTGGTTTTTTTGGGGCTAAGCTTAGATAGGTAAATGCAGCTATGATTTATGTATTATTGGGGCGTTACAGATTTGGTATCAGTGCCAGGTTGAGTTTTTCTTGAGGAAGGTAGAGCTAGAAACAATAGTGTGAGAGTTGTTGCTAGGAGGGGCTATCGTATATTGCTATGGTGATATTAGGAGAATGCAAGTTGCTTTTATTTGCATGTTCTTTATTTATGGATGGCTATGGTTATGCCTGCCTCTCACATATGTGTTTTCTTTGTTAGATGGATCCTTATGGTGTTAACATGTTGCCCGGTGGATCAATGATAGCTCACATTGCGTTGCTCCATATTAGTATGAAGGCACACGCACAGGACCCCTACTCCCAGTTCCGCAGTATTATAGTCCGTGCGCAGAGACTGGTGGGGTCCTTACCCCCGGTTGGCTCGTGGGTGGAGTTTAGGCAATGTTATTACAACTTCATGATGACAGGGAACCCAGGCATAGACGGGCCAAGGTTTCAGGCCCAGGGGGCTTGGATGACTCTCACTACGGAGTTGTTGTTGAGAGAGGAGTTTGAATTTAGGGGAATTACTATGGAAACTCTTCAGCACGTCTTTCCCCTCCATCAGCTCCATGCCCCACTTGTAGCCCCAGTACCAGCAGAGGAGCTACCCATTCCAGCTGCACCAGGCACTCCACTGATGCCTGAGAGCTCTGGGGAGGTCTATGTGGTGATAGACATCCCTGATACCCCAGACTTAGTGGTGATTAGTTCTAGTTCTGGGGATGAGGATCCCCAGGGGGAGGAGGATGATCCAGAGGAAGACGAACCAGAGGTGGATCCCGAGGGGGGATCAAGACAGTGATGAGATGGGGATAGAGCAGCAAGGGGAGGAAGAGGCGGACGAGTTGATGGTGTACTTAGAGGTGGAACATGATCCACAAGCTCAACAGGAAGTCGATGATGTCGAGTCAGAGGCATCTACGAGCAGTTTCGATTCAGGTGAAGAACATAACGATGAGTCTGACCCAGATTACGATCCATCTAGGGATCGTTAGGTGATTCTAAGGGTCAGTGTAGTGGATTTTATTTTGAGCCCTCTGTATGTAGATATGGAATGATTGGATTGGATGGTGATATTTTTGGGGCATGCGACATTGTATATGGTTAGTCTAATCCTCTTTGACCATGACGACATGATCCGTAACTCTTTTTGGTCATGTGACGGATCTAGTGTCTAGGGGCTATTTAGTGTTTAGTGTTTAGGAGTAACAACTAGGCTTACAGGCGTTGTATGCTTTTGTTATTCATATATATAAATCAGCAACTATGTATGTAAGTAAGCAGTTATGAAATGAAATGATGGCGCCTTGAGTTATGAAATGTTCTTGATCCATCTCCTATGTACTTATTGGGCATGTTTATCTTATTTGTCTGGGGTCCCAGTGTCTGAATTGTTTTATTTAATGTCTAATCAGAATGTCTCAGACAATGCAAAACGACAATGAGGTGCACATAGAGGACAATTCGGAGCAAGGCCAGGGATCGGGTGATCAAGCCTCGTGTTAGGGGCCACCACATGGTGACATGCCACCGTCGCTCTCTGAGTTAGCTAGCAACTTAGGCAACTCGAGTTACTGGCCAACCTTAGTTGTTGAATTGATGAAACGGATTCCCCAGGTGCCTACTGAAACCCCTCCCAATGAGGATAAATTGACAGATAGGGTAGCACGGCGCAACCCTAAAGTTTACAACGGGTCCTATGATCCCGTGGTATTGGAGGAATGCATAAGGGGAATGGAGAAAATTTTTACAGTAGTTGAGGTACCAGAGGAAAAGAAAATGAACATTAGGACATATTATTTGTTAGGTGAAGCTAACATTTGGTGGAATACAGTGAAGGATAAGCTCGAAGGGCCTGAATTCACCTGGAATAAATTCTTAGCAGAGCTGAGGGCGAAATTTTACTTAGCTGTGGTGCAAAGGCAAAAGGAGAAAGAATTTATGGAATTAAAAATGAGCGGTAGCATGTCGGTGATGCAGTATGCTAGTAAGTTCACCGAACTATCTAGGTTTGTCCCTGAATTTGTGTCATCTAAAAGGTTAAAGATGAGAAGGTTTGAGGAAGGTTTGGCCTTCTATATTCAAAATCAGTTAGCTGGACAACCAATGCTAACTTATCAAGAACTATATGAGCGAGCAGCCGAAGTGGAAAGAGTGAAGACGGAGTTGAGGACACTGAATCCAATCAACCACAAGAGAAAGGGGTTTGAGCGGGGGACTCCAAGTGAGAGTGTGAACCAGAACCAGCAGAACCAGAAGAAACCTACTCCTGTTCCCTCTAAGAGTCATCCTACAGGCTCAACAACACCTTGTGCGAAATGTGGAAGAACAAATCATACCACTTCTGAATGTCGCGTCGCACCAACAAATGCATGTTGTGTGGAAGTCCTGAACATCTTATCGTTGCATGCCCCCGATGATTAAAAGTTGTAGATAAGGGCGCAGCGAAACCCTTGGCCCCGCTCCGCCGGGGACCTCCACTTTCAAGGCCTGCAGTTGCAGGAAGGGCATTTGTGATGAACAAAAAGGAAGCTGCTACCTCTGGTACGGTAGTCACTGGAACTCTCTTTTTAAATTCAAAGCCATTTTGCGTATTATTTGATTCGGGTGTCACTCATTCGTTTAGATCTACCCAATCTGCTAAACAATTGGGCCTTGAGAACAGAAGGATGGCAACCAATTATAGAATCAAGCTACCCAATAATTCTGTGATTGAGTGCCCCCTCTCTTATCAACTTGTCCCCGTTACCATTGGTGAAACCACCTTCCCTGTGGATTTGATTCAATTTGAGTTGTCTGATTTTGACATCATTTTGGGGATGAATTGGTTGCATTCTTATGGAGTCCAAATCGATTGTGAAGATCTTAAGGTTATCCTGAAAGATGAAAAAGGGAGAAAAGTGTGTTTTTATGGGCAGAGAGAGGCAAACTCTTGCCCTTTGATTTCTGCTATGAAAGCAAGTAAGTTATTATCTCAAGGATGTATTGGATATTAGTGTTATGCTATTAGCACCCCAACAAAAGAAGAGGAAGTAGAGAATATACCTGTGGTTTGTGAATTTGAAGATGTTTTCCCGGAAGAATTGCCAGAACTACCCCCGTAGAGGGAAATTGATTTTGGGATCGAATTAATTCTTAGAACCCAACCTATTTCTAAAGCCCCATATCGTATGGCCCCAACTGAGCTTAAAGAATTAAAGCTTCAACTAGATGAACTGTTACAAAAGGACTTTATTAGGCCAAGTGTGTCACCATGGGGTGCTCCAGTGTTGTTTGTCAAGAAGAAGGACGGAACCTTGAGGCTATGTATTGATTATAGGGAGTTGAACAAGATTACCATCAGGAACAAGTACCCTCTGCCACGAATAGATGATTTGTTTGATCAATTACAAGGGGTCGAAGTGTTCTCTAAGACTGATTTAAGGTCAGGGTACCATCAACTTTTGATTAAACCTGATCACATTCCTAAGACAGCATTTAGAACCAGGTATGGTCACTATGAGTTCACAGTGATGCCTTTTGGTCTCACTAATGCTCCTACAGCCCTCATGGACCTTATGAACAACGTTTTCAGGCCTTATTTAGACAAGTTTGTAATGGTGTTCATAGATGACATCCTTATCTATTTTAAGGATAAGGAGGGACATGCCGACCAATTGCAAACAGTACTGCAAACCTTGAGGGAGCATCAACTCTATGGAAAATTAAAGAAATGTGAATTTTGGCTAGAGGAAGTGGTATTTTTGGGGCATGTGATTACCAAAGAAGGAATTGAAGTTGACCCCCAAAAGGTGAAAGCAATCATAGAATGGCCAAGGCCTACCAATGTCACTGAAATTAGAAGTTTTCAGGGTTTAGCAGGTTATTATCGAAGGTTCGTCCAGGACTTTTCGAAAATCACTTCACCACTGACCAATCTATTGAAGAAGGTGAATAAGTTCGAGTGGACTGAAAGATGTGAGAAAGCTTTCCAAGAGTTAAGGTAGCGACTAACTACCGCCCTAATTCTCACGTTACCAATGGAAGGGAAGGAGTATACAGTTTATAGTGACGCATCGAAGAACGGTCTAGGGTGCATACTGATGCAAGAGGACAAAGTAGTGGCTTATGCTTCTCGACAACTCAAGCCATACGAGAAAAACTATCCTACCCATGACCTGGAATTAGCAGCCGTGGTCTTTGCTTTGAAAATTTAGAGGCATTATTTATATGGGGTACCATGCAGATGTATACTGATCATCAAAGTTTAAAGTATATCTTCACCCAAAAGGAGCTCAATTTGAGGCAACGGCGTTGGCTTGAGTTGCTTAAAGATTATGATTTGCAGATTCAATACCACCCTGGTAAAGCAAATGTAGTGGCGGATGCCTTGAGTAGGAAAGCGCAACATAGCTCAAACACTGTGGTGATTACTCAATTGAACCTCTTGACAGAACTTGAGGACTTTGGGATTCAATTAGTATTTCACGGGCAATTGAATGCTCAATTGTCAGCACTTACGGTTCAGTCGTCCCTGGTGGAAGAAATTCGACTGACTCAGGAAAGTGATCCCGAACTCCAAAGCATAAAGCAAAATTTTAAAAAAGGGAAGCCTCCGGGTTTCGTAGTACATGAGGATAGGACTTTACGGTTCCAGAATCGCCTATGTGTGCCTAAAAATGGGGAATCAAGAAAGCAAATCTTGGAAGAGGCTCACAATACTCGTTATTCAGTGCATCCAGGAGGTACAAAGATGTACAAAGATTTGAGACAATATTTTTGGTGGAATAATATGAAGAATGATGTTGCAGAATATATGAACAAATGTCCATTCTACCACAAAGTTAAAGCAGAGCATCAGCGCCCTGTGGGTGCACTACGACCCTTAGGAATTCCCTTTTGGAAGTGGGATTCAATCTCAATGGACTTTGTTATGGGTTTACCCGTTTCTGCCTCGAAGAATAATGCTATCTGGGCCATAGTTGATCGACTAACGAAGTCGGCTCATTTCCTGCCAATTAAGGATACTTGGGGAATAGAAAGACTAGCCCAACTGTATGTTAAGGAGATAGTCCGTCTGCATTGGATCCCTCTAGACATAGTTTCAAATAGGGATTAATGATTCCAAGCGCGCTTCTGGCAAGCACTTCAAAAGGCCTTTGGAACCAAACTAAACTTCAGTAGCTCCTATCACCCAGAGATAGATGGACAAACTGAAAGGGTTAACCAAATTTTGGAGGACATGCTGAGAGCTTGTGTATTGGACTTCCAAGGGAAATGGGAAGATGATTTACCTTTGGCGGAATTCTCTTATAACAACAGTTATCAATCCACCATCAAAATGGCCCCATTTGAGGCTTTGTACGAGAGAAAATGTAGAACCCCATTGTGCTGGACTGATTTGGATGAGGCACTGATTATAGGTCCTGAAATGATCCAAGAGACTACTGAGACAATAAGAAAGATTCAGGACCATATTAGGGTTGCCCAAAGTCGACATAAAAGTTATGCAAACAAAAGAAGAAGGCCTTTAGAGTTTCAAGTCGGTGATAAAGTTTTTCTAAAAGTTTCACCAACTAAAGGTGTGAAGAGGTTCGGAGTATGGGGCAAATTGAGTACAAGGTACATTGGACCTTATGAAATCATTGAGAGGTTGAATCCTGTCGCTTATTGCCTAGACTTGCCTACCAAACTTGAGCACGTCCATAACGTGTTTCATATCTCTCAGCTTCAAAAATATATTCCAGATCCAAACCATACCATTGTATCTGAACCTATCGATATCGCTGAAGATCTAGTATATGAAGAGCGTCCCATTCAAATACTAGATCCCAGGATCAAACAACTGCGCAACAAGCAGATACCATTGGTTAAAGTACTCTGGACGAACCATACCTCCCAAGAAGCTCCTTGGGAGACCGAGGAGGCAATGAAAGCGAAACACCCAAATTTGAGGTAATCTAGCATGGTATAGTAAAGTTCATTAGTTTAGTTTCGACGACGAAACTTTTTAAGGGGGGGAGACTGTAATAGTCTGACCCTCAATTCTATTTATTACTTTCATGCCATTAATCCATGTGATTGAGTTCATTTCATTCACATCATTTCTTTTTATATTCCCATCTTTTTATCGTTCTCATTTGGACATTTCTAACGGGGCCCTTACTTTGCAATTCGGGGATTTGTTCTATTCAATTTTGGAAATTGAGTTAGGACCTGATATTTAAGAATTTAATGTTTGAAAATTCTTTTTCATGGCACCACAACCATTTATATCAACTTTAGAAAAAAAAAATAAATCAAAATAAATAAATTCGCAAACGCACTCGGTTTCAGTTTTTTCGCTAAACCCGAGCCCGTTTAGGGCCGTTTGCGATGCAACAAGACTTAATCCTCATTTATTTAGCTAGACCCTCTTAATTAAGCCTTAATCAAGCTTGATAATATTGACTTTTCTATCCTTATTTGCAGCCAAGTAATAAAGTGAGTATAAAAATTAAGAAGTTGCTTTTTATCTTCATTTTACACAAAGTGTTCAAGAGACTTTCTCTCTCTTCCCTCTCCTCTTTCTCTCTCTACTCGGCATCCACCATTCCACCACCTTTCCCCCACCAAAACCCCATAAAACAACCCCCACTCACCACCCCCAAACACCTCTTTCACCTCCATAATCATCAAGGACCATAACTAGCTCATTTGCAAGCTCAAAGTGAGTGTTATTTCACCCCTATGCTGATTTTTATTTTTGATTCTTGATCTTGTTGATTTTGTTGCTTATTTTGGTTGTTTTAGTGATGGATTATGTTGTTTTTATGGTATTAAGAATCTTTTTGTTGATGGATTACGGTGGAGTTGAGATTGGATGGGGCTAGGGTTAGGGTTTCATCTTGGTCATGCAAAGCTTCTTGTTTAAGTGATGTTTATTGCATGTTTTATCCTTGTCCTTGCTTATCTTTTGATATATTGAAGTTTTTATGTTGTGTATGGTGTTTTGGAAAAGTTGGGAGTGAGTTCAAAGTGACCCAAAGCTAGGGTTTGTCCAAAATGCAAGATTTGGACCAACTAATGTTAAATTTGAGGTGTGTGGGTTTATGTGACTGAAAAAAGAGTTTTATTTGATATTAATATGAAGAGAAACTATGTATGGTGATGTTGCATGAGGTTTGACATACCAAAGTGTGTTATACACTCTCAAGAAAGAAGTTGAGTTGAGGTTTGGTGTTAAAAAAGTGAAGGAGCAACTAAAACAGTGCTGCTGAAGTTTTCAGAAAAACATGACAAACTTTGGAACACAACTGGTAATGATTGGCCAGGCCAAAAATTCTGATTTTTGGTGAGTAGATAGGTCTAGATGCTAGCTTTAAAATGAATCTTGAATCGCCTTAATCTGAGGTCTGTGGAGGACGTTATGGCTATCTTACTGAACCTGGGCAGAATGGGCAGAATGTTTGTTTTCAGCACTGAAACCTGACATGTTTTTGTTCTAATCCCATTTTATGGAACCTGTCGTAGGAATCTTGTTATGTGTCCTTCAGGAAAGTTTTAGAGGACTTCCTAAGTTGTTTATGTTGGGGTCTTACGTCTCAGTTGGAGGTCGGGAGTATAAGTTGTGGATTATTCATTCCGTACCCTCATCATAAACCCTTACCCCCTAAACTCACTACCGTGCCTTAACTTAGCATTTCTATACTTTATTTAACTTTATCAGTTTAATCTATTAACTGGTTCACACAAAGTCTTTATAAGCCTTTCTATTTAAGGGTATCCATTGTGCTAATTTTATTTAAAGGTATCCGTTATCTAAATAAGTTCATTTCTAACCTCGTATGCTTATAATGATTTTAATCAAGGCCTAAGCTCTCATTCTCTCAATTCTAGCACATCCATTTAATCTGTGAACTAAATTTTAAAGACCCCAGGTACGTTCATTGACCGTATCTTTAGAAATCAGCGCGTATTTATTGAAATTATACTGTTTTGGTAAGTACATCATTGAATCATTTGAATCAGTGATTTATCACATAAGTAGTGACCCCATCAGTTACCAGTTACCCGTGCGGCTTCAGGCCAGGTCTTCCGGTCGGCTTGGCAGGTGTACACCTATACATAGATCGTAACAGTTACTAAGGGGTGCACTATCAGATAATAATTGGCAACTTAGTTTTATATACATCACCTTCCCTGTTTTAAAATCAAAATGAATTGCAAGGAGGGCCCTCATAATTTCTTTGTCAGTAAATCTTTATTAGTACATGGATGCATGTACTGAGCTTTGGCTCACAGCTCGAAATGTTTTTATGTTTTGTTTTAGGAAGGTGTTCAGCAAACATGTTTAAAGCGGGCAGGGAAGCTGAAGGTGAGAAATAAGTCAGGACTGTCCATGTAATTGGCGAATAGAGGGGCTAAGATGCTTTTATGCCTTCTTGTGGTGCATTTTGGCGTCCCAGCTGTATATCTGAACTGCAATATGTATTTCGGTGTTATAACTGTATTAAACAGAGTTATGTATGTTGATGTAACGCTGGGAAGTTCGCATCATTCCTGTATTTACTTAAATGGCTTGCATGGACGTGATTGCCCCTTTGAGGATAGACTTTTATTCTATGGCTAAAATTTTATATTCAAGCGAAGGCTTGTCCTTACGGACGGCGGTAACGGCCGTTCATTGGTTTTTTTGGGGTTAAGCTTAGGTAGGTAAATGCAGCTATGATTTATGTTTTATTGGGGCGTTACAGATTTGGTATCAGAGCCAGGTTGAGATTTTCTTGAAGAAAGTAGAGCTAGAAACAATAGGGTCAGAGTTGTTGCTAGGGCGGGCTATCGTATATTGCTATGGTGATACTAGGAGAATGCAAGTTGCTTTGATTTGCATATTCCTTATTTATGGATGGCTATGGTTATGCCTGCCTCTCACATATGTGTTTTCTTTGTTAGATGGATCCCTATGGTGTTAACATGTTGTTGGGCGGATCAATGATAGCTCACATTGCGTTGCTCCATATTAGTATGGAGGCACACGCACAGGACCCCTACTCCGAGTTCCACAGTATTACGGTCCGTGCGCAGAGACTGATGGGGTCCTTACACCCGGTTGGCCCGTGGGTGGAGTTCAGGCAACATTGTTACGAGTTCATAATGACAGGGAACCCAGGCATAGACGGGCCTAGGTTTCAGGCCCAGGGGGCTTGGATGACTCTCACTACGGAGTTGTTGTTGAGAGAGGAGTTCGAATTAAGGGGAATTACTATGGAAACTCTTCAGCACGTCGTTCCCCTCCATCAGGTCCATCCCCCACCTGTAGTCCCAGTACCAGCGCAGGAGCCACCCATTCCACCTGCACCGGGCACTCCACTGATGCCTGAGAGCTCTGGGGATGTCTATGTGGTGATAGACATCCCTTATACCCCAGACTTAGTGGTGATTAGTTCTAGTTCTGGGGATGAGGATCCCCAGGGGGAGGAGGACGAGCCAGAGGTGGATCCCGAGGGGGATCAAGACAGTGATGAGATGGGGATAGAGCAGCAAGGGGAGCAAGAGGCGGACGAGTTGATGGTGGACTTAGAGGTGGAACATGATCCACAAGTTCAACAGGAAGTCGATGATGTCGAGTCAGAGGCATCTACGAGCAGTTTCGATTCAGGTGAAGAACCCGACGATGAGTCTGACCCAGATTACGATCCATCTAGCGATCGTTAGGTGATTCTAAGGGTCAGTGTAGTGGTTTTTATCTTGACCCCTCTGTATGTAGATATGGAATGATTGGATTGGATGGTGATATTTTTGGGGCATGCGACATTGTATATAGTTAGGGGGTAACAAGACTTGATCCTCATTTATTTAGCTAGACCCTCTTAATTAAGCTTTAATCAAGCTTCATAATGTTGACTTTTCTACCCTTGTTTGCAGCCAAGTAATAAAGTGAGTATAAAAATTAAAAAGTTGCTTTTTATCTTCATTTTGCACCAAGTGTTCAAGAGACTTTCTCTCTCTTCCCTCTCCTCTTTCTCTCTCTACTTGGCAACCACCATCCCAGCCACCATTCCACCACCAAAACCCCACAAAACAACCCCCACTCACCACCCCCAAACACCTCTTTCACTTCTATAAGCATCGAGGACCATAGCTAGCTCATTTGCAAGCTCAAAATGAGTGTTATTTCACCCCTATGCTGATTTTTATTTTTGATTCTTGATCTTGTTGGTTTTGTTGCTTATTTTGGTTGTTTTAGTGATGGATTATGTTGTTTTTATGGTATTAAGAATCTTTTTGTTGATGGATTATGGTGGAGTTGAGATCAGATGAGGCTAGGGTTAGGGTTTCATCTTGGTAATGCAAAGCTTCTTGTGTAAGTGATGTTTATTGCATGTTTTATCCTTTTCCTTGCTTATCTTTTGATATATTGAAGTTGTTATGTTGTTTATGGTGTTTTGGAAAAGTTGGGAGTGAGTTCAAAGTGACCCAAAGCTAGGGTTTGTCCAAAATGCAAGATTTGGACCAACTAATGTTAAATTTGAGGTGTGTGGGTTTATGTGACTGAAAAAAGAGTTTTATTTGATATGAATATGAAGAGAAATTATGTATGGTGATGTTGTATGAGGTTTGATGTACCAAAGTGTGTTTTACACTCTCAAGAAAGAAGTTGAGTTGAGGTTTGGTGTTAAAAAAGTGAAGGAACAACTAAAACAGTGCTGCTGAAGTTTTCAGAAAAACATGACAAACTTTGGAACACAATTGGTAATGATCGGCCAGGCCAAAAATTCTGATTTTTGGTGGATAGATAGGTCTGGATGCTAGCTTTAAAATGACTCTTTAATTGCCTTAATCCGAGGTCTGTGGAGGACGTTATGGCTATCTTACTGAACCTTGGCAGAATGGGCAGAATGTTTGTTTTCAGCACTGAAACCTGACATTTTTTTGTTCTAATCCCATTTTATGGAACATGTCGTAGGAATCTTGTTATGTGTCCTTCAGGAAAATTTTAGAGGACTTCCTAAGCTGTTTATGTTGGGGTCTTACGTCTCAGTTGGAGGTCGGGAGTATAAGTTGTGGATTACTCATTCCGTACCCTCGTCATAAACGCTTACCCCTTAAACTCACTACCATGCCTTAACTTAGCATTTCTACACTTTATTTAACTTTATCAGTTTAATCTATTAACTGGTTCACACAAATTCTTTATAAGCCTTTCTATTTAAGGGTATCCATTGTGCTAATTTTATTTAAAGGTATCCATTATCTAAATATGTTCATTTCTAACCTCATATGCCTATAATGATTTTGAACAGAATCAAGGCCTAACCTCTCATTCCCTCCATTCTAGTACATCTATTTAATTGGTTAACTAACTTTTAAAGACCCCATGTACGTTCATTAACTGTATCTTTAGAAATCAGCACGTATTTATCGAAATTATACTGTTTTGGTAAGTACATCAATGAATCATTTGAATCAGTGATATATCACATAAGTAGTGACCCGATCAGTTACCAGTTACAGGGTATTGCCCTCCAGTTACCCGCGCGACCTCAGGCCAGGTCTTTCGGTCGGCTTGGCAGGTGTACACCTATACATAGATCGTAACAGTTACTAAGGGGTGCACTATCA
>JACYFF010031957.1:49322497-49350931 GCA_017589665.1 Selenicereus undatus
GCAATTTGGAGCTACCTTGTGGGAGATATTGGGCAAAAGGTGCAGTACGTGTAGGCGGAGACAATTTCTGCAGCATTTGGAAAACGGCTCCAATTGGCTTATTACCTAGTGCCCTAACCAAGAATTGTTTATATTTCCTTGAAGCTAACACATTAAGGGTTTCAAAAAGTAGATTTGTAGCCCCTTAAGTCCACATTAAGCTTTGGCAGTCAAGCTTGCAAAACCAGGTATTTGTAGCAATATACTTATAGTTTTGACCTTAAGAGATTTTTAATGGCTATGAGGGACCAAATGATGTCCAGTTTGAGTGATTCTTGATTCCTTGAAAATAGGATAACTTGAGCTTTGTGTTGGGGTCAATTTACAGCAACCCACACTTTTCCTTCCTTTTGCAGCAAGCCATTAAAGTTGAACCTGATGTGCTGCCGCAGAACCTTGAACTTCTAAAACCTATAACTTTCTGTTTACTTGCTCAAAATGGAAGATTCAAAATTATCATTAAACTTTTGGATGTCTATATTATCCTCTAATTTGAATCCAGTCAAAATCCATTGTGAGGAAGCAAAACCAGTTGCTTGAATTGAGGTGCTCTTTTCTAGTGCTAAAACTGGCAACATGGGAACAACAATCTTTTTCTCCTAACAAATCTTTACTTGTGCTTAATTTAATTATATGACCATAAAATAGACTTCCTAATCTTTCATATGACTACTCGTACACCCAAAATGAAGCATCCAAGCTAAGGAAATAATTACCACAAAACTGACTAAATAAATTGGGCGTTCTAGTAGCACTGGCACTTTGGTATCTATGCCTTGTTTTGACAACTAAGACTTGAGTTGGATTGAAATAATTTACATGACCAGAACGTTGACTTTATTAGCTTTCTAAAAAGCTAAATTGCAGCATCCTAAGTGAATGAAAGTCTTGGAATACGTGCTGCACAAAATCGGACAGAAAATAGAACTGGCTTGAGCTATTTTTAAGCTTTGAAATGGATAGTACTCTTGATCCGCATTTGGAAAACTCCTTTGGATAAAGCACTTTAAAGTTCAAATATAACTCCATAAAGTGTCTTTTTGTTATGAAATTTGAAAAGTGGAACCAAACAAGGGTCTTGCCATGCATGAATTTGTATGGAGCTTACCTCCCATGAAGTTGAGTTGAAAGAATGAAAATGATACCCTTGAAAATATACATCAAACCTTCTTTCATCGAAAAGAATTGTCCTCAAATCTTGTCGTAAATCAGGGCATTCTTCTTGACTCAACAGTTCCTCAATTTCTTCAACAACCCCACCTTGCTCCAAATCTAACACTTGGAGTTCTTCAATTTCAAGCTCATCAAAATTTGGTGGTAGGTCACAATTCTCCTCATGGCTTTCATGGCATTCTTCTTTAAAGATGAAGGGTTCCCCTAGTTGACCTTCCTCATCAGGGTTGAGAGATTGAAGTTTGAGACCCCATTGTTGGATGTCTAACTCCGGGCTATCAAGTTCATGTTTTAGCTTGTGTAACTTCCTAAAGGACATGGCATTCCAGGTCCTAGTGGGTTGGGTTTTGTGTTTTGGGACACGGTCTCTGTTTGAAAGGTTGGGAGCAAGGCCAAGGAGAGGAGGCTAACCTCGAACACATCCAAATGAAGGCGAAAGAGCCTCAATTTGTTTTGCACTTGAAGGAGAGAACTTGGACAAAATTTTGGTATCTTTCTGAGCCTATAAAAGATCAAAAGAGAAGAGAATGAAGATGTAGAAATCAAGATGTAAAGGATATGAACTTAACTAACCGAAATGAGTCCACACATGGAGAGATAAGAACTAGACAAGTGGACTAGCAATGGTGATTTGAATACCCACCTTGATTCACACACTCGAACAAGGATAGAATGCAAGTGAATTAGTAATGGTGATTTGAATACCCACCTTGGTTCACGCCATTGGGCAATCTTGTTTCTTCAACCAAGTTACAGAACTTAATCACCTCCTTAGTTTAATGAAGAAGACCTGGAGACCACTTGAGGTTTCCACACTCAAGATACAACACTAGGATTTTGAGAGAGAATAAAGAGAGTTGTGACAACTCAAGCTTTTGTATTCATTCAAGTTTTGTATAATGGGAGCCTTGAAGAAGCTGAAAGAAAGGGGGAACAAAGGGCCTTATGCGTCTAGAAAGCAAGGGGAGACTAAAAAGCCATGACAAAAGTTGAAAAGTGCTTTATGGTTTTTGTCAGCAACTTTTCAGTTTACAATTGTCAACTTCAAACAACTATATCACCTAGGTTTCCTACTCAAATTGAGTGAACCAGACATTGTTGGAAAGCATAAGTAGTCAGCTTTCACATGGCGCAAGTTGGAAGCAATTTGGAGCTACCTTGTGGGAGATATAGGCCAAAAGGTGCAGCATATGCAGGCTTGGATAGTTTCAGCAGCATCTACAAAACGTATCCAATTGACTTATTACATAGTGACCTAACCCATAACGCTTTGTATTTCCTTGAAGCTGACATATTAAGGGTTCAAAAAAAGTAGATTTTCATCCTCTTAAGTCCACATTAAGCTTTGGTAATCAAGGTTGCAAAACTGGGTATGTGCAATGATGTACTGATAGTTTTGACATTCAGAGATTTTTAATGGTTTGAGGTACCAAATGATGTCCAATTTGAGTGATTATTGGTTCCTTAAAAATAGGACACCTGGAGCTTTGTGTTGGGGGCAATTTGCTGTAACCCACACTTTCCCTTCCTTTTGCTGCAAGCCATTAAAGTTGAACCTGATGTGCTGCTGGGCTGACCTGTGGAACCTTGAGCTTCTAAAACCTATAACTTTCTATGTACTTGTTCAAAATGGATGATTGAAAATTCCAATTAAAATTTGGGATGTCTATTTTATCCTCCAATTTGAATCAAGTCAAAATCCATTGTGTGGAGAGAGAACCAGTTGCTTGAATTGAGGTGCACTTTTCTGGTGCAGAAACTAGCATCATGGGAACAACGGTGTTTTCCTCCTACCAGCTCTTGACTTGTGCAGAATTTAATTACATGACCATAAAATAGACTTCGTAAGCTTTCACATGACTACTCATAAACCCAAAATGAAGCATCCAAGCTAAGCAAAATAATTACCACAAAACTGAGCAAATAAACTGGATGTTCTGACAGCACTGACACTTTGGCTTCTATGCCTTATTTTGACAACTATGACTTGACATGGCTTAAAATAAATTACATGACCAGAAAGTTGACTTTATTAGCTTTCTAAAAACCTAAATTGCAACATCCTAAGTGCATAAAAATCTTGGAATACATGCTGCACAAAACCGGACAGAAAATAGAACTAGCTTGAGCTATTTTTAAGCTTTGAAATGGATGGTACTCTTGATCCCCATTTGGAAAACCCCTTTGGATAAGGCACTTTGAAGTTGAAATAAAACTCCATAAAATGTCCTTTGTCATGAAATTCGAAAAGTGGAACCAAAGAAGGGCCTTGCCATGCATGAATTTGTATGGAGCTTACCTCCCATGAAGTTGAGTTAAAAGAATGAAAACGATACCGTCGAGAATATACATCAAACCCTCTTTCTTTGAAAAGAATTGTCCTTAATTCTTGTCGTAAATGAGGGCATTCTTCTTGACTCAAGAGTTCCTTAACTTCTTCAACTACCCCACCTTGGCCCAAATTGGACACTTGGAGTTCTTCAATTTCAAGCTCATCAAATTTTAGAGGTAAGTCATAGTTCTCCTCATGGCTTTCATGACATTCTTCTTTAAAGATCAAGGGTTGTCTTAGTTTGCCTTCCTTATCCGGGATGAAAGATTGAAGTTTAAGACCCCATTGTTTGATGCGTAACTCAAGGCTATCATGTTCAGGTTTCAACTTGAGTAACTTCCTAAGGGACATGGCATTCTGTGTCTTTGTGGGCTGGGTTTTGTGTTTTCGGACAAGGTTTGTGTTTGAAAGCTTATGAACAAGGCCAAAGAGAGTAGCCTAAGCTCTGATACCAAATGATGTACACGTCCGAACCTCAAACACATCCAAATGAGGGCGAAAGAGCCTCAATTTGTTTTGCACCTGAAGGAGAGAACTTGGCCAAATTTTTGTATCTTTTTGAGCTTACGAAAGACCAAGAGAGAAGAGAATGAAGAGGTAGAAATCAAGATGTAAAGGATATGAACTCAACTCACCCAAATGAGTCCACACTTGGAGAGATAAGAAATAGACAAGTGGACTAGCAAGGGTGATTTGAATACCCACCTTGGTTCACACACTTGAACAAGGATAGAATGTAAGTGAATTAGCATGGGTGATTTGAATACCAACCATGATTCATGCACTTGGGTAATCTTCTTTCTTCAACTAAGTTACAGAACTTAATGATCTCATTAGTTGAAAGAAGAAGACCTGGAGACCTGCTTGAGGTTGCCACAATCAAGATGCAACACTAGGATTTTGAGAGAGAATAGAGAGAGTTTTCACAACTCATGCTTTTGCATTCATTCGAGTGTTGTTTCTTTGCAACCTAAGGCCTCCCTTATATAATCAGAGCCTTTAACAAGATGAAAGACAGGGGGAACAAGGGGCCCTACACGTCCGTAAAGTAAGAGGAGCCCAAAAAGCAATGACAAAAGCTGAAAAGTGCTTTATGCTTTTTCTCAGCAACTTTTCAATTTACAATTGTCAACCTCAAATAGCTATATCTCCTAGGTTTCTTACTCAAATTTATTGAAACTATCCTTGCTGGAAAGTGTAGGAAGTCAGATTTCACGTGGCTCAAGTTAGCAGCAATTTGGAGCTACCTTGTGGGAGATATAGGCCAAAAAGTGCAGCATATGCAGGCTAGGATAGTTTCTACAGCATCTGGAAAACGGCTCCAATTGACTTATTACTGAGTGACCTAACCTAGAACTCTTTATATTTCCTTGAAGATGACATATTAAGGGTTCGAAAAAGTAGATTTTCAGCCTCTTAAGTCCACAATATGCTTTGGTAATCAATCTTGCAAAACCAGGTATGTGTAGTGATGTACTGATAGTTTTGACCTTCAGAGATTTTTAAGGGGTTTGAGGGACCAAATGATGTTCAATTTGAGTGATTCTTGATTCCTTGAAAATAGGACACCTTGCACTTTTTGTGGGAGTCAATTTGCAGCGACCCACACTTTCCATTCCTCTTGCTGTAAGCCGTTAAAGTTGAACATGATGTGCTACTGGACTGTCTTGTAGAACCTTGAACTTCTAAAAGCTATAACTTTCTATTTGCTTGCTCAAAATGGATGTTTCAAAATTGCCATTAAACTTTGGGTTGTCTATTTTATCCTCCAATTTGAATCAAGTCAAAATCCAGTGTGAGGAGAGAGAACCAGCTGCTTGAATTGAGTTGCTCTTTTCTAGTGTTGAAACCGGCAGCATCGGAACAATGGTCTTTTCCTCCTAACAACTCTTGACTGTTGCTAAATTTAGTTATATGACCACAAAGTAAACTTCCTAGGCTTTCGTATGACTACTCATACACCCAAAATGAAGCATCCAAGCTAAGGAAATAATTACGACCAAACTGAGGGAATGAATTGGACGTTCTGGCAGCACTTGCACTATGGCTTCTATGCCTTGCTTTGACAACTACGAATTGACTTGGCTTGAAATAAATTACATGACCAGAAACTTGACTTTATAAGCTTTCTAAAAACCTAAATTGCAGCATCCTAAGTGCATGGAAATCTTAGAATACATGCTGCACAAAACCGGACAAAAAATAGAACTAGCTTGAGCTATTTTTAAGCTTTGATATGGATGGCACTCTTGTTCCTCATTCGGAAAACCCCTTTGGATAAGGCACTTTTAAAGATCAAATAAAACTCCAGAAAGTGTCTTTTGTCATGAAATTCGAAAAGTGGAACCAAAGAAGGGCCTTGTCGTCCATGAATTTGTATGGAGCTTACCTGTCATGAAGTTGAGTTGAAAGAATGAAAATGATACCCTTGAAAATATACATCAGACCCTCTATCTTCGAAAAGAATTGTCCTCAATTCTTGTTGTAAATGAGGCCATTCTTCTTGACTCAAGAGTTCCTCAGCTTCTTTAACAACCCCGTCTTGCTCCAAATCGGACACTTGTAGTTCTTCAATTTCAAGCTCATCAAATTTTGGACGTAGGTCACAATTCTCCCCATGGCTTTCATGACATTCTTTTTTAAAGATCAAGGGTTCCCCTTCTTCGTATTCCTTATCATGGATGACAGAGTGAAGTTTGAGACACCATTATTTGATGCGTAAGTCACGGCTATCACGTTCATGTTTCAACTTGAGTAACTTCCTAAGGGAGATGGCATTGCGGGTCTTTGTGGGATAGGTTTTGTGTTTTCGGACAAGGTTTGTGTTTGAAAGGTTGGGAGCAAGCCCAAGGAGAGTAGCCCAAGCTCTGATACCAAATCATGTACCCGTCCGAACCTCAAACACATCCAAATGAGGGCGAAAGAGCCTCAGTTTGTTTTGCACTTGAAGGAGAGAACTTGGACAAAATTTTTGTATCTTTTTGAGCTTACAAAAGACCAAAATAGAAGAGAATGAAGTGGTAGAAATCAAGATGTAAAGGATATGAACTTAACTCACCCAAATGAGTCCACTCTTGGAGAGATAAGAATTAGACAAGTGGACTACCAAGGATGATTTGAATACCCACCTTGGTTCACACACTTGAACAAGGTTAGAATGCAAGTGAATTAGCATGGGTGATTTGAATACCATCCTTGGTTCACACACTTGGGCAATCTTCTTTTTTCAACTAAATTTCAGAACATAATGACCTCCTATGTTGAATGAAGAAGACCTGGAGACCCGCTTGAGGTTGCCACACTCAAGATACAACAATAGGATTTTGAGAGAGATTAGAGAGAGTTTTCACAACTGAAGCTTTTGCATTCATTCAGGTGTTGTTTCTTTACAACCTAAGGCCTCCATTATATAATGAGAGCCTTTAACAAGCTGAAAGAAAGGGGGAACAAGGGGCCCTACTCGTCCATAAAGTAAGAGGAGACCAAAAAGCAATGATAAAAGCTAAAAAGTGCTTTATGCTTTTTCTCAGCAACTTTTCAGTTTACAATTGTCAACTTCAAATAGCTATATCTCCTAGGTTTCTTACTCAAATTTAGTAATACAGACCTTGTTGGAAAGCGTAGGAAGTCAGATTTCATGTGGCTTAAGTGAACAGCAATTTGGAGCTACCTTGTGGGAGATATAGGCCAAAAAGTGCAGCATATGTAGGCTGGGATAGTTTCTGCAGCATCTGGAAAACGTCTCCAATTGAATTATTACCGAGTGACCTAACCTAGAAATCTTTATATTTCCTCTAAGCTGACATATTAAGGGTTCGAAAAAGTATATTTTCAGCCTATTAAGTCGACACTAAGCTTTGGTAGTCAAGTTGGCAAAACCGGGTATGTGCAGTGATGTACTGATAGTTTTGACCTTCAGAGATTTTTAATGGCTTTGAGGGACCAAATGATGTTCAATTTGAGTGATTCTTGATTCCTTGAAGAGAGGACACCTTGCGCTTTGTGTGGGGGTCAATTTACAGCAAGCCACAGTTTCCTTTCCTCTTGCTGCAAGCCATTAAAGTTGAACATGATGTGCTGCTGGGCTGACCTGTAGAACCTTGAACGTCTAAAACCTATAACTTTCTGTTTACTTGCTCAAAATGGATGATTCAAAATTCCCATTAAACGTTGGGATGTCTATTTTATCCTCTAATTTGAATCAAGTCAAAATCCATTGTGAGGTGAGAGATCCAGCTGCTTGAATGGAGGTGCTCTTTTCCGGTGCTGAAAATTGCATCATTGGAACAATGGTCTTCTCCTCCTAACAACTCTTGACTTTTGCTGAATTTAATTATATGACAATAAAATAAGCTTCGTAAGCTTTCGTAAGACTACTCATACACCCAAAAATGAAGCATCCAAGCTAGCGAAATAATTACCACAAAACTAAGCAAATAAACTGGACGTTCCAGCAGCACTTGCACTTTGGCTTCTATGCCTTGTTTTGTCAGCTACGAATTGACCATGCTTGAAATAATGAAATGACCAAAAAGTTTACTTCATAAGCTTTCTAAAAACCTAAATTGCAGCATCCTAAGTGCATGAAAATCTTGGAATGCATGCAGCACAAAATCGGACAAAAAATAGAACTAGCTTGAGCTATTTTTAAGCTTTGATATGGATGGTACTCTTGATCCCCATTTGGAAAACCTTTTTGGATAAGCCACTTTTGAAGTTCAAATAAAACTCCATAAAGTGTCTTTTGTCATGAAATTCGAAAAGTGGAACCAAAGAAGGGCGTTGCGCTGCATGAATTTCTATGGAGCTTACCTCCCATGAAGTTGAGTTGAAAGAATGAAAGTGATATCCCTGAAAATATACATCAAACCCTCTTTATTCGAAAAGAATTTTCCTTAATTCTTGTTGTAAATGAGGGCATTCTTCTTGACTCGAGTTCCTCAATTTCTTCAACAGCCCCACCTTGCTCCAAATCGGACACTTGGAGTTCTTCAATTTCAAGGTCATCAAATTTTGGAGGTAGGTCACAACGCTCCTCATGTCTTTGATGACATTCTTCTTTAAAGAACAAGGGTTCCCCTAGTTTGCCTTCCATATCGGGGATGAGAGATTGATGTTTAGGACCCCATTGTTAGATGCGTAACTCAAGGATATCATGTTCATGTTTCAACTTGAGTAACTTCCTAAGGGAGACATGGCATTCCGGTCTTCGTGGGTTGGGTTTTGTGTTTGAGGACAAGGTTTGTGTTTGAAAGGTTAGGGGTGAGGCCAAGGAGAGTAGCCTAAGCTCTGATACCAAATGATGTACGCGTCCGAACCTCAAACACATACAAATGAGGGCGAAAGAGCCTCAATTTGTTTTGCACTTGAAGGAGAAAACTTGAGCTTACAAAAGATTAAACGATAAGTGAATGAAGAGGTAGAAATCAAGATGTAAAGGATATGAACATAACTCACCCAAATGAGTCCACACATGGAGAGATAGGAACTAGACAAGTGGACTAGCAAGGGTGATTTGAATACCCACTTTGGTTCAGACACTTGAACAAGCATAGAATGCAAGTGAATTAGCAAGGGTGATTTGAATACCCACCTTGGTTCATGCACTTGGGCAATCTTCTTTGTTCGACTAAGTTACAGAACTTAATCACCTCTTTATTTGAATGAAGAAGACCTGGATACCCATTTCAAGTTGCCACACTCAAGATACAACACTAGGATTTTGAGAGACAATAGAGAGAGTTTTTACAACTGAAGCTTTTGCATTCAATCAAGTGTTGTTTCTTTACAACCTATGGCCTCCCTTATATATTGAGAGCCTTTAACAAGCTGAAAGAAAGGGGGAACAAGGGGCCTTACACGTCCACAAAGCAAGAGGAGACCAAAAAGTAATAACAAAAGTTGAAAAGTGCTTTATGCGTTTTGTCAACAACTTTTCAGTTTATAATTGTCAACTTCAAGCGGCTATATCTCCCAGGCTTCTTACTAAAGTTCAGTGAATGGGACCTTGCTGCAAAGCGTAGGAAGTCAGCTTTTCCTTGGCTCACGTTGGCAGCAATTTGGAGCAACCTTGTGGGACATATAGGCCAAAATCTACAGCATATGCAGGCTGGGATACTTTCTACAAGATCTGGAAAACAGCTCCAATTGACTTATTTGCTAGTGACCTAACCTAGAACTCCTTATATTTCCTTGAAGCTGACATATTAAGGGTTCCAAAAAGTAGATTTGCAGCCTCTTAAGTCTACATTAAGCTTTGGTAATCAAGCATGCGAAACTGGGTACGTTCAGGGATGTACTAAAAGTCTTGACCTTCAGAGACTTTCAATGTCTTTGAGTGACCAAATGATGTCCACTTTGAGTGATTCTTGATTATTTGAGAAGAGGAAACCTTGAGCTTTTTGTTGGGATCAATGTGCAGCAACCCACTCGTTCCTTGTTCTTGCCACAAGCCATTAAAGTTGAACCTAACATGCTACTGGGCTGACCTACAGAACCTTGAACTTCTAAAGGCTATAACTTTCTGTTTACTTGCTCAAAATGGATGATTCAAGATTGCCATTGAACTTTGGGATGTCTATTTTATCCTCCAATTTAAATCAAGTCAAAATCCACTATGAGGAGAGAGAGCCAGCTGCTTGAATTGAAGTGCTCTTTTCTGGTACTGAAACGGACAGCATGGGAACAATGTTCTCTTCCTCCTACCAACTCTTGACTTGTATAGAATTTAATTATATGACCATAAAATAGACTTCCTAAGCCTTCATATGACTACCCATACACCCCAAATGAAGCATCCAAGCTAAGGAAATAATTACCACAAAACTGAGCAAATAAGCTCGACATTCCGGCAGCACTGGCACTTTTGCTTCTATGCCTTGTTTTGATAACTATTACTTCACTTGGCTCGAAATAAATTACATGACTAGAAAGTTGACTTTATTAGCTTTCTCAAAAGCTAAATTGTAGCATCCTAAGTGCATGAAAATCTTCGAATACAAGCTGCATAAAACCATACATAAAATAGAACTAACTTGAGCTATTTTTAAGCTTTGAAATAGATGGTACTCTTGTTCCCCATTTCGAAAACCCCTTTGGATAAGGAACTTTGAAGTTCAAATAAAACTCCATAAAGTGTCTTTTGTCATGAAATTCGAAAAGTGGAACCAGAGAAGGGTCTTGCCATGCATGAATTTGTATGGAGCTTACCTCCCATGAAGTGGAGTTGAAAGAATGAAAATGATATCCTTGAAAATATACATCAAACCCTATTTCTTCAAAAAAAAATTGTCCTCAATTCTTGTTGTAAATGAGGGCATTCTTCTTGACTCAAGAGTTCCTCAATTTCATCAACAACCCCATCTTGCTCCAAATCAGACACTTGGAGTTCTTCAATTTCAAGCTCATCAAATTTTGGAGGTTGGTCATAATTCTCCTTATGGCTTTCACGGCATTCTTCGTTAAAGATCATGGGTTCCCCTAGTTCACCTTCCTCGTCAGGGATGAGAGATTGAAGTTTGAGAGCCCAATGTTGGATAAGTAACTCAAGGCTATCAAGTTCATGTTTCAACTTGAGTAACTTCCTAAGGGACATGGCATTCCATGTCTTAGTGGGTTGGGTTTTGTGTTTTGGGAAAAGGTTTGTGTTTGAAAGGTTTGGAGCAAGGCCACGGACGGTAGCCCAAGGTCTAATACCAAATGGTGTATGCATTCGAACCTCAAACACATCCAAATGAGGGCAAAAGAGCCTCAATTTGTTTTGCACTTGAAGGAGAGAACTTGGGTAGAATGTTTGTATCTTTTTGAGCTTACATAAGATCAAAAGAGAAGAGAATGAAGAGGTAGAAATCAAGATGTAAAGGATATGAGCTCAACTCACCCAAATGAGTCCACGCATGGAGAGTTAAGAACTAGACAAGTGGATTAGCAAGGGTGATTTGAATACCCACCTTGGTTCACACACTTGGGCAATCTTCTTTCTTCAACTAGCTTACAGAACTTAATCACCTCCTTAGTTGAATGAAGAAGACCTAGAGACCCACTTGACATTGACACACTCAAGATACAACACTAGGATTTTGAGAGTGAATAAAGAGAGTTTTCACAACTTAAGCTTTTGCATTCATTTATGTGTTGTTTCGTTACAACCTAAGGTCTCCCTTATACAATGAGAGCCTTTAACGAGCTGAAGGAAAGGGGGAACAAGGGGCCTTACACATCTATAAAGCAAGAGGAGACCAAAAGCAATGACAAAAGCTGAAAAGTGCTTTATACTTTTTGTCATCAACTTTTCGGTTGACAATTGTAAACTTCAAAAAGCTATAGCTCCTAGGTTTCTAACTCAAATTTAGTGAAACAGAGCCTTCTGTAAAGCGTAGGAAGTCAGCTTTCACGTGGCTCAAGTTGGCAGCAATTTGGAGCTACCTTGTGGGAGATATAGGCCAAAAGGTCCAGCACATGCAGGCTGGGATAGTTTCTATAGCATCTTAACCTAGCCTAACCTAGAAATCTTTGTATTTCCTTGAAGTTGACAAATTAAGGGCTCCAAAAAGTATATTTGTAGCCTCTTAAGTCCACATTAAGCTTTGGGAATCAAGCTTGCAAAACCGGGTATGTGCAAGGATGTAGTAACAGTTTTGACCTTCAGAGACTTTTAATGTCTTTGAGGGACCAAATGATGTCCAATTTGAGTGATTCCTGATTATTTAAAAAGTGGACACCTTGCGCTTTGTGTTGGGGTCAATGTGCAGCATTAAAGTTGAACCTGATGTGCTGTTGGGCTGACCTGCAGAACCTTCAACTTCTAAAAGCTATAACTTCTGTTTACTTGCTCAAAATGGATGATTCAAAATTCCCATTAAACTTTGGGATGTGTACTTTATCCTCCAATTTGAATCAAGTAAAAATCCATTATGAGGAGAGACAACCAGCTGCTTGAATTGAGGTGCTCTTTTCTGGTGCTGAAGTTGGCAGCGTGGGAATGAGGGTCTTTTCCTCGTACCAACTCTTGACTTGTGCAGAATTTAATTATTTGACCATAAAATAGACTTCCTAAGATTTCATATGACTACTCATGCACCCAAAAAAAAGCATTGAAGCTAAGGAAATAATTACCACAAAACTGAGCAAATAAGCTGGACGTTCCGGTAGCACTGGCACTTTGGCTGCCATGCCTTGTTTTGACAACTACAACTTGACTTGGTTTGAAATAAATTACATGACCGGAAAGTTGACTTTATTACCTTCCTAAAAAGCTAAATTGCAGCATCCTAAGTGCATGAAAATCTTCAAATACAAGCAGCATAAAACCGGACAGAAAATAGAACTAGCTTGAGGTATTTTTAAGCTTTGAAATGGATGGTACTCTTGTTCCCCATTTGGAAAATACCTTTAGATAAGGCGCTTTGAAGTTCAAATAAAACTCCATTGTCTTTTGTGATCTAATTTGAAAAGCGGAACCAAAGAAGGGTTTTGCCATGCATGAATTTGTATGGAGCTTACCTCCCATGAAATTGGGTTTAAAGAATGAAAAGATACCCTTGAAAATATACATCAAACCCTCTTTCTTGAAAAAGAATTATCCTCAATTCTTGCTGTAAATAAGGGCATTCTTCTTGACTCAAGAGTTCCTCAATTTCTCCAACAACCCCACCTTGCTCTAAATCAGACACTTGGAGTTCTTCAATTTCAGGCTCATCAAATTTTGGAGGTAGGTCACAATTCTCCTCATGGCTTTCATGACATTCTTTTTTAAAGATCAAGGGTTCCCGTAGTTTGCCTTCTTTATCAGGGATGAAAGATTGAAGTTTGAGACCCCATTGTTGGATGCATAACTCAAGGCTATCAAGCTCATGTTTCAACTTAAGTAACTTCCTAAGGGACATGGAATTCCGGGTCATTGTGGGTTGGTTTTTGTGTTTTGCGACAAGGTTTGTGTTTGAAAGGTTGGGAGCAAGGCCAAGGAGAGTAAGCTAAGGTCTGACACCAAATGATGTATGCGTGCGAACCTCAAACACATCCAAATGAGGACGAAAGAGCCTCAATTTGTTTTGCACTCTAACGAGAGAACTTGGATAGAATTTTTGTATCTTTTTCAGCTTACAAAAGATCAAAAGAGAAGAGAATAAAGAGGTAGAAATCAAAATGTAAAGGATATGAACTTAACTCACCCAATGAGTCCACACATGGAGAGATAAGAATTGGAAAAGTATACTAGCAAGTGTGATTTGAATACCCACCTCGGTTCACACACTTGAACAAGGATAGAATGCAAGTGAATTAGCAAGCTTGATTTGAATACCCACCTTGCTTCACGCACTTGGGCAATCTTCTTTCTTCAACGAACTTAAAGAGCTTAATCACCTCCTTAGCTGAATGAAGAAGACATAGAGACCCACTTGACGTTGCCACATTCAAGATACAACACTAGGATTTTTAGAGAGAATAGAGAGAGTTTTCACAACTCAAGCTTTTGCATTCATTCAAGTGTTGTTTCTTTACAACCTAAGGCCTCCCTTATATAATGAGAGCCTTTCACATGGGGCCTTACACGTCCATAAAGCAAGAGGATACGAAATTGCAATGACAAAAGCTGAAAAGTGCTTTGTGCTTTTTGTCAGTAACTTTTCAGTTTACAATTGTCAACTTCAAACGGCTATATCTCCTAGGTGTGTTACTCAAATTTAGTGAAACAGACCTTGCTGGAAAGCATAGGACGTCAAATTTCCTGTGGCTCAAGTTTGCAGTAATTTGGAGCTACCTTTTGGGCGACATAGGCCAAAAGGTACATCATATGCAGGCAAGGACAGTTTCTGCAGCATCTGGAAAACGGCTCCAATTGACTTATTACCTAAGGACCTAACCTAGACCTCTTTATATGTCCTGGAAGCTGACATATTAAGAGTTCTAAAAAGTAGATTTACAGCCTCTTAAGTCCACATTAAGCTGTGCTAATCAAGCTTGCAAAACCTGGTATGTGGAGGGATGTACTGACAGTTTTGACCTTTAGAGATTTTTAATGGCTTTGACGGATCAAATGATGTCCAATTTGAGTGAGTCATGATTATTTGAAAAGAGGACACCTTGATCCTTATGTTGGCGTCAATTTGCAGCAACTCACACTTTCCCTTCCTCTTGCTGGAAGCCATTAAAGTCGAACCTGATATGCTGCTGGGCTAACTTACCGAACCTTGAATTTCTAAAAGCTATAACTTTCTGTTTGCTTGCTCAAAATGGATGATTCAAAATTCCATTAAACTTTAGGATGTCTATTTTATCGTCAATTTTGAATCACATCAAAATCCATTGTGATTACAGAGCACCAGCTGCTTAATTTAAGGTGCTTTTTTCTACTCTAAAACTTGCAGCATGGTAACAATGGTCTTTTCCTCCTACCAACTCTTGAATTATGTAGAATTTAATTATATGAACATAAAATAGACTTCCTAAGCTTTCATATGACTACTCATACAGCCAAAATGAAGAATCCAAGCTAAAGAAATAATCACCACAAAACTGAGCAAATAAATTGGACGTTCCGGCAGCATTGGCACTTTGGCTTCTATGCCTTGTTTTGACAACTACGACTTGACTTGGCTTGAAACAAATTACATGACCAGAAAGTTGACTTTATTAGCTTTCTACAAAGCTAAATTGCAGTATCCTAAGTACATGAAAATCTTTGAATACATGCTGCATAAAACCTGACAGAAAATAGAACTAGCTTGCGCTATTTTTAAGCTTTGAAATGGATGGTACTCTTGATCCCCATTTGGAAAACCCCTTTGGATAAGGCACTTTGAAGTTCAAATAAAACTCCATAAAATGTCTTTTGTCATGAAATTCGAAAAGTGGAACCAAAGAAGGGCCTTGCCATGCATGAATTTGTATGGAGCTTACCTCCCAAGAAGTTGAGTTGAAAGAATGAAAATGACACTCTTCAAAATATACATCAAACCCTCTTTATTTGAAAATAATTGTCCTCAATTCTTATTTTACATGAGGGCATTCTTCCTGACTAGAGAGTTCCTCAATTTCTTCAACAACCCCACCTTGCTCCAAATCGGACACTTGGAGTTCTTCAATTTTAAGCTCATCAAATTTTGGTGCCAGGCCACAATTCTCCTCATGGCTTTCATGACATTCTTCTTTAAAGATCAAGGGTTCCCATAGTTCGCCTTCATTATTAGGGATGAGATATTGAAGTTCGAGACCCCATTAGTGGATGCGTAACTCAAGGTAATCAAGTTCATGTTTCAACTTGAGTAGCTTCTTAAGGGAGATGGCATTCTGGGTTTTTGTGGGCTAGGTTTTGTGTTTTGGGAAAAGGTTTGTGTTGAAAGGTTGGGAGCAAGGCCAAGGAGAGTAACACAAGCTCTGTTACCAAATGATGTACGCATCTGATCCTCAAACACATCCAAGTGAGGGCTCAATTTGTTTTGCACTTGAATGAGAGAACTTGGACAGAATTTTTGTATCTTTTTTAGCTTACAAAAGATCAAAAAAGAAGAGAATGAAGAGGTAGAAATCAAGATGTAAAGGATGTGAACTTAACTCACCCAAATAAGTCCACACATGGAGATATAAGAACTGGACAGGTGGACTAGCAAGGGTGATTTGAATACCCACCTTGGTTCACACACTTGAACAAGGATAGAATGCACGTGAATTAGCAAGGCTGATTTGAATACCTACCTTGGTTCAGGCACTTGGGCATTCTTCTTTCTTCAACTAATACACAGAACTTAATCACCTTCTCAGTTAATTCAAGAAGACCTAGAGATCCACTTGAGGTTGCCACACTCAAGATACAACACTAGGATTTTGAGAGAGAATAGAGAGGGTTTTCACAACTCAAGCTTTTGCATTCATTCAAGTGTTGTTTGTTTACAACCTAAGGCCTCCCTTATAAAATTAGAGCCTTCAACATGCTGAAAGAAAGGGGGAACAAGGGGCCTTACACGTCGGTAAAGTAAGAGGAGACCAAAAAACAATGACAAAAGCTGAGAAGGGCTGTATGCTTTTTGTCGGTAACTTTTTAATTTAGAATTATCAATTTCAAACAGCTATACCTCCTACGTGACTTACTCAAATTGAGTGAAACAGACCTTGCTAGAAAACATAGGATGTCATCTTTCACGTGGCTTAAATGGGCAGCAATTTGGAACTATCTTTTAGGCGATATATGGAAAAAGGTATAACATATGTAGGCAAGGACAGTTTCTGCAGCATCTGGAAAAAGGCTCTAATTGACTTATTAGCTAGTGACCTAACCTAGACCTCTTTATATGTCCTTGAAGCTGACATATTAAGAGTTCTAAAAAGTAGATTTATAGCCTCTTAAGTCCACATTAAGCTGTGCTAATCAAGCTCGCAAAATCGGGTATGTGGAGGGATGTATTGAAAGTTTTGACCTTTAGATATTTTTAATGGATTTGAGGGACCAAAGGATGTCCAATTTGAGTGATTCATGATTCTTTGAAAAGAGGACACCTTGAGCCTTGTGTTGGCGTCAATTTGCAGCAACCCACACTTTCCCTTTGTCTTGCTGGAAGCCATTAGAATTGAACTTCATATGCTGCTAGGCTGACTTGCAAAACCTTGAACTTCTAAAAGCTATAACTTTTTGTTTACTCGCTCAAAATGGATGATTAAAAATTCCCATTAAACTTTGGGATGTCTATTTTATCCTCCAATTTGAATCAAGTCAAAATCCATTGTAAGGAGACAGAACCAACTGCTTGAATTGAGGTGCTCTTTTCTGGTACTAAAACTGGCAGCATGGGAACAACTGTCTTTTCCTCCTACAAAATATTGACTTGTGTAGAATTTAATTATATGAACATAAAATAGACTGCCTAAGCTTTCATATGACTACTCACACACCCAAAATGAAGCATCCAAGCTAAGGAAATAATTACCACAAAACTGAGCAAATAAGCTAGACGTTCCGGTAGCACTGGCACTTTGGCTTTTCTGCCTTGTTTTGACAACTACGACTTGACTTGGCTTGGCTTGAAATAAATTACATGACCAGAAAGTTGACTTTATTAGCTTTCTACAAAGCTAAATTGCAGTATTCTAAGTGCATGAAAATCTTCGAATACATGCTGCATAAAACCGGACAGAAAATAGAACTAGCTTGAGCTATTTTTAAGCTTTGAAATGGATGGTACTCTTGACCCATATTTGGAAAACCCTTTGGATAAGGCACTTTGAAGTTCAAATAAAACTCCATAAAGTGTCTTTTGTCATGAAATTCGAAAAGCGGAACCAAAGAAGGGCCTTGCCATGCATGAATTTGTATGGAGCTTACCTCCCATGAAGTTGAGTTGAAAGAATGAAAATGATACCCTTTAAAATATACATCAAAACCTTTTTCTTCGAAAAGAATTGTCTTCAATTCTTGTTGTAAATGAGGGCAATCTTCTTGGCTGAAGAGTTCCTCAATTTCGTCAACAACCCCACCTTGCTCAAAATCAGACACTTGGAGTTCTTCCATTTTAGGCTCATCAAATTTTGGAGGTAGGTCACAATTCTCCTCATGGCTTTCATGACATTCTTCTTTAAAGATCAAGGGTTCCCCTAGTTGTCCTTCCTTATTAGGGATGAGAGATTGAAGTTTGAGACACCATTATTGGATGCGTAACTCAAGGCTATTAAGTTCATGTTTCAACTTGAGTAACTTCCCAACGGACATGGCATTCCGGGTCTTGGGGGGCTAGGTTTTGTGTTTTGGGACAAGGTTTGTGTTGAAAGGTTTGGAGGAAGGCCAAGGAGAGTAGCCTAAGCTCTGGTATCAAATGATGTATGCGTTCGAACCTCAAGCACATCCAAATGAGGGCGAAAGAGCCTCAATTTGTTTTGCACCTGAAGGAGAGAGCTTGGATAGAAGTTTTGTATCTTTTTGAACTTACAAAAGATCAAAGAAGAAGAGAATGAAGATGTAGAAATCAAGATGTAAAGGATATGAACTTAACTCACCCAAATGAGTCCACAGATGGAGAGATAAGAACTAGACAAGTGGACAAGCAAGGGTGATTTGAATACCCACCTTGGTTCACGCACTTAGGCGATCTTTTTTTATCAACTAAGTTAAAGAACGTAATCACCTTCTTAGTTAATTAAAGAAGTGTTGGAGATCCACTTGAGGTTGCCATACTTAAGATACAACACTGGAATTTTGAGAGAGAATAGAGAAAGTTTTCACAACTCAAGCTTTTGCATTCATTCAAGTGTTGTTTCTTTACAACCTAAGGCCTCCCTCATATAATGAGAGCCTTTAACAAGCTGAAAGAAAGGGAGAACAAGGGGCCTTACACGTCCATAAAACAAGTGTAGACCAAAAAGCGATGACAAAAGCTGGGAGTGCTTTATGCTTTTGTCAACGACTTTTCAGTTTACAATTGTCAACTTCAAACAGCTATATCTCCTAGGTGTCTTCCTCAAATTGAGTGAAACAGACCTTGCTGGAAATCACACGACGTTAGCTTTCACGTGGCTCAAGTTCGCAGCAATTTGGAGCTACCTTTTGGGCAATATAGGCCAAAAGGTGCAGCATATGCAGGCATGGATAGTTTCTACAACATTTGGAAAAAGGCTCCAAATGACTTATTACCCAGTGACCTAACCTTGAACTCTTTGTATGTCCTTGAAGAGGACATATAAGAGTTTTAAAAAGTAGATTTGCAGCCTCTTAAGTCCACATTAAGCTGTGGTAATCATGCTTGCAAAACCGGGTATGTGCTGGGATGTAATGACAGTTTTGACCTTTGGAGATTTTTAATGGGTTTGAGGGACCAAATGATTTCTAATTTGAGTGATTCATGATTCTTTGAAAAGAAGACACCTTGAGCCTTGTGTTGGGGTCAATTTGCAGCAACCCACACCTTCCCTTCCTCTAGCTGCAGGCCATTAAAGTTGAACCTGATGTGCTACTGGGCTTACCTGCAGAACCTTGAACTTCTAAGAGCTATACCTTTCCGTTTACTTGCTCAAAATGGATGATTCAAACTTCCAATTGAACTTTGGGATGTCGATTTTTTCCTTCAATTTGAATCAAGTCAAAATCCATTATGAAGAGAGAGAACCAGCTGCTTGAATTGAGGTGCTCTTTTATGGTGCTAAAACTGGCAGCATGCGAACAATGGTCTTTTCCTCCTATCAACTCTTGACTTGTGTAGAATTTAATTATGTGACCATAAAATAGACTTCCTAAGCTTTCATATGACTACTCATACACCTAAAATGAAGCAACCAAGCTAAGGAAATAATTACCACAAAACTTAGCAAATAAACTAGATGTTCCGGCAGGACTTTGGCTTCTATGCCATGTTTTGACAACTACGACTTGACTTGGCTTGAAATAAATTACATGAACTGAAAGTTGACTTTCTTAGCTTTCTAAAAAGCTAAATTGCAGCATCCTAGGTGAATGAAAATCTTCGAATACATGATGCATAAAACCGGACAAAAAATAGAACTAGCTTGAGCTATTTTTAGGCTTTGAAATGGATGGCACTCTTGATCCCCATTTGGAAAACCCCTTTGGATAAGGCACTTTGAAGTTCAAATAAAACTCCATAAAGTGTCTTTTGTCATGAAATTCGAAAAGTGGAACCAAAGAAGGGACTTGCCACGCACGAATTTTTATGGAGCTCACCTCCTATGAAGTTGAGTTGAAAGAATGAAAATCATACCCTTGAAAATATACATCACAACCCCTGACACCCCCTGCACGAATCACATTGGATTGCAGCTTGTGGGATTGCCCTCATATATTCTTTTCCCCTCATCTCCATTCAGTTATTTAAAGCAATTATTCTTGCCTTTGTATGTACCTTCAACAAATAGTTGACACTATATTGGCCCAAATTGAAGAAGGTTCATGTGATACTATTACTCGAGATGCAATTTTCAAAAACAATTCATAACAGATGACAAATATGGCTATGTTAATACATATGCTATGAGCAACAAGGTTCCTTGTTCAAGCTATAAGAGATATGCCCTATAGTAAGAGAAAGACAGAAGAGTCAAAATCGTGTAGGAATATGAACAAAGTCAAGAGAAAGTTTAAAAATTAGAGAAGAAACTTGGTGATGTCATTCATTTTGTGAAATTGCATTTTGAAACATCAAGTATTTATTTTTGGCTCAAACTTTGCTTACTTCAGTGACATCAATTATGCTTTCTTGGAATTATGTAATTCTTGGAATTGAAGCTTACAAGGATTGGGGGGGGGGGGGTAAGGGGATGTACAGTTAATTAGTTAGATATCTCTTGAGAGTGCATTTTTTAGTGTTTTGGTTGTTGAAACCATCATTAGATAAGATTCCTTATGTAAAGAGTGATAGTACCTCCATGAAAAGTAATGATTCCTCACTTCTGTGGTGACATGTTATGAGCTCTTGTGGATCTTTAGATTTTTGTCAACTAGCACTTTAGGCAAGCTTGATTACCTTTTTGACAAGATCACTTAAAGTAGAGACTCTTAGAACACCAACTGCCTCACTCCAACGCCTACAAACTGGAAGCAAAAAAAACTAGAAAGAACAAAAAGAGTAGCATTTAGAATCATTTTCTTCATACGGTTCTTATCCAAACCTAGCTCACAGTTGTAAAGAATAATGCAATATTCCAAACCTTTTCCAAATATGGCAGGATTTTAGAGGGGGAAACCTTGGGTCTTGCTATGTTAAATAAGTTAGACATCCATTAGTGCCCAAAATGTTTCCAATAGAATGAAAACCCCTAAGGATTAAGAACGAATCTTAAATAAAAGCCTGTATTCCATATAAAATCCATACTGAGCTATATATCGTATGAAATTTGATATCCTATACAGGTTTAAGGAACCATGACAATGTATTAACTATTGACAATTTCAACAAAAAATACTACTGTGGCTTGGTAAAGGTCAAACAACAAGGCAAAATTATATTAAATAGGGAGTATATAAGCAGACAATAACTTGTCAATGTCTCCACCATTTGACCCGCCGATGCCATTCCTCTTAGTATTCTTTCTCTTGTTCATATTCTTCTTCTTCTTTTTGTTTTTATTCATAGTTTTTTGTACATTGAGGACTTTCTGCTAGTGGCTTTCTATTTACCTCATCTTCATTTGCTTCACCAATTTTCCTTAAAACCATCCCCTCCACAACCTCCCCTTGTTCTACATCCATCATCTTCACATCATCCTCATCCTCAAAGCTCAACTCTTTGTCAATAGTGTGCAATATGCTATTCCCTGCCTCCATGATACAACCTAAACAAGAATGAAGAGCCACGTCAAAACATTAGATATCAACCTTCATTATTTATGTTGTTTATGAGCTTTGTTTAAAGTGTCTAGTTATTTTTTTCTCTAATATCTTACTTAAATTTGGATGTTTTATCAATTTTATATGGCACAACATATGATATTCTTGCTTCACTCGAGGAGGACGATGATGCCAATGATGTTGATGTTGACAATATTGACGCAAACAATCAAGAGTACGAAGAGGGGATTGTCAACAAAAATGAAGCTGGTAAAGAACATTATGAGTGAAATATAGATTTAATCCTCTTATGTTGATTTACTTTGTTTTTCATGACTTAGCAAATGTTTGACCAAGAACTCTACACAAGTTATGGCATTGGTGTTTTGGACATTAAACAAACTCCTTTAGGGGTCATGCATATTTATAACTATGAACATTCAATCAATTAAGGATTTTGTTAATTGCTAGTTAACTATGCTTGTATTTATTTTAGCAGGCGTATCACATTAGCAAATTACTTTACTTGTAGGTTTCATTTTCATCATATTTGTATATTTATTATAATAAAGAAGTTAAACAAGGAACATGCAGCTTTGGTTATTACCAACAGATATGCCTATAATAAAGGGCAGGAGTCACTATACTAAGAAAATGTTTTGTTGCATAAGATCTACCAAGCAAGGTGGGAAAAACATTACCAGCAGATAGATTTTGTTGGATATGTTTATTGGGTAGGCAAATGAGTAAAACCAATAATTTTTTCGTTGGTAAAAGAAGATATTACCATAAGAAAGACATATGTTCTTATAATTATAACAACACCTACATAATCTCATTTGATAGTATCAGTGATTAATTACAATAGATAACTATATCTGATGGTACAACATTTTCCCTCAGGTTTTTGCCAATAGCGTACTGACAAATACTTATTTATTGCTATTGAGATTTACCAAAAAAAAAAACTTCTTATACGATCATATAGGCCATATTGGTAAAAACAACATTTTTTGTAGTGACTGGATTCAGATAAATAATGATGATACTACTAGGAACCCCATGGGACCCTTTGTTGACTGGCTCATTCAGTACAAATTTGAGTTTCTTTGGCCTCCGAGAACATCCGTTTGGGGTTTCTTCTTTTGGGCTTAGCTTCCACATCTGAGTCAAAGTTCTTTCTTAGCTGATCCAGGAAGCACCCAAACGATCTTAAGCTGATCTTTTTGAGGCCTATAGTAAAGGAGTTGGATTATGGCTTTGTATGAAGGTTTCGCTGTCTTTAATCAATGGTTAGAGTGCCAATGCAATGTGGCCTGGTTCAACTTGATCCATACCAACTATATATGTAGCTAGACTCTTACCATTGGTACTTCCCCGGGGGAACTATGGCTTAGAGTCGTTCAAGATTTGTGCTTTCTTAATCATCCTCAAGTATGTAACCGTGGTTTTGCAATAGCTTCTCTGGTTTTGGTTTGATTCCTTCATTCTTTTTTTCCTTGATTGATCTTGTTTGGAGGCATCCCTTCTCCAACGCTTCACAGACGGTGTGAAATGTTTCAATCTAATATTTTGCATTCATCCTACATCAAACTTCATCGGAAACGATTATTTAGATACTAGCTATTAAATTCTGATGGTCTGTAAATGTGTTTAATACACCAATCAAGCAGGGCACAAACTAAACTAGAAAAGGTGTAATTTTTAAGACTCATTTCTAGCTATGTGAAGGAGCATGTCTTAATAATGTTTAGTGATAATTAGATTAAAATATATTTAATTTTTATGTAAATTTGTTAACATAATAAAAAAATTGATGGGGCATTCCATTTAGTATGCTTGTGTTTTTAAAAGTACATTTGGTATACAGGTTAGAAATAATTATAAGTTCTAATGATAACATTTGGTATACATTTGGTATACATTTGGTATTTCCACATTGGGTACCCAATGCGTTTCCCAAAAGTACATGGATACTAAATGGAATATCTCAAAAATTGATAAATAACACCTACATAAAGTGAGTCCTTATATCATAATTCATAGCCTACCTTATTGGGTGCGCTTAGCCAAATCATATTTTTGGATCTTAGGACTAGTAAAAATCTGCAGAATTTGGGAATTGAGAAGGGGGGGGGGGGGAACTTTGTGTTTCTTGACCAACCTTACAATGTTAGTTCAAAATCACGACATAAGTTTACTTACTAGAAAAAAAAAAGAAACACCACCACATATGCTTCAACTTCTTTTATTTTTTGGTTTAGAAAAATGGATTTCGTTTTGTTTCTGGAAATGGGCGGCGGTGACTTGCCTTTGAACTTGATGTGGGGTCTTCCCCCCCCCCCCCCTCTCCCCCACCTTTTTCTGTTTGACCATAGTGTTTCATTTTGTCACCTAACATGCAATTGCTTATCAAGGTTTAAATATCTTATTATTACTTTTCTCTGGGTGCTCCTTTTTGCCACCAACCATATCATTTCTTAATATTATTTGAACGGGCGACTATTGTTTTGTACCATTGTAAACGCACTAATGTATAAAATGCATATCGTAATTACACTAATATAATTAGCTTCTGATAATCCATATAGTGTACCCAAAAACTTTTAAATTATATCTAATTTTAACTATTTTTTGAAATTAATTAATTACAACAATTAGAAATATGAGTTATACTTAACTGTATCAAAAACATAACAGGGACAAATTAATGGAAAAAAATTATAGCAATTGTACTATCATATTTTCCGTATATTCTTTTAGTGTCAATATTTTCGGATCTCCATATTAATATGAGTAACAAGGTAGTAAATGCACATGAAAAATCATATAACTTGTTAATAATATCATTTTGCGGCCCTCAGCCTTAGTTTTGATAAAATAAGTCCAAACTTCATTTGGTGTTAGATTAATTAGGAATTAACAATTTATCGAGCTTCGGCATTTTTCCAAACAAAGTTAGGCAGAGTTTGAAACATTTTTTTTAGCTACCTTTGGTGCATATATATAATGCATAATGTGGTCGTGTAATACTTCAACTTTATAAATTACTAGTATAAACCCATGCTTTGCACGGTGATTTATAAAATAGATAATAAGTTATTTACAAAAGACACATAGTTGCTATTATTATTTAAAAAAGAATACACAAATAAGTTACTTAGTAGGTGATGTTGTTATAAGTAGAAATAAATTTTCACTATACAAATTTAATAAGCCTAGTGATTGTAGTTAGAATTTTTTAGTGCTATATACTTTTTATCCTTTTCTTTTAGGGAATTTTTATCTTTAAAAATAGATCTATGTTGTTCACAATTTTACTCAAGTTATCTCAATATGTAGTTACAATACGTCAAAATTAGTCATCCATGATGTGCTTAAGCTTCTCCTTTCGAAATCATGAAGTTGAGTGGCCTTTTGTTGGAAAATATATCATCGAATTCTTCTTTAAAAAATATATCTCTCTAAGGTTAATGTTCCACTTAAATCATGAGTTGCAACACAAATGAGTTGTTGTAGATTTAGGACCATAGATTTAGTAATTTTAGGTGAGTTGAATTAAGCAAATTTTATTTTTTTGGGAAAATAAGGACTGTGAAAATAGTTGATGAATTTAGAAAAATAATAAAAATTATTATATATGATAGCTAGTCTATTGATTTGAAACCATCTACTAATTTATATAAGTTGTCCTCTCTCATAAGGAAAGATAATGAGTTAGCAGAAAGGCACATGTTAAGATATTATAGTTAAATCATGGATTATAATTAGTTGCAGCATATTACCCACAGAGTTCTGATTGTCTGTTTAGTTAACCCATAATTTAAAAATCTAAAAAATAGTATTTTCAAATTTGTTCATTCGAGTAGCTAACCTAAAATGGGGTTATTTTATTTCTTGAAATCAGAAAGATGCATCAAAATCTCAATTAACACATGATTTTTCAAAAAAAAAACCCCCAAGAAATTAAAATTTTCTATAACCTTACCTTGTGATTTGTATCTTAAGTTAACTATATGATATGATTAATGACTTTGAACATTTGTCATGATTTATGAAAAAAAACTTACAAATAGTATTCAAGAATGCATTACAGTATTTTACTGAACAACAAAAACCATTACATTGATTCAAGCATCAATTACAGTATTGAATGTATGCCATGATAAAAAAATATATAGAAATAGTATTCAAGTACGCATCGTAATTTCTAACTAAACAATGAAAATATTCAAGTATGCATTATAGTTTCTAACTGAACAATGAAAACAGAAAACTATATTGATTCAAGCATGCATGTAGTATTGAACGTATGCGATGATTTTAAAGAGAAAACTGAAAAATTACATTTGTTAATACTTGAGGCATATTTTGAAGATGAATAAGTTAATCAAAATCGTTCTAAAGACTTTATAAATTAGGATCAACTTTTTAATATTAAACTCATCCCATATGTCTATTAATGCAATTTGATCATACTGCAAGCGTTCCCAACCCAATGAAATCCCTCAACACCCCCTCCATATTGTTCTAAACCCCAACCTGACCACCTCACTCAATTTCTAAAATAGCAAAACCTTTGAAGATATAGAGGATTATACTCTTATCTACGTATGTAAAAATAGAAGTCAAAATTTATGGTTTCTTTTATATATGTTAATAGTAACTTTTATAAATTATGAAAATCATATTATAATTTGTAGTATGGATATTTTAAATTTTTTAATTGATGTAAATAAATAGGTCACCAAACAATTTAGACACATGTGAAATAGTTTGCATTGTTGTTTCCATTAAAAATTTGAAACACCAAGGAAAAGGATCAAATTATTAGAGTTTTTCTTATAAAAAAATAAAAATCCATAAATGAGTGACATAAATAAAACATGAAAGAATTTAAACACAATTGTTATTTGTTACTAACTACTTCATAATTTATATTTCCATAATTATAGGATTATTCTTTATTGGGGATTTGATTTTATTATTTGAAATAATACTAAAGGTATAGCCACTCTATAATTTTTATTTCAACCATTACAAAATTATACTTCCTGAGATTATGCTTTCCTATGATCATTTCCTCAATTGTTAATGATTTTTTTTCACTATTACTGAATTATACTTCCTGATATTATACTTTTCTGGATTAATCTTTTTCTACAATCTAGTGGTGATAAGGAGACGGAATGAATTCAAAAGGTTTAAGACGGATATTTCTTTTATAATTTTCATAATCACTAATTACTGCATAATAATTTCTTTTAGAAAAAATACTCCATAATGCTCATTTCGACAATTATGGAATTATACTTTAAAATATTATACTTTCTTACCATCATTTTCTTATTTAACATTTTTTCCCTTATCACTATGTGGGAGATTTGAAAATTATAAGTTAATTATTGTCAACAATCGGATTGTTGTGATAAGGAGAGAGAATGAATCCAAGGGTTCGGAATCTCTAATTAATAAGAATGCAAGAAAATTCCACATCATCACAACATTGCTTTTATATATAGTATAGATTCACAAGTTTTTTAGATACGTAAATGATAATAATGGTAATTGTATATTTTTGTCTAGGTATAGAAAATATAATATCACAATAAAGACTATTTCCTGTAATTTTAATTACTGATTGGAATCTCTTTAAAATATTTTATATTTATTTTTATGCAATTGATACGCTCCAATAGTATTGGGAGAGGTGAAAACAAAAAAATGTGTATTTTATGTATTGGTTATGATATCCTAACGATAACCTAATTTTCTTTTAAAGTGCAATGTCGTATTTATGATTGTAAGGAATTGTTTAGGTTTGAAAATAGCTCACGTGAAACTAAACCTGTCAAATTTTTAGTTATGTATGGGTTTGCCATAGGTATTCTCTCTCTCTCCCTCTCCCTCTCTCTCTCTATATATATATGTATGTATATATGTATGTATACATATATATATATATATGTATGTATACATATATATATATATACATATATATATATATATATATATATATATATATATATATATAAGTAGCACTGTTAAATGAAAAATATTTCTATCAAAATAGGGGGTTTCAATGACGAATAATAAAACGAACGTGCTACAGTATGTCGAACACTTATATAATGGACGCAGGTCTACAAATCTACTGAAGGAGAGCAACTTAAATATAGGAAAAATTATTTTTTGGAAGGAGACTAAAAAAGGGGTGGGTTTCAAGAAGATAACCAAAAAAATATCATATATGATACCGAAGGTCCAACACCCCCAAACTATCATCTAATTTGCACAATATATCAATATATTTTTGGGTTTTTGGAATATAATAATCCAAACTTTGGGGAGTCTGGAAGGCAATAATCCAAACTAAAGAAATTCTTGCCATTGAGTCCAACCTTTAATGTATTTATTTCTAGTGTTCCACCACCGAGTCGAACTCGTTGGAAATATGATATGGCGGTTGCGGAATCAGACGTGTAATATTGAAGCAATAAAAAAAGAAAAAGCCTTAACACATCAGCTACCTTCCCTTCCAATTCTCTGTCATTCCCCTAGACCTGTGTGTGTGTGTGCGTGTGTGTGTGTGTACACACACACACACACACACACACACACACACACA